>OY728136.1:457106722-457679236 GCA_963277665.1 Viscum album
AAATCATTACATAAAAGGAAACATCATAAATCAATAAAATACATAAAATGAAACCTGAAAAATCAATAAAATGTTAGGCCACGAAAATGTTTGGTCGCAACTATGTGCCACACATGATACATATACAAACCGATTGTTACCATATTTGTCCAACATATCAAGAATACAAATAATCACAGTCCCATGATGAACACAGCTCGTCACCCTCTCCACCTCTATCTCTACTTCCTACTACCACCTGTAAGAACATTATATTGACAATTAAATAATGTTGTATATTTATATTTAAAATTAAACCAATAAAATTTTTCAAAATAAATGATTTTGAATTATTGTAAATTACCTGCTCACCACTAGTTGATGAAATACCCCCAAGGAAAGATCTGGTCGTCTTTTGATATAAATCAATCAACGCTTTCTGCAAAGAAGATATCTGAGCCCCCTGTTCTTGAACTATGTTATGCATAGAAACAATCTCTCTCTGAGTATCTTAGGGTTTGGACTGAATACAACTAAGAGTAGATGAAACTTCAATCCCTAGTGACCTTCCAGTGACCACAGATGGTACGGGTCACAAACCCATCCTACGTACTCTACCAGGATACTCCTTCCCACAGACATTAGCAACCGGGTCAACCTGGGAGACAGAGTTGGACTGCGTAGGATTGGCAACCAATGGTTGATTAATTTTTACTTATAAATCAAATAGCATTCAAATTTAAAATAATATATATTAACATAGTAACAACTGATAATAATTTATTATAATTGAAAAATGAGTTCATACCCCAACTTCTTTGGCAGGCTCATTAACAACACATCCATCAGATTTTTGGTGAACATTCAACCACACTTTTGTTTGGGATGCTTTATGCCCAAAAATCTGTGACTGCATTAAACAAATAAAGATAAAAAAATTAATATATTAAACAAATAATATTTTCTTATGAATATTTAAACTAATGAAAAGATTACTATAGCAGATTGGCTTCTAGAAAAACTATTCGACCTCGTAGTGTGAGGGATGACTTGGTTTGCCCGACTTGATGCGTTCATTATAGATAGATCCTAAAATAAATAAAATAAAATTTAATAGTAATATATTCAAGTTAATATCCTCTTCATATACATTTATAAATTTAAAATGTGATTAATATAGTAATGTATATTTAAATACCATCTTCTTCTCATCACGATGTCTTTCAAAAAAAACATTCTACTGCTCTTTAGGTACCACATCTGGTAGCTTGTCATACATTTGTTGGGAATTAAACGAATTAACATTGACATCTCCCCATAATCTCCATTTAATGTCTTTCCATTTTTTTCTAGGATTTTTCAATGTACACTTTCGTGATATCATATCAACAACCGTAAAGTGAAAAAACATTTGTACACAGAAATTCATTTTGAAATTATTAATAACATGATCGTTAATTACACCATAATGTATTATAATTACCTTTATTTGGGAATCAAAAACATTATATTTTCAACTTTCAGGAATATTTCTCCAATCATCATATGAAATAGGAAGGGAAATGGGCTCTGCGGCCTGCTGTCCAAAAATCTGGTCAAGTAATCCTATGAAATAATCCGTAGGAACAACATATTAATAAAATAAGACAATTATATTCTCTCTGGTCAGATTCCATACATCTGAACTTTTTATATTTTTCTCAACACCTACATTGTTTCTATATCTAATGAACAAACCATTAGTGTAAAAAAATTCAATAAATTTACTCATACTAAAATTTGTAACTATAAAAGTCACCCTCTAGTATCCCCCATGAAGAACAAGAAGTGGCACACCGCTCCCCCACTAATGAGGCTCCTGAAGCAGGAGGTGATGACTAAGTTGTGTAATAGATTCTCACAAAGGGTGTGAGAGATGGTGTAGGGGGAGATGGTGTAGGGGGAAAGCAGATGGTGGATCAGGTGCCATATGGAGGGGGACAAATGCATCGTCATTTGTCCCAGTGGTCAATGAAACAGTATATCACTTCCTCTATAGCATTCCTATCATTTAATCAAATAAAATTAATTTCAAAACATATATTTCAAAAAACTTAAGTATAAATAAAAATTAAAAATGATACCAGCTGCACAGTACTAACAAAAAATATATATATATAATGATAATGAATGATTTCACAAATGAAATAAGTCATTGATAAATGAATGCATAAATGTACATATAATCATTTTCTCCTTCAATAATATTAGTTTCTTAAACCATTACTTCATCTACTTCATTCACCCTTTCAAGACTAATATTTTCAATATCAGGATGGAAATATAATTCCGCTTCTTTTTGTTGATGAGATTCAATGTCATAGGTCAAATTTTCCACTTCATTACCCATATCATAAAAATCTCCTTGTTCTATGTAAGCAACTACACTGCACCCTTCATCCACAACATCATTCACATAATATATAGTTTTTTCTAGTTATGATAAGATATATGGATCATGCAGTTCGCGATCACCAACATCCATGAAGTGATAGAATTTTACATAAGTAAATTGAAAGGAATATCTTTTAATACCTTTGATAATATTGACCCAATTTCATTTGAATAAAACAACTAAAAAATACATGTGGTAGTTTAATTAAATAATATCAGTTAGAATTACATAATATCCCACTTCAGCAAATATAAATATACCACTATTCTATGTTTTCAAACCATCTCCTTGATCGATTTTATGAAATATAAATCCATTCACACTGTAACTATTGAACTTTCTAACTTGTTTTAGAGGACCTCAAGAAAGAAACTTCAAATATTTTGATATCTCTGCTCAAGTATCAGTATTCATGATCTAAAAAAAAGAAATCTAATTTAGTAGAATTAAAAAATATATGTCTCAACATAATATTAGTATTTATTGCAATATTTTATGAACATACACGTCGTGGAAACCATTCTACAAGCTCTTTATTAACAGCTTTCATTATATCTTTCTCATTCCATGTTTGACCTCTCATTCATCTATTTTTTTTAATCCTCATATCTTTAATAAATGGATCTATAATTTCACTATTCAGTAGCACATATCTATGTGCCTGTAATAATCACATTTCTATCAGTGTAACATTTGAGGTCCCCCCAACCGATCAACTAATAGCAGGAAATATTTTTTTATTTCCCATGTATTTGTGATTGATTTCATGTTTCATCAACATATCCATGTCAATTAAATATTTTCTACATATCATCCATGTATCTAGAAAAAAATTTAATACACTCCTCTTCTAAATATCCTTCAACAATAGAGCCTTCTAGTTGAGATTTATTTATCACGTATGATTTCAAATTCCCAAGATATCTGTGAAATAGAAAAACATAATTATGCATTTAATTAAGTGCCAAAAAAAATTTACATACCTAAAAAACATATAAATAAATTACTTATGAATTGGATACATCCATTGATAATTAACATGGCCTCCTAACTTATCTTCCTTAACTAAATGAACAATTAAATGCATCATGACATTAAAAAATAATGGAGGCAAGATCATCTCCATTCCACAAAGTGTCAATAAAAATCCCTCCTAAAGGTTGAAAATATCAAATGGATGTAGAGATTTCCCACATATTTGTCTGAAAAATGTGCAGAATTGGTGTACAACATCAGTAACGTTTTCTAGTAATAATGTACGCAATGCCAATGGTAGTACCTGTTGTAACTAAATATGTGAATGCTGACATTTAAATCCATGTAACTTATGATACTTTAAGTCAACACACCATGAGATGTTACTTGAATACCCATCAGATACTTTCATATGCTTTAAAATTCAAAGGAATTTATCTAAATCTGTATTTTTCATTGCAAAAATTTCCGGATCATACTTTTCATTCTCATTTATCCAAAATCGTGTTTTATGTTCATTACTTTTAATTCCTTCCGAGAATTGAGATAATCCTTCAACTTTCCATGCTCATTAGGCAATGTGAAGATTAAATAATCACATACATTCTTCTCAATATGCATCACATCAAGATTATGCCACAAAAATTAAATTCCCAATAAGGAAGTTTGAAGAATTTACTTTTTTTCATCTATTGTAGCATTCCGATTTCACTTTATGATGCACTTTGAACCCATTTCCTACTATCATTAAAATGACGAACCTTCAAAAATTTTGTTTCATCATTTCTAAGTTGTGTTAAAATTTCAGAACCAATTAACAAGTTTACAGGTGGTATACAACCAATGAAACTGTTAAATTTTGATATGTTCATATGAAATCTATGATATGCATCGAGAAATATTTTATGGCACAAGAAGGACCATTTTCTACTGTGACATAGCCGTTTGGGATCAAAATCAAAGTTACAAACAGGACAAGACAACCTGTGTAAGTTTTCCAACCTGATAAATTCCCAAGCCTTGGTAAGTCACTAATGGTCCACATTAAAGAAGCATGAATTTTGAACATTGTTTTAGAAGAAGCATCAAATTTCTCAACACCTTTTCCCCATAACTCCAATAATTCCTCAATTAAAGGCTTCAAGTATACATGAATATCATTTCACGACATTATTTTTCCTAGAATAATCATCGAAATGATAAAATATGTCTATTTAATATGCATCCATGGAGGCATATTTTAAGGGATCAAAACAATTAACCAAATGTTATAACTGGTACTAAAAGTCCAAAATGGGTTGAATCCATCATCAACGAATCTTAATAGAACATTCCTAGGATTAGCTGAGAAATTTGGATGTAATGAATAAAATGTCTTCCATGATTTTGAATCTCGTGGATGTCGCATTAACCCATCATTGTTATTATCTAGAGAATTCCACTTCATGTGTTCGACGGTTTTCGATGACATGAATAATCATCGCAATCGAGGATTTAAAGGAAAGGAACAAAAAACCTTTGCAAGTGTGTTCCTTTTCTTATTATTCATGGTAGTATGTTGATTTAGACTTCCAACATCACTCATTGAATTCTATCTTGAAGAAGAAATTTTTTTGCAATACAGTCCACTTGAATCCTCTTGCCAATAAAGCATACAATCATTGGGACATGCATCTATTTTTTGTGTAATTCTAACCAAGCCTTATAAAAACGTTTTTAATATATTAAAAAGACTCGAGGATGGTTTCATTAGGTAATGAATCATGCAACAATTCCAATATCATGGACATTGCCTTATTTTTAATTCTACATATACATTTGATAAGGTACAACTTTAGTAGAAAAGAATATTTTGAATATTTCAAACATCCACTATACAACTCTTGATTTTCATTTTCTACTAACTCATGAAACGTATTTTCCTCAGTAAATTTTTCTCTTACATTAGTATCCACTTAATCAAGAGGAGGATCCATGGATATGTTACTATCTTGATTTTTTGGTCCTATAGTCCCAAAAGCATCACTTATCACATTACTATTTGTAGTACCCTCATATGGTTGTTCTGATATGTTTTGATGTTGATGGTGGTGTCCTGTAGTACCGAATGCATCATTTATAAGATTTTTAATTTCATTTTCTATTTTTGACAAAGTTGGGAGCTCATTCTGTGGATTGACATTAGTGCTCAACCTTTCTGTAATGTTCGATTCTCCGTGACAAATCCAACACAAATATTTACTAGGGAATTTCACCAATATTAAATGAACATAAACATCATCTCTCTTAAACCATATTATAAATTAACATTTAGGACATGGAAATCTTATTCTCCCTTCAATAGATCGATTGTAAATTGCAAAATCTAAAAAAATTTCCAAACCCTTTATATACTCAGGTGTGTTCCTTAGTAATGTGATCCAGCTTTTATCCATTTATATCACAATGTGCCTACACAATATTAAAAATATTCAATAACATAACAATTACTAAATAGGAAAATAGAGTCATACATTCTAGTTGAAAAAATATATAAATATGTTAAATACGGTTTTTCTATATAAATCCATATGGTAAATAATGAACCCACCCACTAGAAAACCAAAGCATGCAAATTAAAAAGATCTATAAAATAAGAGGAGAACAAGGATCCCATCCCTATTGTTTTTTGTATGTCGTGATACACCAAAACATATGGACAAAATGATGATGTCATAACTTTTAAATCACTATGGTAATATCTTGATAAATCTAATAATATTTGAATAGAAGTTAGGAATATGAAATGGAAACAAAATCTTACCATAAACATGACTTACTACTTTTGAAAATACATGGGGAACCGAGATGTAGGACATGCCAGGAATCATCAGGTGAAAGGATTCATGGATAGGTTAGATGAATCCAAGTCTTATAGAAAGTGGAAGATCCTATTAAATGTACCTTTTAAATTTCCATTTAATTTTGTTTCTATTATAGAACGTGGAAGAAACTATTAAATCCACAGTCTTATGGAATTCATATAAAATATTCAATCCCCAAAGAATAGACAGTAGGG
Source organism: Viscum album (assembly GCA_963277665.1). Lineage (NCBI taxonomy): Eukaryota > Viridiplantae > Streptophyta > Magnoliopsida > Santalales > Viscaceae > Viscum > Viscum album. The sequence goes on from OY728136.1 coordinate 457,113,169, forward strand.
GTAGTATTAAATATTGTGTATATTAATAATTTTTAGCTACTTTATATGTTATTGGTGGCCTCTAATTAGGATACAAATAGTTGGGAATGGTCTACTGTTGAGAATTTTAGAACATGTGGGGTATCATAGTGAACTGTTATGGGTAGCAACATGTTTTGACCCTACGTGTGATTAAATTTTTCAGATCTGCGATGGATCATGGAACATCAGTTGGGGTTGAAACATAATGTGGACCTCTATCAAAAAGAAATTATTGGTGGACCTATTATTTTTCCTTTTAGTATCTATGTAAATAGGCAACTATAACCTAAAACATGGATAATTACATGTTTGGGATTATCTCCATATATGATTCATGTAAATATTTTTTTCCCATCACCATCATTAAAAAAATAAAAAAAATCATATATCCTATCTGACAGGAATCTAGAGAGACTCTCTATAAGTATTGACAGATGTTCAGAAAAGATGTGTACCAGTTATCCTCATCAAATTGTTGAAGAGAAAAAAAATTTATGTTCTTATAAAAATACATATTACAAAATGATAGAAAACTTCTAGATGCCTCATAAGTAGGATCCTTGATAGGAAAATCACACACAGATTCCAAAGGGTTTATTGAAAAGATTAATCAAAACTCATAACAATTTGGAACAATAGGTACTCTCATAAGATGAATTTGTGTTTATAGTTTAGTTATAGGGTTATTAAAGTGTTCACAAACTACAAAAAAATTATCTACCAAAAATATATAAAATTAATGGTTTAGTTTCATGACCATGTATAAATTTTTTCATTAGTTATTACCTAAATATCCATGACCATGGATGGATATTTAACAATGTATGAAAACCATACCATGAATAAAAACCTATCCCAAATTCTATAAACAACTTATATTTTAACCATACAGGTACTCCCAGGTAAACCAACCATTCTAAATCTAATGTTATACTCAAAATTTACTTTTTATATCCTTAAAAATATATATTTCATTCCTTCGGTTCTCATGATTAAAAAAATTCCTCTTAATATTCCTAAATTCAATGAATGGTAATTTTAGGTCTCTATAGAATTATTGTTAATTTTTTGTTTAATAAAAAACTAAAATATCATTTGAGAAGTAATTTATACATTGATACATAAACAATAATATGTAAAATTATATGATAACATACAAACAACAATATATTAATAAATTAAAAAAAATGAAATATAAAATATAAATCTAATAAAAATATAAATGAAAAATATTAACAAAGATGATTCATGTTAATAAATGTGTTTTTTTAGAGGATGGAATAATTATGGTCAAGAAAGGGGATTTAGATAATTGGAGAATCATGTTTATATTTCTTAGTGGAAAAGTGAGTTTGAGACCGGTGATGTGGGGAGTCATGATCTATTCATGTTTGATCAATTTTCATGAGAGGATATGGCATGGTAATAAACATATATTGAGTTTTTTCAAGGAACTAATCACCTAAACCACACATTAAATAAACAATGTTTAGGAATTGATACTCTCGATGACCAAAATCATGAATATAAAATAAAACTATAATGGATATACTCATATAAGTATTAGAATTTATAACTCCAATGTAATAAGAAGATGATGGATGATTCTGGCTCCCTGTAGATTGGAACCTTGAAGACCTAGATAGAAAAGAGCCTCCATATTATAACTTAATACTTTGTAACTTCTAATGAATCCCCTCTAAATATTATTTAGTCCACACACACATCTTCACTGTTAATTCTACATTCACAAGAACATCTTGATACATTGATCGTGTAAATAAAGTGACCTGGATTTAAAAATATGAATACAATAACTCCTCAAAATCTCACATTATATCTTTCTTATATAGAATAACATCATGTGAAAAATGAATAAGGTTGTTAAATCACAATCTGAGCACTCACAAGATAAAACTTTTATGTTGAAGAGATAAACTCCTACCATCTTCACACCATATGTGTCAAAGAGAGGAACTCATTATAAACCTACTTCCACAATTCATCCCATAATATTGTATTCTCCTCATGCTCACCCATGAACAATATCTACCACATATGAATTAATCCATTCAATACACTAATATCCAGTAGAATCTAATGTTATTTTCATTCATGAATAAAGCTAAATGCAATATCAAAATTTTCTTAACTATGTTCTATATCCGGATTGGGGATATTATCCTTATACTTCTACAAGATATTATACTAAAACTCAATATGTATTTACCTAAAAAATACAGTTTCTATGCCATGTAAGTTTTGCTAAGGGGTGGTGAGAAGTGTCAATCGGTGGCACGGGTCAGGACCTGTAGCTGGGAGGCGAGCTAGTGCTTCGGGGGTTCGGTGGCGATTGGCGGCGAGCCGTGCAGAGGGACGATGAGGCAGCGAGCTTCACTGAGGGGAGGAGAGGCGGTGAGGCGTGCTGAGGGGAGGAAATCTAGGGATTTGGCGGTCTATGATGCGTGGGAGAAGTGTTTGGAGTGTTAAAAAACAGTATATAGGGGGATTTTAGAAAATCTTTGCAAAATCATTTATAAAAAAATTATTAGTGGCTATTGAACCAGCGCAAAAGGATATTTATGTTGTATTGATGTAAGTATTTTCATATCAAATTCCTCTCTTCAAGATATGTTTGGTATTATGAATATAACTTTATTTATGTGGTGTATATACTGACTACTGGAGATATTGTATCATGAATTATTTATTAATAATTTTATTTGATGTTTAATTACAATACGAATCTTTTAATGGTTTTTGATTAAAATGTTACTCAAGCTGTCAGGGTTTATTGCCGCAAACTTTAATTCATTGAGACATGATTATGTTATGAACCATGTTTTCCCTTTAATGGTGTATTCACTACCCATGAATGTATCTTCATCATATTTTTTTATCATGGAAAATAAAAATCCAATTCAGTTTCTTTTCTTCAAATTGTATTTAACTAAATTTATACACCAATTGCATGGATTTTTTGTAACATAATTTTCATTCATTGAGTTATAATATTTTTTCATGAATTTTTTTTGGGTTCTTCTGCACTAATTATTTAATAAAAGTTATTTTATATTTCTATTTAGTAACTTGAATGTTTAATAAAAAATAATTATTTACTATAAGGGTTTTGAAAAAATGTATTTTCAATTTATTAAAAAGGTTTATTTCCTTTAATTGTCAAATGTTTTACATTTATATCAACATTATCTATAGAAAACATTATGTTATTTTAAAAGATCTATTATTAGAGATTATTTTCAGAAGTATATGTTTTGAAAATAATTCACTTAACCATTTCAAAAGTTACTTATGATATTGGCTTGTAATTTTTTATTTTGTATCAATGTTAAATATGGTTTCAAAAATCTCTTTTAAGTTTTAACCAAAATTAGCCTTTTTATATTCAAAATGATTTACTATCATGGGATTTTCATTTCATGACTTATCCTATAATATATATATTATGAATTTTAACACATGATATCAAACAATTAAATTTATGATCCCCTCTTGCATGATATATTTCTTTAGATAAGTCATGATTATCTTATCCCATTTATTGACATGGGGAAATGTATTGTGATTTTAAATATTATTATTTCAATAATGATATTTAATTTTTATGATAACTACGTATTATTTTACAATCCACATAACTTTTATTTTTGGGTTATGATCATGGTTTCTCTTTTATTTTAGTTTTTACTATTTTTATTTTTGAAAACAAGTGGAGGGAAAGGTTGCCTTTATTGATACATAAAATAAATCCAATTTTGAAGAACGGGAAACGAGTAAACCCATTACAGAAAAAGTGGAAAAAATCCATAAAAATGACAGACCTAAAGGGATAAAAGAAGACCCATGAGAGCAAAGGTATGAAAATGTAAAGATATATAAGGTAAAATATTTCATCATCCTCCATGAAAGATAATGCATCAATGAAATGGGTTAAAGAGAAATTGTCACCCCCCTCCACCCTAACAAGGAGTTTCACCATGATGGTAGTACAATAAGGTAGAGAACCCATCCCAGGAATATTGAGATGTTTAGGTAGTATCAAACGATAGATTCTAGGACATATATCTCTCTTTATAAACACCCACCCGACATTTCTTGTGATGAATTCAGAACAAGTCAACCTGATGCAACACAACTCAACACCAAAATCACTAAACTTAGAAAAATGAAGGCATCAATCCATCCAAAAAGAATGACAGATGGCTGGATAATTTATGTCAACACACCCATCCCTTAAAAGAGGCTGCCCACCAACCAACACAAGTAAGCAACTGCATTGCAACCAACAATGGTCAAACAAAATCTAGTGCCCATAGAGATATCTTCTACCCATCAACCAAGAAGATCACACATTCAACATTCAAACAACTGACAAAAAAGTATCAAAAAATCCCATACCCAACATGAACCATTATCAATCTACTTTATAATCCATCAAAGAAAGCCAAAACACCAATGAATCAGAAACGCATAGGACCAACCAAGGTCATCCATGAAATCCTTCTACATAGGTATCCAAATATCACAGTTTCTCCTAGAAATCTCTGCACTGATCTCTGAATACTAACACATAGTCACCGCCTATTCTTCTATGTTCACCAAATGAGAGTGATATTGGAAGAATGAAAAATTATTCCATGGACCTCACCTACAGATATGAACACCGTCATGTGAAGAAAATCCCAACTCAAGCATTGAATTGATCTGGGGTGCTTGGATCTGAGGAGAACCATTTAAGAGGAAGACTGGGTGGAACCCCTCAAAATCCAAACTGTTGTGATTCATTTTAAATCACGGGATGATTCAAACCCATCCCATAGCCATAACAACCCATCAGAGGGTACAAATCTTGGTAGATCTAAGTGAAATGAGGCACAAACACCACCAAGCCTTCAAAAGGTACAATCACTATGGATGAAGGAAATTGAAGATGCACCCAACTGAAATTCAACTATAGTGGGGGAAACGCATAGAAGAGGCTGATACTAAGAGAAGAATAAATGAGTTGGAGGTTTGGAAACCTGAAGGAAATAGAAACACTATAGGGAGGGGGAGAGAACTATGCTCAGAAGGGAAACCCATGCGATAATAGAAATTTTTCCACATTTGGAAAAGTATTAACATTTTATATGTAATTATTATAACATAGTAGATTATAGCAAATATTATTATTTATTTTATTTTATCTTTTTTATATTATGAATGTCTAAGACTTAAATAAGTGATGGGTGATATCAGTATTATATATCTCATGAACGTATAGAGAAGTATCATGATACAAAATAGCTTGGATTTTGGTGCTTACGTATCCCCATATTAATGTAATGTCCAAGCACACAGTCTTGACATTGTATTTTCATGTTTGATATTACGAATTCCATCAATTCGTGATCAGTAATTATTTTTATCCATGTTTTTATTTATTTTCATCGATATAGAATTCTATAAATTTTAATCTATTATGGAATTATGATGATTACTAAATCTTATGATAATTATTCCATGTTTATTCCATGATTTCCCCAGTTTTTTGTTTTCCCTTACTAAGAAATTCATCTCACCCCTTCTTATGTTTTGATTTCTCTAGGTTATAAATAAAATTATAACATGTTATATGTCTAATTGGATAGCCTATATAGATAATATGTTTTAGATATTGAAGAATTATTATGCATAAATTCATTCTTATATAGGGGAAGAAATTTCCATTAATTGAGAAAGGTATTAGATTTATTATTTCTTTATTTTTCGTAGTTATCTAAATCTCTAAACCTAAAAAAGGCTTTGGAATATATGTAATGATATATTTTCATTATGTCATGTAAATTTGGATATTTGTGAGAAATAATCAATATATAGTATCAAAACCAATATGTAATATACATTTTTATGGCTGCCGGATCCAAGAGTATGGGTCTATGTTCCATATTAAACATCACATCTAATGCGTGATTCAATTTTTTCATGAGAGATTCTGATAATGATGATTAGTGATTATATCTATTTAACATTATGGGTTGTTTTTTTATGAACAATTATTTTTTGGATCAAAGTATTGTCTTTTCAAGTAGAACCCCAAGATATTAAATCATGAAATTTAGTGTGATGGGGATTTACTGGTTTATAGTTCATGCAATTACTTATAACTAGTTTTTGAAGTGATTAAATCTATGGTTTTGAATGGGTGGTTACTTAATATACTGATCTATTTTCAAAATATGAAATGCTATTAGAGAAGGATATAGATTATAGATATCAGTTCTGTTTCTGTAAGGAATAATACATGGGTATTCTTAGAATTAACAAAAATACTATTTTTTATTTATTCACAATATTTTTGGAGGGTTTAAAGGATTATATAATGAGTTTATATTTAACTTTTGATAAAAATTAATGGTAAATGATCAAATTAATTATAAACATGTAGTTAATAAAAGAGATTATATTTTGAAATCATGGGAACTTAATTAGGATTTTAAACTAAATTATAAAATTATGGAGGATCGTATATTCTAATTATAAAGAATGATTTTTCAAAAAAAGACTTCTATGATAGTCCCTGTATTATATTAAATTTTTTGATATTTATAAAATATTGAATATGAGGAAAAATATATGAGGTAGAAGTGATTTGGACATAATATAGAATAATAAAGATTCAAAAAATATAAAAGAGTGGTTGTTTGAATGTCGTAGTTTGTAAGATTTGAACATATACATTAGATCTATAATTTGGGAGAATTGAATCTATGTATGGATTTTAAAGAGAATATCATCATTTGATTCATTAATAAGGGGGGAAATTATTCAATCTATATTGAAGGATGGAGGGGAAGATCATCAATAGTTGATGAATCAACTGGATTCTCAATAGTTCTTTCTCATCTTATTCCAATCATTATTTAACCATTGGGATGATAAAAAAATCCTTCTAAGGTTATGATAAAAAATTATACAAGATGATACCTTGAATATCAATTTTTATCTGAATTTATTATTTAGTGAAGAACGATTTTATTGATTGGAGTTACACACAACAAGGAGTAGGAATCAGCATTGTGTTTAAACCATGTGAAAACTAATTATGCTTTGTCTTTTTTTCTTATTTTATATGAATAAGGTAGAGTTAAAAAAAGGTAAGTGATCCTTTCTTAATCAATATCAAGAGTTTATTTCTAATAAAAATATATATTAAAACACACCTACCACTAAGTCAAACCCCGTATTAGTGGTTAATTGATTCTTGGTTCATTTTGATATTCCATGATTTTTTATTCTCTTAGATTTTACATGAAATCATCATTACATTTATCCATAACATGCCACACTGTATTCTCAATCATTATAGAAGACATAAAGAGACGTTGTAATTATACTTTTAAATGAAAATAATATAAACCATTATATGAGATTTATTTTTCTATTCATTCATGTTGGTATATTTATTTGGTTTGATATCATGGTTTCTTTAATTTTATCTAGAAATACAATATATCTTATACTTCTCTCTATAAATCATCTCTCTAATATAATATACAATCAATGAAACCTATGTGAATTATAGTATAACTGAGACTATGATTGATATTAACCTTCTTCATCACATAAAATGATATAGGGATCTTAGCTTCCTCAAATTCATCATGAAAATATTTAATTATAATAGAAATTTCATTAAATGTAATTATGTAGAGATGTTAAATGTGATAAAAATTAAATAAAATGTTTGAAATTATTATCACATCATTATTATAGTAATTGAATTTTTTATTTGACTAATTTAGAAAATTAATTGTTATACTTGGTTAAGTTTTCTCTTTCATTATTCTCCATGACATCATTCATTGATATGATATCATATTTCCATGGTTCTCTAACTGTTTTAAAAACATCATTAATATTTGGAACATAGATATCAATTAATGTGGTATAATGTTTATTTTATTTCCTAAAATGCCAAAATACATTATTTATCATGTTCCATATTTCTCCAAACACTATCAGGTTATCAAATTTTCTATTCTAATGGTGGAAATAATTATTATAACTTTCTATAATTCCCAATTCTCTGTTCAAATTCAACCACATACAGAGAGGAGGAAACTGTTTCAATATTATGTTCTCAAATAGGTCAACTCTCTTCACCTCTCGATTAAATTTATATTTAGGACATATATATTTTATTTTTTTTATTAATGGATCAATTTTTAATTACACAATAAAATAACATATTGAAACCATTATCATATTTGGGTGTGTTCCAATGTAATTAAATCCTTATTTTATATATAGCTAATCTAATTCCAACACATTTAAATAAAAAATAAATTTATATAAGTATATATAAATTAAAAATTACATTTTAGATGAAATTTAAAAAAAATTGACAATTTGTTTGATTTGCTATTCGCTTATCTAATTATGTAACAAAACTATTATACTATAATTAACACATAATTACTATTATATCACTCTTTACATTTTAAATCCTAAAACATACACATAAAATCTAATCTGTAAAATGAAAAAAAAAATTGAAATAATATTTATAAGATATAAAATAATAAAATTTCCATCAAATCTATAATATAAGTAGCTTAGAAAAAATTAGAAACACAAAATTTGTGAGCATGCCTCATATAAAAATGTTTTGTAAAGTTTTTTGGCCAATTGTGCTATTCTCATATTATCGTAAACTAGCTATTATTTATTATAATACATCCACCATAATAAGAAATTTGACTTCATTATTATATTAATAAATATCATTTCCATATTAGTTAAAATCAATGAATGATATTCAAGGTTTTACATTATTTTTACTAATGAACATTACTACGACAAAGATATTTTTTCAAACAAAACAAACTCAATTTGTTTTGTGTAGTGGTTGGATTTGAAATGAAATGATCGTAAAGTTATATAAAATCTCATTCCATCACCATACATATACAATTTTTCATCCAAAACATTTCAATTAATTATATAAATCATTAAATATTTTAGGAATAATGAAAATTCAAAAAATCATTTTTTGAAAATATTTGAAAATAATTTTCTAAAAACATTTTCCAAATTAATAAAAAATAACACACAAGTGTACTATACATATAAGACACCGCATGATAAATAAAAATAAACGGTTGCATAAAAAATATTATAACAAAACAATAAATAAAAATTATAAAAAAATATATGAGTAAAAAAGAAAAAATAGGGCCATTTTTGTCACAGAACATTGCATTAAATATGGTTTTATATAAAAAATTGTACTTTTAATAAAAATTTTAAGAAAATTTATTTTAAATTAGTTTATATAAATTTAATATCATTAGTTATTAAAATTAAAAAAAATTAATTAATGTAAAAAAATATAAACCAAATTTCATCTTCTAATTTTACATTACATCAACAAAAATAACAAAAAACCCATAAAAAATATCACCCTAGAAAAGTCATGAAAATTATCAATGATAATTTAGATAATGACCAAGATGTTAACAAATATTTACCTAGAAAAATTAATATCCAAGAATATTCATGAAAATATTTCTCTTTTATATAGTAAAAACTCTAATAATCATAAATTCTATGAACATAAATATGATCTTCAAAAAAAACAATAGATAGGGAAAAAATTATAATAATTTTTATTTAAAATAATAATAATAATAATACATAACTATTTAATTTACCTAGGTGTGGTAGGATGCACATTAAGATCATGAGGGATAAACCCATCCGTAATAGTTAGGGGAAGAACTGTGTGAGGTGATAGTGGGAGGTTGTGATGGTAGGGGGAGATGAAATAATAGATGGTACTCATGGAAGAATATAGGAGGGTGAAAATTCTTGGAGGGGAGAACAATGAAGATGGGAAAGATATTAGAGAAATATTCACAAGGTGGAGTGGAAGGGAAAGGTAAAGGTTTAATTATTTTTACAAACATGTAGTTGTTGTTTCTTAAATAACATTATTAATTAAATCATTTGATTAGGGTTTATTAGAAACCACTATGAAGCAGTAATTTTATTGTATATTGTTAAAATTACAAGTAAAAATATTTAAATTTAAAAAATTAAAAATTTAGTGATGGTTTCCAAAAACACCACTAAAAAGAACTTTTACTTATATATATTTTTATTGTGTTTATGTGGAAAATAATTATGAAATAGATAAAAATTATATTTAGTAATTAAGTGTTGATACCTCCTTAGAGGAAAAAACTCTTTACATTGAAACATTATATTCATTAAAGAGTTGTGTTTCCTTATGGGCATGGAATCAAAAACATATAGAAAAGGATTTAAAGGAATTATTTTTGTAGATTTTTAGCATTTGAAAAATTTTTATAAATGGATTTCAAATGGGAGTGAAATGAGGTCTTTATAAGAAAAATAAGGGTGTTTTAAAATAAAATAATGAATTTGATTTGATTTTGATACCAATACTTTCAATAATGATTAATTTATGCCATGTAATAGTATTATATACCTTTTGGATGATACAATGTTATGATTACATATGGAACGATTTTTTTACAATTAAATAATTTTTCCATAATTATTACACCATCATTAACCTAATTATTTATTTATAATAAAAAATATAAAAAATATACCCTACATTAATTTTAATATAATAATTCCATGAATAAAATTATTTAATGAAATATAATTTCTAATAATGCTGAATTATTTTTTACCAAAAAAAATTAAAAATAATTTTTCCATGGAAGGAAACATTTGTTAAATTTTTTAAAATATATATCATAAAATTAAATATTATTTACTAATTAATAAATAATGTTTATTAATAAAAGGTTTAATATTTGTAATGTGTTATATTTTTTTACACTGTATAAATATTATTTTTTTAAGTGGAATAAAACCATTATATAATTGGATATATGTCTAACTTTCATTATAACCAATAGACATATGTTCAATGTTCATATTCCCAATTATCATATTCACTCGTACCATCTTATATATTCCCTTGAATCGTTATTCAATATCACTCTTCTCATTCACCAATTTATTACACTCGAGAATATATTTATAGGTATGGGAATATTTTATTTCGTACATTTTCATTTAGATTGGGGTTCTGGTAAAAAATATATGATTTTGGAGAGGTTTTCTAGCTTTTATTGGTTGAATGAACCCCAATTCATGAGGAAATGGATGTGAAAAATAAAAAAAATAGATTGGGTGTTTTTTGGAAAATAGTTTCATTGTCGCTATGTATGGGGACCCTTCACATGCATATAGAGTATGTAAAATTTTATCTTTTCTTTTTTATATTTTGGAAATTTTACTTTAAGAAGAAACACTCCCATTTTATTATCAGTTTTTCCATAACCTTCAAGAACCACGCATTGCATTAACCCCTCTTGGATATCTACATCCTCCTTTAATATTTCTCAACAAATCTTTACCATGATGGAAGATTCCTCTAAGTAAGATACCCCTCCTCTCTTCTTCCTTTAAGTACATCCCTCCTCTTTCATTATTATTTAACCATACTAACATGGGGGCCTAGTATTTAATATTTCATTGATTTAAATTATTGTTTTTCATGTTTTTGAGGTATTATTCATATCATAGATCCTTTTTATCATATATATTTATATAATTACATCATTTAAAAATGGATTTCTCATTTTCTTGTAGGTAACTCTATATGACTTCCTTTATTTGAAGAACCTTGATTTCTTAATATTTTATCACTTATTTCATGGTATAAATAAAAATTATTATTATGTACATGATGAATGTTATGGTCTAGAACCTTGTTCTAACTTAGTTCATAAAAATATGCATGATAATGGTTTAATAAAAGTATTTACATTTTTGAATATAATATGGAAACACTGTGTCTGAGGAAATGACTTTAATGAATTTTCATGTAATACTTAGTATTTTTTTCTTAAAATGGTGGGTATCGATTTAAAATCATTATTAAAAGTTATTTTATAAAGGTATCCATGTGATAAGAATTTTTTTTATTTATTAAAATCTTTTATCATTGTAATTCGTATTAGGAAACCTTGGATACTTTTTTTGGAACATAAGAAATGCATATTGCTAGTTATTTGATAAGACTATGAATATTTATACACCCTATTGAGGATAAGATTATAATTAGGGGTGGTTTATCCTAGTATAAAAAGATGGAAAATTTATATATATGCCACACACTAGATATTATATGACTCTATCTTGTGGATTTGTTTATGCAGTGAGATATGTTTACAATATATAAATACTTAATACAAAGATCATATACATATTTAACCTTTTTCATTCTTCCTTCACATTTAAATGTTATACCTTATGTTACTTTTAATTATTATTATTTATATAAAAATAAAATGGTTTGTTCATATTTTTAGATAAAACTATAAGTAATTGTTTATTTAATTAAATATTACAATGGATTATGTGTGAAATTCTACTGGGATTGTTGTGCTTATTCCCTATAATTACCATTTGGATGTATGTAGTGTTTTTTTACAAATACAATTAAATAAAAAGAACTACCGATGTGGAATATTCATATTATCTATTGATTTAGTTTTAGAGAAGGTGACAAGACATTACTTTCCCTATTTTAACAAATGGATTGGTAGTGATAAATATCATATTTAGATTCATTTAGGTGTTACCTGATTCATATCCCCCTAAAATTTCCATCCCATTCATTCTATATATAAATCTACTTTTTTATTATGTTTAAATTGTTGAAGATTACATTTTTATATAAAAATTGGATTTGTTTTTTCATGTTGTGGTTTAATTTTTTTATTTTGGAGTTGTTTCTTCTTCTTATTCCATATTGGGTTGCGTATTTAATTTTAAAACTATATACTTAGTTTTCATGACTAACTAAAATATGGGAAGATCGTGTGGGGTTCTCAAAAAAACCATATTCTAGTTTTTAAATGGATAGGAAAATCTTTCCCATCTAAGGATATTTGAGGCCCTAGAACTTTCTTATATCCTTAAGAAATTAGGAATCTATCTTCTACCTTATAGTGGGACAATCTTGGTGACATGGAAGGTTTAAATTAGACGGTTAATAAATAATAATATTTTATCCTCATTTCATTTATAATATTTAAGAATTCAATTTCTAAATAAGAATGGATTACTAGAACATAATGTGTGGGCTATAAGTGAGTGTTTGGAAAAAACATCTTATGATAATCCTTGAGTTAGATGGGTTTATCAAGAAAGTCAAATTTAGTTTAGGTTTACGAAATATTCATTCTGATGAGACGTAAACATGAAAGGTGAATTAGAAGCATTACTGAAGAGTTGCATGTGTAGTGTGCACATGATGAAAACCATACAAATAGGTCATGAACCATGGAAAGAATATTGTTTTTATGGTGATTTCATTCAAATTGGATATTAATGTATAAAATTTATGATTTAAATTAATTATTAATACCTTATTTCAAATGTATTTCAATGATTAAATAAAATTTGTTTTTATATTTAGATTTAAAATAATACTATTTCTATATGAATAGTTCTAGTGAACCCTATAGATGGATTAGTGTATAATTTTATACTATAAAACCCTTCTAGGTAATCAAAATCTCATTGAGATATTAGTCTAAATGATCCAAGATATAGAATGGGAACCTAACCCTAGTTCAACTAAATCCGGGGATCAAGATCAATAGTAACTTCATCATAACCCTATTTCTTATCAAGGTACCAATCATCCTTAGGAAGAAAATATTTGTTTCAAAATGATAGAAATAATATTTGAATTATTGGAAACTTTTACGACCTTAAAATTCATACTTTCTATATTTATGGTCTATAGACCAAATAAAAGGTTTTGTGATTCTATTTGTCAAGAAAACATTCCTAATAATTTAACTTATATGAACATTGAAGCTATATTTTTCTCACTAGTTCCATCTTTTTATGAAACATATAAAAAATTAAATGGAACTTTCTAGCTTTAATAGGGTGGAAAAATAGTTATGGAGTACACATATTTATTTTTTGAAATAGTGAATTTTTTCCAAAAAAAATTGGGACAAATAGAACCTTAAATTCATGATTATTTCAAATGGTACATCAAATAGATATTCAACACAAAATTTTTATGTGGAAACATCCAAACTATAATTTAGTGGTAGATAGATCCTTGAAGGTGGGGTGGATAGGGATGCGTTTTTAGTAAGGGTAAATCCTTCTCATGTTTCAATTAAAAGAGAAATTTTATTTTCTTAAAAGAAAGGGAAATGAGTTGAGTCTAAGATGGAATGGTGTGGTGGGTTAGAACATCCATCAAAATCCACTTAATTTTCTCCTGTGAATGGTATAATTCCAATAAATCCACATAATGTGAATTCATAGAACTTCAAACACTCATGTTAAGAAAATTCAGGACATGTTTTACTTTTAAATGTTTGGGTAACCTTCAAAGGTTATATAAAGAAAACATCTACCAAAGAAGTGATGTCAATTCATCATCCCTAAAGGGATCCCAAGTATTATTGGATTCTTATGAGGAAATAAGAAATTGAAAATAAGAGTATAAAGGGAGAGATGGTTTTTCTCATGGGAAAATCCAATTAAAGAGTGAACCTAACACAATGGATGATCATATAGTTAGACTTAACCCAGGACCATATATGTTGTCTAGAAAGAACATATGTAATTTTTTTATGATTAATGAAATTGAAAGGTACCAAACTTATTATATCATATATAGTTATTTATTTATTTATTTGATATCAATCCTTCAAACTCAAATATATCTTCTCATGTTATAGTTTTTTTTAATCTTCCATATGATCCTATGTTAAATTTAATTGAGATAACAAGTCTTCTTAAGTATGAGGAAAAATGGGGCTTCATATTTCTATCATAAATTATTTCTATATCTGAAGTGTAGATTGAATGTGACTTCTTAATCCTAGAAATGGATCTCTTTGATCTTATCCTAGGAATGGACTGTATGGTATCATTCAAGGAATTTATTTATTATTACAAGTAATGTGTGGATTTTATTTATTCAAATAGGATATATCATCTTTTTAAGGGTAATGGGGACCAATTTCATGTCATGTGGGAACTCTCCTTCTGGATATTAAGAAATTATCATATCCAATACTATCTCCCATGATGATGTTTGGAGGGGAAAATTATTGAAGGATGTTTCATTTCATTGTAGTGGATTTTCTTAAGGTATTTCGAAATGAATTATTTGGGTTCTATATAGAGTAAGGATTTTAATTCTCTATTTATTGATCCCTAGTATGAAAGTTATATATAATCCATCATATCATATATTTCCAGTTGAACTAAAAAAATATGTAGTTGGATGATTCGGAGGAAAAGGGGTTGATGCATCTATAAGTAGATGTTAAATCCTATGAAAAAATAAAATTAGAAACTTTTAATGACCCAAAACTACACAAACTGCAACACACTATAGAAAAATGCTAATTAGTGATGTTTTTTTTCATTATCAACATTTTTAAACATCACTAATTAATTTAATGATGTTTCGCAAAAACATCGCTAAAGGAGGCATCGTTAATTAGTGAAACCTCATTTGTCACCATTTTCTAGAAACATCAGCAAATAAATGTCACTAAATTAGTGACATTTAACGGTGTCTCTAATTAGTTACAGCTTGTTTGCCAATGTTTTCTCAAAACATTGGAAAATAAATGTCACTATATTGGATACCAAAAATGTTTTTATTCATTTAGGTGTATAGAAATGTTTAATTTTTTCTGAAATGTGTATTTTTTATAATATCTCTCCATCTATCTATTACTCCCCCTCCACCTAACCCATACCATCCCCACCCAACCATGTGTCTGTTTACCTCCCTCCCATTCTCACCTTGATCCACGTCACTTGTCTAGTGACCTCCCTTCTCATGCTCACCCTAATCCGCCTCACTCATCCCTATGCCCCAAATCCACCACATGTCCAATGTTCACCTATATCCCATCCTACCCTCCCCCCATCTAGTTACCTCCCTCATGTGTCTACCCATCCAGTCACTTCCTCACCTATTTCATATATCCCCACTCCCACAAACCTAGAAAAATAAAACCTCGCAAGAATCAAAGAGGTGACCTACTGACTTCTTAAGTAACGACTCTACCGACTCACCCACTTATGTTATTCATAAATAGTAGTATTTTGTCATATATATATATATATAGATAGATTTCAGTATTTAAAAAATTAATATATATATATATATATATATATTGTATGTTTATATTAATTTATATGTTTATATATTTTTGTTTTTGGGAGTGTATATATATAATTATCCACTTTGTAAAACATTGGTACAAATATCACTAAAATAGTCCCATTTTCTTAAAAACATGACTAAATTTAAAATATTTAATTGTATTATGTTTTATATATATATAAATATAAATTTAAATATTTGAAATTATATATTATTTATATATATATAGATATTATATATTAAGATATATATATATATATTATTTTATATTTTATGAATATATATATTTATATTATATTTATATATATCCTTATATTATATTTATATATATGTTTATATTTTATATTATATATATGTTTATATTATATGTGTGTGTGTGTGTTTTATTTTATGTTTATATGTGTGTGTGTGTGTGTGTTTATATGATATACATATGTGTTTATGTTTTATATTATATATATGTGTTTATATTTTTTGTTTATATTATATATATTTATATATTTATATTTCATGTTTATATATTATTTATATTATATATATGTGGGGGGGTTTATATTATATATATATATATATTATGTTTAAATTAATATATATATATTTATTTATTCATTTATGTGTATATATGTTTATATATGTGTGTGTGTCTTTGTGTGTAAATATATGTGTGTATTTATACATATATATATATATATATAATTATAATTATATATTTATGCACGTTTAAAAACAATAGTAAAAATGTTACTAAAATTGCTAAATTTTCTTAAAATCCTGATGAAATATAAAATATATATGTTTTTTATATATAAATAAATATATATTTATATATTTTCTGTGGGTTTGTGTATAAATATGTATTTAAAAAAATATGTTTTGGTTTATATATATTAAAATATATATATATAATGTCACAAATTTAGAAAATATTTATAGGACATGTTTTTAATTTAGGATCACTTTTCGAGAAATGTTGAAAATTTAGTGCCACTTTTCTAGAAACATTGATAATTTAGTGATGTGTTTCATGAACCATCTCCAATTTAGTGAAGCGTTTCATGAAATTTAACTACTTTAGAAACATTTTTAGGAAGCATTTCAAAATTAGGGATGGTTTTCAAGAAGCATCACTAATTTAGGGACTCTATTGGGGAAATGTCACTAATTTAACAACACCTTTTTGGAAACATTACTATTTTAGCAACACTTTTCACGAAACATCACTGATTAAGTTAATTTTTTTAGGAAGCGTCACTAAATTGGAGACATTTTTCATGAATCATTGCTAATTTAGAAAAATTCGATAAATTTAAATATTAGTGACATTTTTAAAAAACATTGAAAATAAAACATTGCTAAATTACAGTTATTTATAGTGAAAACATAGTAAAGTGGAAGTATGGGGTCTATCCCATAGAGAGGGCGAACACATTTATGACTTTACAACAAAGTTCAGGCCATCCTAGGTTTAGATTTATATTATTAAATTAATTATTAACATTTAATAATTAAAATGAGTAAGAATAAGAGACAAGGAAAAGGATATGGGGAAAACTGTCAATTTAACTATTTAACAAAAATGGTAATTCAAAATATAGCTTGTGATAGACCTATATAATTGGATTAAAAGAGTGGAAAAGGTCAGCAATTAATCTTGGTCCCTCCAATTGGATCTACCTAAGAAGGAAACTACTCCCTGGCAAAGAGTAACTGAAAACCTATGCACCAGAATTATGGATCATAGGAAGAATGAACCATAAGCTATTTTTCCTAGACTGATCAAATCCAAATAGGTCATGGTTGTTCGATTACACCACTGATTTTCAGGGTGGATGTAATATAATAAGAATTAATTTTTTTAATACCTAGTTACTATCAATATGGTTACTATGTTTTTCTTTTAGATATTCAATAATTTCAAATCCACCCCTACTCTCGACCCCTATGGATTTATCTAATCATCCTTGGGTGATTTCCAATGATGAAAAAACTATATTACATAGGGAATATATTATAATAAAAATAATTGGAAATAAATTAATGTATAGAATCAATAATTAAACAAAAAATAAATCCCATGTCACATCAAATCATTAAAAAAGAAAAGAAAATAAAAAACGAAACATATGTATGATAAAATCCATGTAGGAACCCAATGGAAGCCTCCCGATAGTCAATACCCTCCATACCAAGATTTTAATTTCCTTCTCTTATCCTTAATACCATAATTATTATCTTTTTGGTCATCCATCAGCATCCCCCAGGTCAAATATAGTGTTAGCTTGTTGTTTTGGATCTAAGGAAACATGCCCCATCATAAAAATCACAATTTTTTATTCTATATGATCATTTCACATCATGTAATGTTTACACAATGTGTAATTTGAATGGATGAAATATATTACTTCATCACATCCTGCAAAGTTTTCGTGCCTTGTATAATCTCACATCGTGTAATGGTTACATGATGTGTGGAGTGTGTTTTCAGTTCTGAAATCTCTCTTCTGCTTTGATTCTTCATTTTTGAGCTTCAAGAACCTCTCATGATCATCCAACATCACATGAAACCATCTCTAAATAGATTTCATGGTATATTTATCTTCAATCATCAATCCTATCTTCAACAATAAATTTCATTTATCACACCGATCTGTGAAGCGTCTAGGTTTGAATCACCTTTATGTTCCTCAATTTCCACATTTTCCTTCATGTTTCTTCAAATTCCGTTCCAACATAAAAATAAAAAAACATCAATATAAGGAATTCATATCATATTTAATAAATTATTATATCACTTAAATTAATATAAAAAACATGATAATATAGATTTTAAATAGAGATATCAAATACTCCCACACTCAAATTTTTTCTCATCCTTGAGAAAAATATCAAAAAAACAAAGGTTCCAAACACCAATAAGGAATTTCTAAAATTATTATGCTTATAAAAACAATTTATAACTAAATATTATAAATTCAAAAACATAACCATGAAAGAATTCATAAATCATGCTTTTATTTGTAATGTGAAATTCAAGAAATTTTCCCCTTTTTAATCACATATTTTAAATTTTCATCAAAAACCATACCATTAATGATTTACCACACCATTTATTGTTTTTATCATCACTCAATGTCACAATTTATTTGGATTTATTCTCATACATCAAGTACATGGTTCTAACCATAGTCTCTCATTGAATCAACATTCTACACCTTGTAAAGAAAAATATCACAATTAATCATGATGGCTTTGTAGTTAAAATAAAATAACTCTAAGGCTAATTTTAGGTTTGTAGTACTACTAAAAATAAAGTAAGGTCAAGGAAGAGGATAAAATATAAATTATAATACAAGATATTAAAAAGATAAGTACAATGAAATGCTCTTAATGAAAATATAATGTCATCTCACACACCCCCAAAGAATAAATTAAAGGCTCACGAATGATGCAATTGTAATGAACAATTACCCTATTCTTTAATTGTTTATTTATTTTTAAAATTCTTATATTGACACCCACCAAAGAAGCATGAACACAATAATAAAATATGGAATATCTGAAAATGAGTTTTATTTCGCCATAAAAGAAAAGGAAGAAGAGGAAGGCTGAGAATTGTAGGTCGCTTAAACCTATAAGAGACTCATGATCACATGACCACTTCAAGGTCACAAAGAGTCTCCAAACATGGTATATAAATCATAAGATGTCTTGAGGAGTCCTCTTAGGCAAGCCTTCCTACTCTTGAGAATCCCCCCCCCCAGATAATGGAATGAGCGCCCCCAAACTGCATACTTTATCAATGGAATGTTTCTAAGAAACCAAACTAAATTTCTTCAAAAATAATCACGGATGATATTAAAAGAGAGGGACCCATAGTGGTCACAATGATAATGTAACAAATCATCATTGGGAATAATAAAATTCGACGATGATATCTGTGAAATCACACAAGGACTCCCAATATTCATCACATAAAATGATGGAGATAAAAGGGAGGATGTGAGCAGTGTTCACGGTGTTCACGGTCGCTAAAGGACATGAGACATGACCCACAAGACACCATGAGTCACTAAATACCTAGTTGGCACGCCTCGAGGAAGCCCTTTGAAATGTCATCATTGTCGCACAGAAATCCTTTGGAGGATCAGGACAACTCTATGGTGCTCTAAGGACAGACATATTGACCATTTCAATACATCCATGCACACTCTCCATATGAACCATATTAGTCAAGAAATACATCATCAAGAAATCGATTAAAAAATAGACAATAGTCATTTAAACTCGAAAAATCCCTAATCCATTATAAAATAAAACCAATGTGATCAATATGAAAGAGGTGAGATATGTTCGCGGTCATTGAAGGGAATGCGACACACCCAACAGCACATCGCGGGTCCGTAACGATCTATCTGGAATGTCTCAGAAAATCCCTTTGGCTTTTCAGCCTTGCCGCATGGAAGTACTCAGGTGTGTCTAGATAAAACTATGGAATTCAAAGTAAAATTGTATATATTTTTCTATGTAATGCCAGGACACCCATATGAGATCAATATTGGTCATGTGACATATCACCAAATAATAAAAGAAAACCCCTCGAAAAATCACATGCAATCTAGCATGACTCCCAACCCTTATCACATAAAAAGTGGGATCAAAAGGTAGGAGGCGAGAGGAATTCACAATCAATGAAAGGAATTCGATGCACCTAACACGCCAATATCACTATTCCATGAGACCCCAAGAAAAGTCACCTAAGGTATCACAAGTGTCTTTTAATAGGCACTCGGATCTCTCGAAAACCCTTGGACATGTCAGCATGACAACATGGAGGTACTTCAACATGACAGCATGATAAAACAATATTTTAATAATTGAAAAATAATCCAAAAATGGAAGTTTTGGGCAAGGGGACTCGTGATCACTAAAAATAAGGTGATGCGCCCAAAGTAGTCCAAAATAGAGACTTCTGAAACTGTGTGGGGCCAGGCCCCTTCGATGGCTCCATCCTGGACTTAAGAAATATATGCCGCAAAAATTGGATAGTATATGAGGGGTTGAGAACTATAAATTCTTATCATCATTTGGAATAAATTTGGTATTTTTGACAGACCAGATGCCCAAAATCTGTAGGATTTGGATGTCGACTTCTACGGACATCTCAGAGCGATCACACAACCAACTAGCTATCTGTCAGTTAATGTACAATCATGTTTCTAGAGTATTTATGTGGTAGGTATAAGGAAAATTGTGGGATCATCCATATACTAGGAAAAGGGCCTTTGGTGGCTTATGTGAAGGACATCTAG
Source organism: Viscum album (assembly GCA_963277665.1). NCBI lineage: Eukaryota > Viridiplantae > Streptophyta > Magnoliopsida > Santalales > Viscaceae > Viscum > Viscum album. Next base: position 457,134,772 of record OY728136.1, read on the forward strand.
AAATCCCACTAGATCACGCAAGATTCAAGAAAACTAACACTGAACAAAACCATGATTTTTAAAATGTAAGTGTGAGAACCAATATCAAAAGATAAATACATAAGAGAATGACATACTTGATTCCCCCTATTTGATTCACATGTTTCATCTAATGGAACACAACAACACCAGGAAATGTCACCCATATCTCATGAAACTTCTTCAACATGCCACCTGGGACACATATAATAATCAAGACATGTTGGAATGAGCCACACAGCTCTCTCAAAGACACCACATTGATCTTTTGGAGCCCTTGGTTCAACCACCCAGGACATGTGATGTCCCTCAAACACATCAAATGACTCATATAACAGTTCCTGCTCATGTCAGCTGTGTCTCGTGAAATCACCTAAAAATGATAGCCAAACCCTAATGGAACTCCCTAGGCAGGTCAGCTGATACTCACGATGCCCTCCATACATGTAGGCCAGATCTTGCGAATCCATCCTAGGATGGTATCCAAGACACATGAAACCCCTAGAACTATGCCACACTAACTCTTGTGAAACCCCCATATGTGTTAAGTCAAGTCATGCGATGACTCCCAGGACATGTTAAATGGGTCATGTGGTACCCTCTAGAAAATAAGTCCATGTCCCCAAGGCATCCTAAGACTCGATGATGTAGCCCATCCTTAGAGTGGAAGCCCCAACTAATAAGGTAGCCTCATTTTCTTGACCTTGACATATATGAACTATGAGAACTCAAATTCTCGCCATAACCGGGATATGTACAACGCCTTCTTAAGGCCCAAGCTCTATGAAAATCCCCCCTAAGGACTATCCAAATACATAGTTCATGTATCCATATTACATGAGGCTGATCATCTTCTCCCCCTTCTCTCTCACACTGATCATAGCTCACATGAGCTTAGGGGATGCAATGAAAAGCTCATTATGCATCCTAAATCTCAATGATATATGGAATTTTGAGTGTGTATCTTCTGATAAAAAAGAGAAATATGATAACTATCATTCCTGTCATATTCAGGATATATAGGCTACCCATCCCCATGATTTGAGCTCCATGTTGATCATCCAGGGTAATCTCATCATCCAAGCCCTTTATCAAAATAAATGTCATCAATCACTTGCTACCACTTGTTTATCACAAAGAGAAAGGATCACATGGGATTACAAGGTATAAATAATCATGTTATCTACACAATGAACCTCTATAATGGTATAGATTAGCCTTAATGTATAGGACCTAATATAAACCTAACTATGATGACTATGATTCCTACTAAACTTAGGATACATTGGACTCATATTAAGGATTCAAGCATGAATACTCAATGTCTCAATGCACCCATATAAGTCCTTCATCGTGATGTTAAACTATATTGGTCAAATGAAATTTGTGGGTTTTGATTCCTACAATTAGCAAGATATGTAGGAAACCTTATACTGGATAAATCCCATCCTAATAATATTAATCATTCCCTCATATAAGAATATATTACAAAAAACATGGTTATACATCTTCAACATATAAGAAACAACTTGTTATTGAAAAACAACAAAGAACCTCAGATATATAAATATGGACTCACCCAAGAGATAGCAGTCATTTTCATATAAATAGAATAAAACTATAGTAGTTTTTTTATGGTAACTGGTCACTTATCAGGATTAGGAAGATATTCATAAACATATATTAAAGATATAAGAGAGTCCCATGGTGGGAAATAATTCCCCACAAAAGGGTGTGATGCACCCTAACTCTCATCCTCTCAACCAATGTGAGTTCCCAAGAGTAGCTAGGCTTGAAAACCCAGAGGATTTCCAACCTTTGGAAAGTAGGTCCATACCCAACTATAGATAAGTGAACTGTTGGGAGTTTCTAAGGAACACAGGGTGAATGGTATACAAGATTCACACAATTGGGTGAGGCTATAAAATACCCCACAATCAAACAATCAAGGGAGATCCCATTCAATGTTCCCCATCCAAAAATTGATGAAACAAAAATGGAGAAGTTGACTTGAATCTCTCTAATAAAAATTTATTAAGTTATAATATTTTTATCCATGTTTCTTTATATATATATGTAAACATGGGTGAAAGTATTTACATGAATCTCTTAGGCCACATTGCATTGAAAATCATATATATATATATAAAGAAGTAACAAAAGTAGAAACCAGGTTTCATAAAATTTCATCTTCACACTGACATGTCCACGTGAGTAGGATGTCCAGAATGGGAATACATGACAGTTTTGTTAACTAAACATATATGATTTATCATTTTCATTTCTACTATATAGAACGGAATGGTAACATTGTTCCTTTATGTCTACATGAATGTAGACAATTATTTCATGAACAACATCTCAACCCAAGAAAATGACTTTATCATCCAGAATTCACTATAATAAATCATCAATGGATAAGACTCTTGCAGGTTGAAAAGAGATCTCACCTACCCAACAACTCAATTGGAAGGTGGCCAATGTGATGAATTGGGAGTACCAACTACATGGTACGATCCCAACAATGGATGTTTCCCATGAGATCCTTCTAGAATGACAGTTGGCAATCCCACATATCCAAGCAAAGGTTATTGTAAAGACATTACCCCTAATCACTATATCCGACCACTTTGGGATTATATCCCCATAGTATGACAACTCTCACCTTCTAAATATGATAAAGGTGGACCAGGATGCCAGATATGGCTCCCTTCCTGTCAAGGTGCATCCAATGAGGGCACCTGCTAACCACCGTGTCCTGAATCATCCTGCTGGTACCCATTAGTCGCCTACTAGGGGTTGCATCCGATGCACAGCTACCTCGAATTCCCATGAACGGGCTCCAAGGAAGACTCGTCGGAGAAGGAGGGTGTTGGAAATATCAGATAGTGCTCATATTCCTGCTCCTACCGATGATACATGTAGGTATACTCTGGAAAGAACCTATAAGAATTCTTGTATTCCTGTTAATTCAGAACATGTGTATGGGTGTATTCCCACAACCATCTAGGATAGGTTTCATACACCATCTCATGCTTGAGATGCCATCCAACATACTCTGGTGGGAACTAGAAAGTAGTCTCACACCCATGCTCGCTATGAAAAATTATATGGGCATATTCCCACAGAAAACATGGTGGAGGCCCATAATCCTACCCACATGTAGTAACCCCATTGATATAATCCAATGGAATAAGGAGGAAAGAGGTGCGTGCATATCCCCGATTCAATTGAAGATGTCTTTCAGCAGATAATGGAGAGGGAAAATGTGCAGGATTATATCCCTGCACACTATTTTATAAAATTCAAATATTTTTTTACAATAACTAATGATCTTCTCAAGAATATTATAGTGTTTTTATAGATGAAGGTACATGTGAATACTCTTATTCCTATAACCTGGACAACTTAACACTATGATCATCAGGATCAAGTGGTTATACTGGGGCAAGCATTGTTTCTTCTCCTCACCTAGGAGGATTATTATCATATTCAAATTAAGGGAGAGACATCAAACTGAGATCAAACTCTCATTCCAACCAGGGCTCAAAAGGTGAGAGCGGAACACACCTTGGAATAGGGGCACATTCCTATCAAAAAATTCTTGAGACATACTCTAAAGGCCCAAGATAGGGCACATATTCCCATCCTAGAAGATGATAACCTTGTGAGAGGGGGAAATTCCATGGGACATTCCTATATTAATATTAGAAAATATTCTGAGAATATTCCATAAGGGTAAGGAAGCAAGGTGCATATCCCGACCTTTTTCGTCAAGTGACTATGTTATCACTGTTCTAAGGAAATATAGAAGAAGGTTCGTATTCCTTCTCCCATTCTGGATGTCCATTGATGTATTCCGTCAGGGAATATATATTCCTACCATGCCCATATTACAGATCCTATTAGGTCCAACTAGGTGGGAGCATCACATGCCTCAGGGTAGGCTTATACTCCATCCAAGAAAGACCAGCGACGTATCCAAAAGGATCAAAATCGAGCTCATATTCTCATATTGATTGAGTCTCAACAAGTGATAATGGAACAAGCCTATTGTAGAATAATATCCCTATCAATAGTGAGACAGATTATTTATATATTCCAAAAACTTCTCAGAAGATAGATCATAATCCCCTGAGACCCGATGATTATGTACAACTTCTGGAAACCATCACATTGCATGATCATATCCATGTGCCATCACAAAAGGCAGGTTGGCATATTCTAACCATTATGAATAACACTAATCATATTACTAATATTATGAATTTTAGTGTCCTTGAGGTTGTTTGATACACATACTCAAAACCGCAAGGGTCTATCAACTCTTCTATCCATGTAGAAGAAGAATGTTTTCTCTACCATGACAGTCCTACTCATGGTAGCATTGAGATAGTTCCTATGGACTCTACTACTAGAATCAACCATAGTAAACCTCCATACGATGATATCTCCAATGGGAAATTCAATCCTCCCATTTTCTAGGCACCTCCATATAAATAGTTGAACAAAACCATGACACCTTTATACAGAGAGGTGCTTGAAACACCATTTTCCACTATATATGGTTCCCCATTAACATCCAACAACACTCTATTCCCATCAGTAGGTGACCATCAGTGACATATTCTATTGTATGACTAGATGGAGGCATGTCAGTCTAATGAGGAGGAATACGACATTGATATATGTAGAGAGTTAGCTAAAACCAATTTTCCCATCATGTTCTAGCCCCTCACTACTTCCAGCAATGACATCCCAGATGAGCTAGAGATGGAGTGCATTTCTTATCTATGCCTGAATTTGTGGGATACTAATTAGTGACTGAAGGATTGATATATCCCTTATACAGGATACGATTGTAACATTTATACAATTAGGATACTCTATTTTCATCTCGAAGTAACTACAATATCCATGACTCAGAATCCAAACTGGAAAAGAACGACACCAATCTACAACATGCTTGTCGTGATTGCATTGATACGCTTCAGCAGCTTATATCAAAAGCCATGTTAGGAATCTATACTCGAGGATGGGGATTTTATGGAGAATTACACATTACAGATCCCCTAGAACATCATATCTCTTCATATACAGTATTTTGTAATGTGATAGCCTTCAGGGAACTCATGGGATCGGGTAATGATTAGGCTACTTGGTCACTTAAATATAATTCACCCTATTAAAAGGTTCCTAGACACAATTAACAAGGGAGGATATTCAACATTATTCCAAAATGGTCCCCTCCAGACATTGGAAGAACATTCTAGACACATAAATCGACATTACGATCATACGAACAACATCTTGTAGGGGATAACTCTCACCATGGGTTGTCATTACACCCAGTTTCCATGTGATAATAGTTATGTAACATAAAATAGACCTTATTAGTATCTTCTATAGTGGAATTTGATGATCAGACTCAGCCCCATAAGCCAGTACAATATCTACCACCACCTCCACCAATCGGGTCATCAATTCCAGAGAGGATTTAGGAAAAACCTTAGGTAGCCTCAAGTGAACCCAGTACACATAGAATGTGGTATATATATCTCAATAAAATTATTCTGATTCATTATCCCCTGTGAGAACCCTAGTGGCATTGGCAGTGATTTCAGATCATCACCACCCCACTGGGATAAGGGTATTTTTATCTTGGCATCCATCCCTAGAATCATCAGCTCCCCGACTGGAGTTATTGGACCCTCAACAACGAGACCAATCAAAGACAATGGATTCCCCAAAGGAAATATAACCATAGAGCTGGGGGTAATTTCATAATCATCATCGCAACATATTGATTCAGTGGTCTCTACGTTGGAAGTAAGAAATCAATGGTCAGCAACCCACTTATTTCTCCCACCATGAGACAAACCTATTTTGGATGAAGCCCACTTAGAAATCATGACCAGAAACTCCCTCAAGGTCATTGTTTATGAACAGCGACGATTGGAACATATGTCAAAGGAAATCATACCCCGATGGGGTCACAATCCAAAAAATCCCAATAAGGCCAAGGTTTTGACTACCAACCATGATAAAATCCAAGAAATGTCATATTGTTGTGTGGAAATAAATGGAACAACCACCATTTCTTGATATTCCCCAGTTAATGTCATCACTATTACCATGATAAACATTGATCAATATATAGATGCAGAAGGCCACAACATCAAAAATGAACCCCAATATGAGGGTGATCTTGATGCACGAAATGAGTTTTCACGCACCCAAAACCAAATAAGGATAAAAATTTGGCACCATTGGATAATAAGATTCCACTTCTTTTGTGGAATATTAGCAAACATATAGGGAAAAAATTGGAATCATCTCTTTGGTGATCTAATGAATAATTATTTTCATGATGTGATAATTAAATATGATCTCTCCAACAACTCAATGATGAGATAATCCGGGGAAATATTCTCATTGGGTGTTGTCTCTATCCATAAAAGAATATTCTCCCTCCCATGGATGATCCACTAGTAAGATAGATAATTTAATATTTGGTCATATCATGATCTAGATAGCCAATCAATATAAATGAGTAATCATAAAATGATCGGGACTTCTCTATGTTGTAGTGATAGCATGTCCATCTCCAAGGTAATCCTTCAGTCATAAGATAGTTAAGGGATCATTAAGAGATGAATGTGGGAAAACATAATATCACCCACCACTTCTTGTAGAGGTTAATATTCTCAAATAGTAGTTCCCTTAGAGACATATACTTACATTTAATTATTTGCTAATCTAATGTAAGCTATGGATGGGAGATGCACACCTATGTAGCCTGAAAGGAAGATGTATCTCGAATGGGTGGATGATAATCCAACTCCAACTAACTTCAAAGACCCTAAATTTTATACCATTGATGGTGCAGGTGACCCTGAGTAGCATCTCACACTCTTCTTGTCTCGATGTGGGCTAATTATGGGTCCTCAAGATCAAAAGGAGGCTACAAAGCTGAAGTGTTTCATACATACTCTGATAGGGCCTTCCTTTGTTTCATATAGTATATTTCCAATGGTATCTATTATAGGATGTTAAGAGCTTTTTCATCAGTTCCTTTATCATTTTAGTCTGACACTGAGGAATACAATGATCGTCTACCTTACAAAATGAAAATAGTATGATAATGAGAGGGTGTCTCATTTCATTGCAAGGTGGAAGGGTTTGACCTATTCACATAGAACCCCTCTCTCACAGGAGAAACTACTAGAACTCTATGCAGAAAATATCAGGGATGAGTTAAAGACATCCCTAATCCCCATGATGTATCTAGGTGGATTCAGAGAGTTCATTGAAATAGCACTACTTTTTAAAGATTCTATTTAGAAAAACCTATCCAAGTCTCAGATCATGTTCATAGCATAGGAGGAAAATCTAGGAAAAGTAGAATCTATAGATATTCTCTCAATACTATAGTGAACCCATCTAAGAACTTAGGAAATCTTTAAACCACCCAACACCTCCTTCCAAATGACGGTAACACCAGAATCTCCTCCTTCTAGGAGTAAAAAGAAATCAAGGTTAGCTGAGATTCGGGGAATGAATGAAAAAAAGTATAATCTTTATGAAATGAACATGTACCTGGTTATTTCTTATCATCCTTGGATAATAACCTTCTCATGTGTCCACAGCCCAGGAGGCCTGATGAAGTCAACCATACTAACTATCCTGAAAACTACCCTTTCCACAGAAGTTTGGGTCATAATATCCATAATTTCTTTGTCTTGAGTCACATCCTTCAAGGAATGGTCGACTCTGGATAGGTTACACTTGAACATTCTCCAGAACATGTGTCTTGCATAACTAATTCCCATCCTGAAGAAGAGGATGGATGACAGAACATTCCTTTTAGTCGATTGAAAAAGTGTGATAACTAGATGATTCAAAAGACAATTGATCAAACTCATGGCGCCCTGAGGGCACAATTTCACAAACTCACAATAGATTCACCACCTAAAATAGTAATGTTTTATGTGCCTCCCAATGATAGGCATGACGTATAGTTGTAGTAATAGATAAAGGGTTAAGAGTTATATTATTCTCCAAAGTAGGCCCTCAACCTTGATAATTTATTCCCTACAATATATGTAGCATAGGCACTACCCCACCAAATGGAATCATCATCTGATTAAGATCACGTATTTGGTTCTACCAATACAATATAGTTGAAGAATCCATTTTCTGATGATGATTATACCCCCAGATATGGTTTTCCAGTATATAACCAAGGAAAGGGAGGCCACATGCGCCAGTGCCAAGGATATAGGGGTCAATTCAGATGTGGTCGGACTCAATATCCCAGTCATGTCCCCAGATAGGACATATGAGACTCATGGTAAATCACTTCAGTAGGATTGAAGGAGATCCCCAAAACCCTTTAGTAGTCTCCCACATCATATTGTCTTGTATGTCATCTTAGTGGGGGTACAATCTAACCTACCGAGGCAATAGGGAAGGTAGGTGTGTCCCACTCAACTTGAAGAGGGTACTCCCTCAACCTTTGAACAAGCTTTAGGACCATCTACATTAGAAACCTTAGCTCCAGAATTTCAAATTTCCACCCCTGATCTACATTCCCAAGGGTATCCCTATATCAGGAAGCTCTGACCTCTGGCACAAAAATACAATGTTCTAAAATAGCTAAATACAGTCCCAACCAAGATCTCAATCCTTGATGCATTTCATCTTTCAAAAGAACATAAGGAGTAACATGTTGAAGCCCTCTTGAGCCTATATGAATTTGAGATAGTAGTCATTGTAGCCAAGGTCTATTGAGTGGAGACTTTGTCCTTAGGATTTCATGTCACAATCTATTTCATTGATCCATACTAAGAGGAGTCTATCAAAAGGAACATCTGACCCTTGTACTTCTCAACCAGTCTTAATAGTGTTGACATCCAAATGATATTGATCGATAATGAATCTAGGATCAATCTCGTCCCAGCCCAAACTCTTTGACATTTGGGGTATGGTCAAGAAAACTTATCCCTAAAAAAGTTGACCATCTAGGGTTGTGATAAGCATGAGGAAAGGCCCCTTAGGATGATCAAGCTTGGGACCCTATTTGGGGGGAATAAATATGATTTCAAGTTCATGGTTATCTAGAAAGACACCACATATAATGTTTCTCTTGGGAGGATTTTGTTTCATAGACACCTCATAGTACCATCAAAATTCCATCAATTTCTAAATTACCCCATCAATGGAAAGTTTGGTATACTACATGGTGATAACTCCACCTTCGAGGCTTGTAGAGACATATATGGCGAAGAAAATTTTTACAAGATGGGATGTAAGAATATAATGGTGGATGATGATATATAGGTCTCAGATCTCAATGGTTTAGGGACCACCCCTACAAGTCCCTAGAGAATTCTCAATAATGATTATGTGCTCCCCAGAAACATGGTCGAAATAGAAGAGCTAATTACATAGGACTAAGCCTCTCTTTTCCTCAACAAAAATCAACTCTGGAATCTATCTACATCGAATAAGATGGTAAGGGATGATGAAATTTCTTCTCATGGCCCCCCTCACCTAGATAGTAATGGATAGGCCCCCAAGATACCATCACGACCTGAAGATGTCTCCAAAAACTCCGAAATGGAAGTAGATGAGGAAGATACCAGGAACACCCCTCCAGCATTCGAGGAAGGTGTTTCCACCACCATAGATGATCTCATGAAGAAAAACCTTGTGATTGAATATCCATGTTACTCTGATTAGTTCCACCATGCCCCTAGAAGAGAAGGATATATACATTACATTTCTAAAGAAACACTGATATGTGATTTCTTGGAATTATAGGAAATGAAAATTTGAATCCCAATGTGGCTATGCACCATCTCAGACTACCCGATGAGAATAGAGGATTCAAGATAGAAAAATGGAGGATTCACCCCTATAATTCCTCAAATTTAGTGGAAGAAGTAGACAAATTGATCATAGAAAATTATTTTTAGGAACTGTAGTACCCAAGATGGCTTTCCCACATCATCCCTGTCAAGAAGAAGAATAGAAAGATTATGGTTTTCACTTATTTTGGGACCTTAATATGCATTTCTTGATGGATGATTTCCCATTAATGATCATAGAACTATTGGGTGATGAAACTTCTAGCTTCTAGCCCCTTTCCTTCGAGGATAGGTACCCAGTGTACAATCAAATCAAGATGGCCCCTAAAGATGAAAAAGCCACTACATTTAGAGCACTGAATTGGATGTTATACTATCAGGTAATTCCTTTTGGATTAAAGAATGTCGAATCCACATATCAGTGTTCTATGAATCACATATTTAACCCATTATTAGGAAGGATAGCTAAATTTTAAATTGATGACATGGTCATTAAATTCACGAAGTGATATGATCACTTCACATATCTCCGATAAATATTTGATAAGGTGTGAAAACATAGTATAAAGATGGATCCGCTAATATGTGAATTCAGGGTGACATCAGAAATGTTCCTCATATTTTTGGTATACCACTATGAAATTGATATTGACCCATAGAAGACCATTGTTATCATAGCAATGTCACCCCCTAGAAATCTAAAAGAGTTGAGGGGAATTTAAGCGATTATTTACTATATTTGGTAATTCATAGAAAAAATATTCGGAAAGGATCTCCCCTTCACTAGGATATTTAATAAGGAAGTTTCCAACCAATGGCATGGTGATTTCCAAAGATCCTTTGATATTATGAAGCAGTAATTATTGCACCCATCGGTTTTCATGCCTCTGGTGGAAGGGATTTCTCTCATCCAATATGCTGCCACTATGGAACGGTCATTGGGGGACCTCCTCTTATAGAAAAATGATGCGGGAAGAAAGAATAGTCTCTACTTCCTCATCTGTACCATGGTAGGTACTGAAACACAATATTCTAATGTTGAAAATAATTTCCTCGCACCCATATTCTCTGTGAAAATGCTGACGCATTACTTGTAGCACCATGAAGTCCACCAAGACTATTCTCTTGACCCTCTAAAATACATCCTTTCTCTCCCCATATTGACTAGATTCTTGGATCAATGGGCATTCATTATACAGAAATATGAAATTCAGTTCATATATCAGAAGTATTTCAAAGGTCAAGCCTTGGAAGATTTCCTCACAACACATCATGCCCTATAAAATACACTAGAGGACATCATGATCCCCGATGAAGAGGTCTTTTATGACAATGACACTCCAAGGACATGAAAGATATATTTTGATGGTGCCTCCCGGAGTCCTGTCAGCACAATGATGGAAACCCCAAAGCTCAACCAGGTCGATTTAAGGATTGTATTCATCTCTCCAAACAAAGAAATTCAGCCCAACTCTTTCTCGTTATCTGCAGGATGACCAAAAAACCAGCCCGAATACCAAGCTCTCATTATTGGATTATAACAAGCCTTAAAACTACACATATCCTACTAGAACATCAAAAGGGATTCGAAGTTGGTGATAAAATAGATCAATGGTGAATATTCCATCAAAAAGGAGGAACTGGACCCCCCTTATTTTCTTTTTCAGGGGATTGATGTAATTGTTTCTCTATGATCCCACATTACGTTATATACCCTGATCATAGAATGTTCATTCCAACACATTGGATAATGCAGCTGCCATCCTATATGACCTTGATTAGGAGGAATCCACCTTCTGTATTACACATTGAAGAATGGTTTCACTGGTCATGGTGTGTGATATATGATAGATCAATTAAGTTTGTACCGCCCTAGAGAATGAGGAACTAGAGAACACCCCTGGATGGATGGGAGGCATAATCAGCTATCATTGAGATGAGACTCCCCAAACAGACCACAGTAGAAGGGAACCTATTTGGTTTCGTGTAGCAAACTTCACTCTGCAGAAATAACGAAATGATCAGAAAATCCATTACAAGCATTGATTTGTTTGAATTCTCCTTAGGTTCATAGTAGAAGGGTATGTTTTCACTATCATGGAGGAATTCCATGAAGGATCTTGCAGCACAATCAATATGGAACCAGGCTCACCCACCAAATCTGGAAGATGGGATATTACTAAAAAACAATGATACATGACTATATGAAATTCACCAAGAAATGTCATGCATTCCAGATCCATGAAAACATCATCCCTTATCCCCTATAATTCTTATATAAAGCTAAATATTCTTTTCCATTTTCTATTTTGGGGATGGATTTTGTCGGGAAATGTCCCCCTAGTACAGCTATGAAGTTTATGTATATCCTTACAACTACCAACTATACTTCCTTTTGGGATGAGGGAATACCCCTAAAGGAAGCTGGAATAGAAATATTATCAACTTCGTGAAGTCTCATATCCTTACCAGGTTCAGATTTCCCCACACAATATTGATGAACAATGATGAAAAATTCTATTCCACGGAGTTGAAGAAGATGTACCTGGAGTACCTCATCAAGTCCAATCACTTATCTTACTATCATGTTGAATAAAATGGACAGATAGAGGCCTTCAATAAGACTCTATCAAATATAATCCAGATGATGGTGAATAAGGGTAATAAGTATAGGCTAGAAAAACTCATCGATTCATTATGGTCCTACCGTACCACCATGTGTACTGATACACAAGCAATTCCATACCCACTAGTACACAGGACTGAGGTGGTGTTTCATATAGAGTTCCAGCTTCCCTCACTCAAAATAACCATTTTTAGAAAACTCTTAAATGATGAGAAATCACAAAAGAAATTGGATGATTTTGAATGGTTATATAAAAAAATGTTGCACACAATGCATAACCTTGAGGTCCTTCAAAACTAAATAATAGTTGCCTTCAATGAAAAAGTCCACCTTCATTAATTTCTCTAAGGAGAACTAGTTCTGGACCTCAGAACACCAATGATATCGGGGAGGAATCCCCCAAATTTGTAACCCAAGTGGGAAGGACCTTATGTTGTACATAACATATATCATAATGGATCCTATTTGATGGATACCGTGGATGGGGATCAAGTCACACTACCCACCAATGTATGATTTCTCAAGAGATACTTCACATAGATTCCAGAAGTAGGGGATCCACATTGGTGTAAGTCCCACCAAACTTCCTCGCAACATGATGTTAAATTGTATGGTATGCATTATCCTGACCACATAAAGAAAAATTGTATGGAAACCATCCTATCCAGATGACCATAAACTATACAGAGTTCATCTTAGCAGCAAGAAATTAAACTATACGACACCTTTCATCCACACTGCAAGATAGTAAACTGTATGGCCAATGTCGTTACTACATGACATAAAATTTTACGGACCCATAATTCCGCTTTCTATTCACGTTGAGTCAACCATGCCCTTGCTGCATGTTGTTAAACTGCATCGTATTTCTAGAACTATGTATGACTTGATTCCCATTTCCAATGGGATACACAGGAATGCCTTGATTATATTCCTTGATCCATCCACTACATGGTACAAAATACCTTTCTCATAACCCTTTTCTATATTTTCACTATAGGAATGCCCTTGTCATTCCTTGTTCCTCACACCGAGCATAGCTCACGTGAGCATAGGAATTTTGGCAAGACCTACCCTTACAAGAAAGGCATAAAGTTGCAATATAGGTTCATTTTTGTCCCTTTTTCATGACCATAAATGGTGTATTGTGGGTATTTAATGCATGATGGTAAAATGAATAGTTTTTCAAGAACTACGTGTGGTTTGATTATCATCCTTATGAGATATGTAGTGAAGCCCAGACATCTATTCTCCAGCCTATCCATAATTCCCCACTTCAATTCACGATGGTTCTCTTTCATCCTTATGGAATGATGTTAAATAGAATGGAACTCCTAGAACTACATGTGTCTTGATTATCATCTTCAAGAGATACAAATCTATGCTTAGACAATTCACACCGGGGCCCAGCCATGTGTATAACCCTTTTCAATGCCTTGGCCTAAGTTCCCTAGAAGGGTGCATTTGGTGGATGGGGCCTCTTTGGTCCTCATTCACATAAAATTTCTTAATGGAACCAAACTATGTATATTTACATTAGGAACTTCATCATGTTGTATAAACCACATGGTCCTAAACTATATACATAGGTCCATGTAACACGACTTTCAACTGTTTTTCACCATCATTACCGCATGATGTTAAGCTGCATAGTTTGAAAAAATTATGTGTGGCTTGATTATCACTTTAATGAGATATATAGTGATTCCCAGTCTCCATCCATGGGCCCAACCGCGAAATTCCCATTTATTCATGTCAGCTCACCCCCATCCTCACCAGATGACGATAAGATGCACAGAAATAAGTCCTTAATACATGATGGTAAACATCACAGAAATACATCTTTACCTCATGACATTAAACTGCAGGGAGAAGAACATCCCCACTATATACTAAAAAAATTTGTAGACCATCTCCCATTTTTCATTCCTTAACGTAGGACCATAAGATACTTAACTTGGTCATCCAGAGTACGAGGTGCTTCAATCACCTTTTAATATAAATTCAATCCCATATACCACACTTCATGTCTTCATCATCTCAGTTCACCACAACCTTTCACATCCCATGGAAAGGATATATGAATTCAAGATCCCTTTGCTTGACTATGCATACCTTCCCATGGATCATGCATATACGACTATGGCCACCAACCAAATGTGTCACTATGAAAAAGGACACTCCAATTATCATGAGCATTGACACCATCGTGGTAGCACTCAACACCCAAGTGTGTCTAAAAAACACATTATATGAATATCCCATACCATTACTCATCACCTGAGAAACTCAATCCATGATTTAAAAAATATTCAACCCTCTCTTAGAAGGGTGATGGAGTACTCTTGACCCTGGGTATACTAATTAGGATCTTGTGTAACATCTTTCGTACAAGGTCCAAGAAATTCATGAACCTAAACTGTCTATTATTTGGTCAAAGATGTATGACCATAAACTCTAGCCCATAATGTTCCAAATCTCAAGAACTACAAACTTCAAAAAAAGAAATACAAAGCACATCATGTCAAGAACCCTTAAAGGGAGACCTGAGAAAAAGTCGCTTCTCTTTCTCCTAAACTCTTCATTTTTAGGGTTTAAGAAACAATTAGGGAATAAACATAAAAGGAATAATTCTCATAGGGTCTATAATAATATGAAATGCCATGATATGCTTGTTGGACCCACTGTCTTAGGAAAAATGTTACAGAAATGTTTTCCACATCTTCTCGTCATGAGAATAAGATCACTAGGAAGTGGTGAAAAATTTTGGGTACTCGAACCCTCTTGGATTTTACATATTTTACAAACCACACATCGTGAGTTTGGGTGTCTTGAATCACCATAACTTTCAATATCCCTTATAAAGGATATAAATCATCAGGGGACGTTTTCTGGACTATACATACATTCCCATGGCTCCTTCATATGTGCCTATCACCGTCTACCAAATGTGTAACACTGAGAAAGGACATTCTAATTCTATTGAGTGTTGTCATCATCACGATAGCACTCAAAATCTTATTATGTCTAAACCATGCATTTTATTTCTACCCCATATCATTCTTCTGACTCGAGCACTCCATATCTTCAAGTTAAGAGCTAGTTGTCCTAGGGTGCGAGATCCCCTCTTAGATGGCTTTATTCCCATATCCAACTTTATCATTTGGACATTTGAGTCTTCAAATGTCTAACATATCCCTAAAAAATAATTGGATATCATATTTTCTTCTCCATTACATTGAAGTATAAGGTCCCCAACCCTCCAGCGAAATGCATATTCCCCATTCTAGAAAGGAGATCTGATCTATGTAAGCCCTTGCAACACAGCAGAAGTACTTGGTATTTCAGAATGTCATTGGACATACCCAGCACATCTGCAGCATCCCATATTCATGGACACACGCTTTCAAGTTATTATTTACATCATCCATACTCCAACTATACTGGTTGGCTTGGTATCCCAAGTATTCCAACCTAACCAATATTTCATCCTAAAATCCTCCATATCCCTTGGAAAAGATACCCATCTTCAAGGTCCCTTTGCTTGACTATGCATGGATCTTGCATATGTGCATATGGTCATCGACAAAATGAATCACTCTGTAAAAAGGGAATTCTGATACTTTTGAGCCTCAACAACATCATAGTAGGATCCAACACCTCATAGTGTTTTGGGTTATTCCTAGTATGTCAGCACCATATCCCTTGACCACATGGATGGTATGACCTAAAATACTGTAAACTAAAGAAACATATGGTCTGAGATATAAGACCCTAAACTAAATATACATGTGGTCTAAGCTAAGAACCTTTAACTAAAGCAACATATTGTCTGAGATAAAAGACGTTAAACAAAATCAATAAATGGTCCATGTTAAAAGACCCTAAACTAAAGAAACATGTGGTATGAGATAAAATACCTTAAAGTAAAGCAATAGATGGTGTGAGCTAAAAGAATCTAAACTAAATCACATGAAATTATTATGAGTCCCACTACGTGGCACTATCATGATTGATTATATTTCTATAGAGATGAAAAATCACTCGTTCTTTAGAACATATCTCATTTCAAGATGGTCCCTTGGAACATCAATCATTCGTTGTTATTTATCACACAGTCAGGGGTGGGTATCAATATAAATTTCTAAAATAATTGAATGCTCAAAAAACTCATCTATTCATTCTATAAAATAGTGGGAGGAATATCCACATTTTTTTGTATCTCTGTGAAGCCTCAAAAAAAATGGATATAAATGAAAAATAATGGGATGTAGTATAATAAAAAATAACAAAAAAATATGGTCGACATCGCTAGAAAGATCGGAAAGAGTCTAGTGGGTGGATTCAATTGAGTGTTGAAGTGTCTCCCTCTCCGCTTCTTCCACCACTACCCTAGGGTGACAAACATTGACTAGAGTAGTCAAATATTCAACCCTCCTCTGAGTTGTGGACAATATGGATGAAAATGTCGATAGGTTGGACTTAATATGAACAATCATCTATTCATACCTCCATATATGTGCCATCCAATCATCCATATGGGATTAGAGTTCAGAAAACGACCATGTTCTAGTGCCTCTATCATTTGCCTCATTTTTTAGGGATGGGATCCCTCACTAATAAAGTCATGTGGGACCCTTTCCTTTGTGGTCAAGTCTCTTCAGTTCAAGATGATCCACTGAATAATTTCATACATAGGCTACTAATCAAAGTCATCAACCCCTATATCATGGTATAACTAGAAAATCCCCTCCCTATAATGGAAGAGTTTCTTCATAGGGGTGCGAGTAATCATGACATAGATATATGCTCATATAATCTTATGACATAATGAACCTTAGTAGAAAATGAAGTAAGTATGGTAGAAGTGTCACTAAAAAGTTAGATCAATATTGAAATAGGAGAAGATTCCCCATACACCTCTTTCTCAACAGGTGTATCATATATTGAATGCATGGGAGGAATGATCACCTCAACAGAATATAACTCACTGTCTAAATAATCTCCATTAGAGAGAGGTTGCTTCCTTGATGACACACCTATGCCCTAAATCAATTCCATCAGTGCCATAGGTAGGGGAATTATTGACACAAGAGGCATGTCTACATGGAGGACCAACTATCCTAGCACCCCCTAGGGATAAGCCATCACCCAAGACTTGGAATAATCTTGAGTGAGAAAAAGAGGAGAATTGGTAGGTCGAAATATGATCACATCTCTGTTATCTCCATGGGATATTATCTTCCAATACTAGTGGATGATGTTAGTATGTTGATCCCCAAGGACACTGGCCAAAGGAATAGGGGAAACTCCTTGAACACGAAAAAAAAATTGTAGGGCAAACAGACATGGATTGTATAGATCATAGATAATTAGATCATCCACCTTGGCTATAAGGAACCCATCCTAAATAAAGATCATATAAGATATTTCATCAAGTGAGACATTTTAATCATTAATAATCAGGCTGCCCGGTGCATGTACAATAGAAAAGTAAAAGCTATTAGGCTGAAATAGCCCACCATTGACCTCTATAGGGGTTAGAGACATATGTATGATCCTAAAGATGATCATCAATATAGAATAGGATATGAGTTTTGGGATCCTATAGGTATTTTCATAGTCATAAAAATAGAAATACTCCCCTAGCTAGCTAAAAATGAATTAGATAGGACCGTCGATCATATAACGAGTGTTACCTTATTGGATATGACCCAATATCTGGTAGAGGTTTTCAAGAACTAGTACCACTCAATTAAGGTTCCACCATTCTATAATATGTTCCACCATTACTAATGTGTTGATGAGGATTTGTAAGAATGTATCCCTAGTAGGGAAGAGCCTCCCATTTAGGAACATAGAAAGAAACCCTACCAACCTAAGGTCAAAAGAATCCTCTGGTTTCACTCGATAACATCATGAGGTGTAATCCCCAGCTTCCAAAATGTCTCAATAAAAGTCAGTACTATCATAGACTTATTGGGAGGGGCCCCTATAGGGATGAATAAAATTTGGTTTAAACCCGCAGCCACATAAGAAAATATTGATCCAATTAGTGTAAGAAATAATTGGGGGAACTAACATATGTCTCCTCAACTTCTTCTTCACAATGAGAAGAATCTACTTTTCCAAAAATAAATACATTAGAGGGTTTTACTAGAAATATTCTGTAGGGAGAAATTCATCGTAGATCTCTCCAAGAGGAATGATACCTCCCAGTTGATGCATATCCCATAAACTGATACCCACCTCATTGTGAGGAAGATGGAACATGTTGGTGCCCAAAAAACGGAGAATTATAATATCCATGAGAATTTTGGGTTAACATTAAATGGTAAATTGATATATCCACATGGATTCATAAATATGAACCCTATATAGATCATCGGTAAATTTCAAACAACTCTACCTCACCTAGAATGGCCATGCCCATTCTTTGAAGAAATTTAGACTAGGATGAAGATCCCATTTTTTGTTACATACACCACCATAGTTGTCCATGGAAGAGATGAATATGATTGAATAACTCTGGGAAATAAGTTTTTGATAAAAGTCTTGACCATCTAGACTTTGGGTAGAATGGGCCAACAAATAAGATAAACCCTAAGATTGGGTTGTAACCAGTAGATTGTCCTCAGTAATTGCCACCTAAACGCAATTAGGAGAGCTAAATACCCAGTGAGATGGTTGGATAAAATATAGGGGAGGTATAAAATCATCATCGAGTAATCCAAACTCATATAGTGGAAGTTGATTAGATATGGGATAATTCTGAATGCCAGATGAAAGGAACCTCTGAAGAACCTCATTATCAGTACGCACGTGATAACATAAATCCACATTTTGTTTCCTAAATATCATG
Source organism: Viscum album (assembly GCA_963277665.1). NCBI lineage: Eukaryota > Viridiplantae > Streptophyta > Magnoliopsida > Santalales > Viscaceae > Viscum > Viscum album. Next base: position 457,154,150 of record OY728136.1, read on the forward strand.
TCCCTTTTATTGGATGCATTTTGGGAACCTCAGTGAGAATATAAATCCATCTAAAAATAATTATGTGGCACATGTAAGACAAAGAGAACATAAAATCTTATCAAGAATAAAGGCATAAAGGACCCAATGGTATCATGCACTTTGCATGATTTAGCCAAGGGTTCACGAACCACATCAAGGATTTAAAAAATCTTCTAATATCTAGAATACTCGTAGTGTGAATAACCCCAACAAGGCATCATGTGAATCTAATGACCCCCAAGAGACTCAAGATCATGTGACCTAAACATGGTCACGCAAATCAGAAATGATCGAACCCTTGCGTCAGTGAATCTATAAAATCCATCGAGGTCAACACTGGCCCTCATACTCAAATTATGAGTAATTCATGAAGATTATTTCATGAATGGGGAATAAGAACCTATATGAATAAAATATCCTTGTGCATGCTCATTGGCGGAATAGACTCACGGTGAAAACTTTTGGACAACAATCGTGATCAGGGTTCATGTTGAGGTCTCGCGACTGGAGAAACATCAAGAATTATCTAGAAGAGAGGAGATCGGTGGAGTGAATTTTCCTCCACCCCCTTATATATATAGGAATTTTGAGGAATACCAAAGCTCGCCTAATGGACCAAATGTCACTCGAAACACTGGTTCAGTACATTTCCAAGGACTCTTGAGGGTATTTAGTTTTCCTCAGAACCAAGTCTGTTTCCCCTCGAACATCGCTCATGAAGTGGTAATTTTTTGATTCCCACCAAATAATAATTGTAAAAATCATAAAATAATGAATACATGAATATGGGTGTTATTTCCCCACAAAAGAAAAAAAGGAAGAAGATGAAGGTTGAGACTTTCATGTTGCTTATTCCTTTCAGAGAATCGCGATCGCATGTCCTTTTCAAGGTCACAGGAAGGCTCCACACATGGCATATAACCCATGGGAAGTATTGCAGAGTCCCTTAAAGAAATCCTTCCTACTCTTTTGAAGTCCCCCTGGACAATAGAATGAGCCCCCCCCCCCAAGCCACATAGTTTGTCATTGGAATGTTCCTAGAAAACCACCCATAATCCTTCAATAATAATGAGGGATGATATTCAAAAAGTGAGACCCCAGTGGTCTCAAAGATCATGCCCCAAATAATTGTTGTGAAGAATGACATCCTTTGATGATATATAGTAAATCCCACAAGACCTCATTTCCTTCATCACATAAAACAAAGGTGATAAAATGGAGGAGGTGAGTGGTGATTGTAGTCACTGAAGGATATGCGACATGCCCTATAAGACACTCTGAGACCCTAAAAACTTGGCTAGGAAACTTCAAAGAGTCCCTCTAGAATGTCAGCCTCACCACATAAAAATCACTATGAGAATCCAGAAAACTATGCGACTCTCTAAGGACAGATAGATAGACCTATTCACTGCATGATTTTACAATCTCCATACGACCCATATTGTTTAGGAGAGACATCACCAAGAAATAGAGTAAAAAACATAGTCATTACCCATTTTTTCATTCAAAATCTCTAACCATTAGTAAAATAAAACAAGGTTGGATCAAAATAGAAGATGGAATAGGTTTTTGTGGTCACTGAAGGGCACACGATGTGCCCCACAAGACACACTGAGTCTTGGACGACCTGACTGGGATTTCTCATGAAAGCCCTTTCGCTTTTCAGTCTTGTCACATGGAAGACCTTAGGTGTGTCCTAGAAACACTGAGGTTATCAAAAGACAAAAGGATATATTTTTTCATGTAATTCTCATAAACCCCAATGCGACCCACGTTGTTCACACGACGCACCTCCAAAAAATAAGAAATACCCATGGAAACACACATGAATTCTCTCATGACTCCCAAACACTATAAAATAAAACAATGGGGATCAAAATTAAGAATTTGAGAGGAATTTGTGTTCACTAAATGTCATGTGATGCACCCATCACACCTGATGTGCTATCCAACAAGACCCCAAGACATGTCACCCAAGGTCTCGCAAATGTCTTCAAACAGGCACTCAAATATTGTGAGGACCATTGGACTTGTCTGCATGAAAACATAGAGGTCCTTAAAATTGACTGGATTATCAAAAAATTATTCAATAGTTGGAAAATAATACGATAATGTAATCATTGATAGAGGATACTCAAGATCATTGAAAATCAAGTGATGCGCCCAAAGCAGTCCACAAAAAAGACTCGTAAAACTGCATGGCACCATGCCCCTTCGCTGGCTCCAGTCTGGACTCATACCAGATATGCTACCAAAACTGAAGGATATACAAGGGTTTGAGGCCAATAAATTCCCCACCCCAAAACAAGGAAAGGTGGTATTTATGATGGACCAGATGATGAAAATATATAGGATTCATCTTTCATCTTCTACGGACATCTCAGAGAGATCACATGACTAGCCAGCTTTCAAGAAGGAAATATAGAGATGGAAAACTAGAGTAGTCATGTTCTAGGAATAAATCACTTTGCATGATCATCCATAGATCATGAAAAAGGCCTATTGTGGGTTATGCAATTGAAATACTTCAATCCCACTGGATAACGTAAGATTCAAGACAACTAACACTGAACAAAACTAAGGTATTCACAATATAAGGGTGGGAACCATGATCGGAGGTGGAAGGATTAAGTGAAATAAATACTCATTTTCCCCTATTCACTTCATGTGTATCATCCAAAGACACACAAAAGCATCAGGACACGTCACCTAGATCTCTCAACTCTCCTTTGATATGCAACCTGAGACATGGAGAATACTCCAGATATGCCAGAACAAGACATGTGTCTATCCCATGGACACTAATTTGATATTGTGGACCCTTTGGGTCCATAAACTAGGACATGTGATGCCCCTCGAACACATATCCTGACTCATATAATGATTCCCACTCATGTCAGCCGAGTCTCGTGAAAGCACATGGACATGACAACCAATCCCTCGTGACACTCCTTGGGAAAGTCAGTCGAGACTTGTGATTCCCTTCCGATATGTCATTCAGGTATCTCAATATCATCCAAGGATATCATCCATGATACCTAACATCCCTCAGACTATGCCACAATGACATTTATGACACCCCTATATTTGTCAAGACTGGTCATGAGATGGATCCCAGGACATGTCAGTTGGGTCATGTAACACCCTCTAGAAAATAAAGAAATTTCCCCAAGGCATCCCATGACTCAATGATATAGACTATTTTTGATGTGTAAACACCAGTTAATAGATAATCCTTAGTGTGTAAGCCTCAAGATATATGAACTATGAGAACTTTGATTCCCATCATAACTATGATATGTACAATTCCTTCCTAAGGATCGAGCTCTATACCAAAAATCCCTAGGAATATCCCAATACACAGGTCTGATATTCAAACAATGTGACACTGATATTCTACTCCCCCTTGTTTCTCACACCAATAATATCTCACATTCGATTAGGGGTATGCAATGAGAACCTCATTAGGCATCATAAATCTCCATGATCTCGGGAAACCTCAGTACATATGTCGTAAAATATAATGGAACTACGAAGACTCTGATTCATACCATATTTAGGATATTAATGCTACCTCTCCCCAAGGTTCGAGTTCTATATTTATCATCCAGGGAAATATTATAATCCAATCCCATTTATCTAAAGAAATTTTTTCGATCAGTTGCTACCCATTGTTTCTCACAATTAGCATGGATCATGTGGGATTAAGTGGTATTAATGATCGGGACATCTACACTATAAACCTCCACACTGGTACAGGGTAGCTATAGTGTGTAGGTCCCAATATAAACAGAACTATGAATAATCTGATTCCTTCTATACTCATGATACATAGTATGTCCCTCGGGGATTTGATCTTTAAAACTTAGTGTCTTAGAGAACCCATATATGTCCTTTTGTATGATTTTAAAATGAAAGGGTCAAATGAATTACATGGGATTTGATTCCTATAATATCCAGGATACATAATAAAACTTATAATGGCTCAATCCCATCCTTCTAATATTAATTTCCCCCTTATATGGGAACATATTCATAAACACTTGGTTATATGACTTCAACATATAAGAAACTACCTGTTACCGAAAAATGATGAAGAACTTCGGATACATATTAATGGACTCTCTAAAGAGATCCCAGTTTTTTTCATATAAAATATAATTATCCTACATTCATTTCATTATGGTAACTAGTCCTATATTGATATTAGGAAGAGATTCATGAAAATATCATAAATATATAAGAGAGTCCTGAAGAAGTAAAAAATTCCCCCCAAAAGGGTGTGATGATCCTAACCTCTTAGCCATTCGACCAATGAAAGTCCCTAAGAGTCGTTGGGTCTGACAACCTAGATGACCTCTAGCCTTTAGAAAGAAGGTACATACCCAGAAATGGATAAGGGATTAGTTGGGAGTTTCTAGGGAAGATAAAAAAAATGTCACACATGATTTTCACAATTGATTGAGGCTGTAAAATATCTATCAAACAAGCCATCAAGGGAGATCCCATTCCATGTTCCCCATCCAAAACCAAAAGAAACCATTGTACCTAGTTCAAGTCTCACATTAACAACCTAAACACAAATTTTTTTGAGATCATCGATCTTGAAGTGGTAATTTTTAACATACCCAAGAAGTATCCCCTAATATTTCATTTGATTTTAGAATTTCATGATCAGAATGAACCTCACATCCACCACCAAACCACAAATTAAAAAAAATAATTGATATTGTAATGGTGATTTTTTATTCTCCCAATTCACAACCCATTTTTTATGTTCGATTATATTACAACAAGAGGGGAAAAAATTAAAATGAATGTAAATATGAAATATCACCAAATACCACATTGAAACACCCTATAGTCTCTTATATAGATACAAAATCCCATATCCAAAATGAGAAGCCACTCCTATACACTCCTTCAATTGAATATCCTATTAAAATAACATTATTTAGTTAGGATCAAAGAAAAATGGATTTTAATGTGGATCATACCTTTCAAGGTTTTCCATGGATTCTATAGGATACAAAGAAAAATGTACAGGTGGGTCTTATGAAAAATGGATAATTCATAAAACTCTTATTTCATTTCGAAAGTGAATTTTTTAGTAATATATTTGAGAATATAACAATGAATGTTGAATTATTTAAAACCCATGTTTTCTTAATTTATTATTTTATTTTTGTTTCTCATTTTTTCCATTCATTTTTCTCATGAGTTTTGGAGGTTTCATATCAAAATTTTGAGTCTTAGGCTATTTTTCTTATATTTTATGGTTTATGGGCATGGTTAATGGGAACTACGCAACCTCTTATGGTTGTAAATATTCTCAGTTCATTTTAAACATTCATAATTTTAGTTTAATGGTTTTCACATGGTTTGATTCAAGCTGTGGGTCTCCCATGAGAAACTGTATAGTTCCTTGGTCTCTCAGGATAAGGGCGCACATCTTGAGAATGGTTGGCCCAAACCATGCATAATGCATGCGTATGGATCTAAATTTTTTATAAAAATAGTGTTCCATGGTTAGAGAATGGTTTTCGAAACCATGTATCAAAATTGATCAAGTTTCTAGTGTGTCCAATGAGGTGGGTACAATTGGCACATATTTTCCCAAACCATGCAGCCAAACCACGCACATTGTCCAGGTCCATGAAAAATAAGAAATTTCTCTTTCTACCATCTCATATTTTAACCCTGAAACAACACTTTTTCTCAACTCTTGGATCGTGTGACCCAAAGGGAGGTCCTCCATTATTCCCACACCTCTCTCATTCTCCAATGTTGAATACAAGTGGATTTATTCATGTTTTAGGGGGATTTATCAAGGTGTTTCCCTATTCTCTTCCACATATTCCTTATCCTCTCTTTTTACATGTTGGTTTTTCTTATCCCATGTTCTTTTCGGTCTAGGTTTCATGTCTCTTTTGTTTTAAATATGGGGTCTTTTGTTCTTAATCTTACTATTGGAGGTTCATTACTTTTTGGTCATTGTGGAGTTGTTTTGAGTTGTCGTTGCAGAAGTGCTTCTGGATTGTGGTTGGTTTCAATTTTTATTTTCCCTTTAAATATAATAAATGGTAATTAGTTTATTTTATCACTTATAATTAATGATAAATATTAATGTTTCATTTTTAGAATAAATTTTTTGCATGAATGTGAGTGATTTCCTCCTTGTATTTGAATTATATGAAATTGTTTTACGAAATTTCCACCCCAAGTATTCGTGAAAATGCTCAATTGTACTTTATAATTAATTTTTTGTTCTCAAAAGGATAGTTTTGATTTTTTAAATGAGTATTGGTATCAAAATATTGATTTGAGTTTTTCAAATGGATTTTTAATTTATTGTGTACACTTTATAAATGTTTTGTTACTCAAATGATTCTTGAGATAAATTTAGAAGCTTTTTAAATATTTCCTTTTTGAAAACCTCCCTTGGGATGGATCCCTTTCCTTGATATGGATGATAATGGGAATAGGATATCCTTATCATGGTAATTTCCTAATGTTTTGATGGATTGAAGTAAAATGGGTCTTCCTTAGGGTGACACAAGGGGTGAGGTTTGGGTTTCTGTCTTATGTTGGTGATTTTTATGTGCTTTGTTTTTTTCCCTCACCCACACTTTTGATATGAAATTGGAACCCAGAGTAACTAGAATATTTTCCAATAATTATTGATGAACTACTTTAAATTATTATTTGGATAGTGTCCCTTTGTATGGATCTTTCTCTACTTTAAAATTATTCCCCTCAGTTAGGCAAGGTAGGGTAAGACTGAGCATTTGGAAAGGATTATGGCATTGGGTTAGGTGAGCCTACGAGATGAATTAGGTATCAGTATGTTCTAAAATTTCTACTAATCTCCTTGGTATTCCCTTGTTCTTGGGACTATTTTCAATATGCCGGATAATTCAGGATCCCTGTTTGGTTGGGGTTACTTATGCGTACTCCTTACTATTTCCCTTATTTTGTGATTATTTTATTATGCTTACTTTTATGGTGTGACCCTTTTCTAAAAATTTATAAGATGTATTTAAAATGTTGTTGGAAGTGTTTTAATATTATTTTTTTAATCCTTAACCATTATTAAAAGAAACAAAAATCTTCTTACTCTCCCTTTCCTTGTTTAAAAATTTTAGATCCTCCCTCTTTTTGAAGGAATCTTGTTTTAAATTAGAAGGGAAATGGACCGTGATTTACACTAAAGAGAAAAATTTTGAAAACCCTAATTTTATATATTTTATTTCAAACCTAAAATTGATTAATCATTTTTTAAATGAAATTAATTTTGAATAGATTATCATGGGAATGACTACTGAGTTTTAATCCTCTTTCCTATAATTATTTATTATTGTTAATCTTGGTTTCAGGTTCAATCCTGGATAGATGATCGATGATAGTTACTCATGTTTGGTTTTGGTGTGTTACCCATGGGGCCACACAGAGATTTTTCTTCTTTTCAAGTTGTGGTTTGTTTTGTTTTTGGTTTTTCATTAGTTAAACTATTGGGTTATTTTATTTAGTTTGGGAAAATATTTAATTATTTCTTATGCTTTTTTTTGTCTATATTTTGAAAAACCATTCCCATAATCCCTCTCTATGATTCCCCCATAGTAGTTTATATCCTTAGAGACAAGGAATTCCACTCAAGCCATGTTACATGCCGGCTTCAGTGACCTGTTCATGGCCGACCTAAGTTGGTTCATGAAAAAATGGTATCACATTAGGTTCCTTAGTGGGCCATTCTTTCATAGTAACCTTTTTTATATGGGTTTTCAAGGAATAAGTAGTAGGAATTTTGATACTTGGGTTGTGTGTATGATGGTGTGTTTGTACAACACTTTATGGGACAAACCTTGGGATACCATAGAATGTTGGGGTTTTTTCTAGCCTATTCGATCCTAGTGGTTGACTTGTGTTTGGGGAAGCAAACTAGGAGTTGGTTTAGTGGTCTCGGTGAGCTTCTAGGTCCTAGAAATCTATGTGGAGTAGGGGGAATCATCCTAAAATACTCTCCATGATAGTGGTGTAATTAGCATATGGTCACCAATCATATATCCAAGTCACCCATTGACACTCGTTTTCCCCGTATTGAGCTTTATTTGAGTTTTGTTGATATTTGAGACTGTTTTGAATACATTTTTTTCAAAATTATGAATACTTGATATCAATCCAATATTTTTTCATTTTCAAAAATGATAAATGTGTCTTCAGATTTATTTCAAATAATTTTTTGGAAATCTATTTTTAAATAAAATTATTTTTGATGAAATGTAGTTTTAATTAAAAAATTTATAAGATGAGTATTGTTTAAAGATAAGGGAAATGGTTTGAATAGGATGAATTGGGATTTGGATGGAATTAATCATATATTTTATGTGTAATGATGTTTAATGGAATGTGGGGTCTAAAAATTATATTTTCAAGTGGCGTTTAGAAGAATTTTCAGAAAAGGGGTTTTGGATATTTGTGAGTTGTTTTCATTATATATTTTTTGTTTTTATGTATTGAATTTTTGTTAGTGAGTTTTTTTTGGTTTATTTATTGGTTTTCTTTATATTCATTATACGCCACCCCAAAATATTTTATGAATATTAAATGAGTATATATGGGTGGTTCTCTATTAGTGGAACCTCTATTTGATCAACCTAAAGACTTCCTCCTCGAGTTTTGGAAGTTGAATCCTCCTTTATTTTATGGTTAGGCATGTCATTTTGAAGAAGAATAGTTGATGTGAAAATAGAAAGGATCATTAGTTTCCGTTAGTTTCCTGTTTGTCTATAAGTTATGATTGGAACCATTATGATTGAACTTTCGAGTTAGAGGTGGTGGAATTTGTTCATTTGAACCATGCCTTAGGAAGATCTTACTTGGGAATTTTTCAAGCCCTCATTCATCCATCAGTACATTTATGATGCGATGAATTTAAAGAAGGAAATAGCTATGTGCTACCTTCAGCAAGGTGATTGATCTATGTTGGAGTCCATTCATCAATTTTTGGATATAGTTCCTTATCATCTAGAGTTTCTAGAGGAAAAATCCATGAAAGCTCCAAAATTTGAGAATGGGATTTGTTCTATCCACCATTCAAGGGTGTCAGAGTTCATCCAAACCTCCTTTACTAGTGTGGTGAGGAAAACTATTCGGGATGATGTCATGTTATCTTGAGTTCTCAAGATAACTAATATTGCACCAACCTCTAGAAATAATGATGGGAATTCCAGTATAGTGATCAGAAAGCGGCTTGATGTTGGTGATATGGGTAGAGTAATTAAAAGAACATTAGATAATTCTTTATAATCTTCTAGGATTAGGACCTTGGTGTGTCATCAATGTGGTAGGCCAAGTCATAAGAATTTGTCATGTCCAAATGCACCAAATCCCTATCATAGCAATGGATGCCTATGTAACATGAAACAGTTTCTTTAGGGTGTTTATATGAAGTGATATGGAGAAATATACGCCCATTTAGAAGACATTCCAACACATTTGTAGGACCATGCAGGTTTTTTGGTTTAGATTAAATCCAATTTTAATGTAAATGTTCCTTTTTTTGTAATTTTTGTGTCTTTTAGTTCTTCCCTTCTTTTTAGGAAATAGAGAATATTGTGAACCTATTGGGACCCCCTGTTTTAATCAAAGAATATTTTTGGAATTTATGAATACTTTTGTCTTGGGTTGAAGTGTCTTTCATGGATCGTCTTGTCCTTATCATTTAGTCTCATTAAGGTTTTTTTGTGGTTTCTCTTATTACATGGTTATGTGATAAAATTTTGGTGTTTCTTAGTCTTCTGACTAGATTGATAAAATAGCGGGGATTCAACCATGGCCTCATATGTTGATCTAAGTAAGGTCATGTTCTTGACTTGACCCTTTACGTTTTCTCCATTATAGAGATGTTATTCGGTCAGATATATCCTCCTAGGAAGTCCATTTTTAAGTTTTATTTCCTTTTGTAATGATTAGCCCTTTGAGTATGCCCAATGGTTTTGGTTGTGGAAAGATGTTTGGTTGGTGTATTGGGTACTTCATTGTTCTATGATAAGTATTTATAGTTCAATGGTCTGTTTCAGGTAAAACTATGTTTCTTCATCATAGAGGTGATTATGTTTTCTTTTGGTTGGATGATTTTAACTTTGTGAGTGTCTGTACATTTATCTTTTAACCAATCAATAGGAAACTTTGAGTCCTTCATGGAAGAGAAAGCTTAATGGTGGGGAGAATTTTCACACCCCATTTTTACCTTATTCTTTGCTTGGGTTGATAATTTTGTATTTGTTTTTTCTCATGAGTTTTGGGGGTTTTAATTCAAAATTTTTAGTTTTAGTATATTTTTCTATAGTTACATGATTCAGGTTCATGATTAATGGGAAAAATCGTGGCCTCCTACAGTTGTGTTTATTTCTAGTTACCTTTTAAAATTCTTGTTTTTAGTTGCATGGGTTTCGCATGGTTTGATCAAAACCAAGAATCTCTTAGAATGAATTGTGTGGGTCCTAAGTCTCTCTGGTGAAGGGAACACAACATGGTCACGGTTAACCCGAACCATGTAGAAGGTGTGTAGATGTATCTGTAATTTTTTTCATAACCATGTCACATGGTTTGTGAGAAATCTCTATACCGTGATTCCAAAGCATGTGGGTGTCTAGTGTGTCATGTGCGGGGCATGCAGTTGGTGCATAGATTCCAAAACTGTTCATAGTGCCTAGGTTCATTAAAAATGTGAAATTACTATTTTCTCGATCTCATATTTTAACAAACAAAATTCCCCTTTTCCAAACCTCTTAGAATAAGGCCAAAAAGGGAGGTCCTCCGTTCTTCCCCACACCACCATCCTTATCCAAGGGTGAATCCAAGTATATTTCTTCTTGTTTTGGGGTGATTTATCAAGATATTTCACTCTTCTCTTCCTTATCTTACTTCTCCTATCTTTTTTGTCGGTTCTTATTATCCATTAGTTATGTTGGTTGAGGGTTCATGTCCTCTTGTTTTTAAATTGGGGGGTTTTGTGTTTTTAAGTTTCATCTTGAATGATATTCCCTTCTTCGACCTTATAGAGTTGTTTTGAGTTGTTTTTATCAAAGTGAATGTGGATTGAGGTAGGTTTCCCTTTTCATTTACCCTTAAAATTTAAGAAACAAATATTTTTTTCTTTTCAAACCTATATTTAATTGTAATAGTGATGTATTATTTTTATAATAATTGTATGATATGAATTTGATTGATTTTCTCCTTTTATTCAAATTATAAAAAAATATATGATACTTTTCACACCCTTTATTTTTTAAAATGCAGAGTTGGAATTTATAAGTGACTTTTGGTTCTTAAAGGATGGTTATGACTTGGTAAATTGGTTTTGGGTTCCAAATGGTTATTTTAGCAACTCAAATTGATTTATAAATGATTTTGGACACTTCATAAATGTTTTCTTACTCGATGGTTTCTGGAGGCTTGTTTGGAACCTTCATAAAATTATCCATTTTGAAAACCTCACTTGGGATAGATATCTCACATTTATATGGATGATAATGGGAACAAGAGGCCCTTGTAATGGGACTTCACTCATGTATTGATTGTTTAAAGGCAAGGTAATCTTCTTTATCATGACTTGAAGGCGTTGTTTGGGTGTGGGGATTATGCATGTGATTTTTATATGGTTGGATATTTAGGCTCACCCCCACTTTGGATATTACAAGGGAGCCTATCATAGATAGAATATTTTATAGGAATATTAGTTTCACTAGTTTAGATTTCACTTTTTCCAGTGGGCGTTAATATGGTACATTATCTTCTTTGGGATTGTTCCCCTCGGTTAGGACAAGTATGGTAAGAAAGATCATTTGGAAGGTTTGATGGAATTATGTTAGGTGAACTAGCAGGATGAATAGGGTATCATTATGTTCTAGAATTACCCCTTAGCTCCAAGGTACTCCAATGTTCTCGGTACTTATTTTTTTCTAATGAAAAATTTAGGTTCCTTTTTTGGATGAGTTTCTTATGCATACTACATACCATTTTCCTTATTGTGTGATTTTTTCTTATGCTTTCATTTATGGGGAGACCCTTTTTTAAATATGAAAAATTCTGTTTTCAAAGGTTCTTAGAAATGATTTTAAAAAATTTAATAATATTTTCCAATTATGAACAGTTAAAAAACTATTATTACTCTCCACTTCCATTATTAGAAATGTTAAAGCCTACCTATTTTGGGAAGAAACCTATTTTAAGTGAGAAGGTAAATGGACCATGATTTACCTTAAAGAGAAAATTTGTGAAAACCCTAATTTGATATACTGTATTTCAGTCATGAAATTAATGAATCTTTTTTTCAAAGGAAATGCATTAGTAATAGATTGAATTGGGTTTCCTACAGTGTTTTAATTCACACACCTATACTTCTTTATTATTTTTAGTGTGAGGTGCAGGATCCTTCTTGTTTTGATCTCTAATGAGTGATGTTGGGTTTTGGGTTTGGTGAGTGACTCGTGGTTTCAAATGGATTTCTATTTGATTCTTAGATTAGGTTTTGTTATGTTTTATGTTTATATTTAGTTTTTTGTTGGGTTATATTATTTATATTTATCTACTATTTTATTATTTACTCTGATATTTTATTTATATTTTGTTGGTAAAAACCATTCACATTGTCCATCTATAGGATTCCCCCGCATTATTTTTCAGCCTAGGAGGACCGGTAACACCTCTTGAGATATGTCATGGGCTGGATTGGGTGACCGGTTCAGGACCTACCTGTTTTGGTTCATTACATTGTAGGTTGAAATGCCCCAAATATCACTCAAGAAATATGAAAAAATGAAATTTTAGGTCCATGATCCTCTAAATAATGGGGATATAATATAATTTAATCCCTTCATGGAATGAAAATCAATAGTTAGTTTATATAATGAATTCTTCTTGGAATCTAGATCAAGAAACCAAATCATATCAATAATCAATTTCAATAAATTTCAAATTAATATAAGAAAGTCACTCTTAAAAATTACATTTTGATATTTTCCATTTATGGTCATTATATTTAAAATTTTCCAACATGTCAACATAATTCTACTAAGTAATGATGTATCCTAGATTAGTGATTAGAAGAAAATATATTAAATAATTGTTATTGGTGAATCTAATTTGATTCAATTCATGAAACAATTCCATAAATAATTTTCTTTTATTTTTTTAATAATCATATGGTTGAAAAAACTATGGGTGAAAAAAATATAAAAAAATAAAAATTAACCCCTTCTATTGATTTTTTTTATTGAGTTTCTCAGGTTCTTTATTACCCAGGTTGTTGATGTGAATAGTGATATCATGATGGGAATTAAACTCACATTTTGAATGGACCTCATGATGTGAATTGGTCTATTTTAAATTAAATCGTTATATTCATGATTATTTCTCCCATGGACCTCAAATATTAATAGAAAGTGAAATTACAATCTCATTTATAAATTTAAAATATTTTTCATAGACAGATTAAAAGATCTACCATGGGGATAGTTTCTTTAACTAATATAATTAAATAAATTTATGTCCTTGAAATAAATTTAAAAATCTAGGTTCCTCTCAATATTTTCTCTTTTTATGTTCATTCATCTATACCTTTAGATTTTTTATCTAATTATAACATGATATAAACCTCACCATCTTGGATTTAACCACTTCTGTCATTATTTTTCATCTGGGGTAGTTATTTGGGATTCTTATCTTGGGATCAATTATTTCAAAACCTCTTAATTTTATCCTTGTAGGATCTCTATCCTATTATCATTTAATAAATAAATAGTATTTGGTGGTGGTATTGAAATCTAACCAGAGTATGTAGTTTTATTTCCCCACAATAACTTCTTCATCCTCTACTTCAATTGTTGGATGTTTTTATTTATTAACATCTTAAAATATAGTTTTTATGGTGACATATGTTAGATTTTTTTTCTCTTGTATTTCATTGATGAGAACATCCATGGTCTACATATTATCTTCTAGTATGATTATCACAGTATCTGATATGTCTTTGGTCCTTATAAATTTAGTGTGGTCAATGCATATATTATTTTTTTATTCTCTAACCTGTGTGTCATGACCATCCATTTCATTATCCAATCCTCGAATGTACCATGTCAGTAAGGCAATATTTATTTTCTATGAGTTCTTCCCATGAGTTGGTAAAAAATTATGGCTATTCTTTAATGTACTAATCCTAAGGTCTGTTTGTTTCATCTACATTGAATTCCTCCACAACCTAATATTCTTAATATCTAAATTTAAATATACATGAATTAAGAAATATTGGTTTTCATCAAAGAAAATAATTTTAATTTGAAATTATTTGAGCAATGTGAATAGTCAATTCTACTTGTTCACTGAGTAAGGCCTCATGATTATCAATCCTATTATCCATCCCTTTAGTATATTTTGTAGTAATTCTTTGTTGTTATATCATCAAGATTATTCTGTTGATTTTTCTTAAAGTATGATTCTTAATGAGTGTCATTCTCAGCTAATTAATTTCAATGGTAGCCTTGATAGTCAGGAGCATCTTTATCAAGTTGGTAGTAAGTTTCATATCACGATGACCACCCATTGCAATCCCACACTGATCACATAGTAGGCTATCTTGATATTCAATGTATTCTGGTTGTGGTGTGTCATGATAATGATCAATAAAATTATCAATCTTGTGTAATACCAAAAAAAATTAATATTGAAATAGTATAATACTAATGATTATAAATCAAAAAAAAGATAAACTAAAATCAATCAACATAAATAGGTTAAGAAAAGTCTTTGACCTAAATAGTCAGTCTCAGCTAGTCTACTATGATCTACTAGTCCATTAAAATGGTACCAAATTTTGTTATATTTAGATGGTATCATTATATTCTATAGAAAAATCAAATTCTAAATTTTTAATGTTCCCGACCTGTACTAAATAAAAATTCATTATAAAGTATAAGTCTAAGGTCAATACCACAGAGATATGGGAACACAGAAATGAATTTCCGAGAAATTTCAGGTTGTCCCAAATTTGTTTTGATTATATTTAACTAACGATGCAAATTAAATAATTAAAATATAGAAATAATGATATAAAATGAGGAGGATATAGGTAAAAGTGTCAATTTTAGGGGTTAGGAAAAGGTTAATCCTTAATATATTATGGGATTGAGCTATGGCCAAAGATGGAAAGATGTGAAAATGTCACAAATTTATATTGGCCCAACTATTTGGAACTATCAAAGAAGGAAACTACTACATGGTTCAAATTATTTGACAACCTAAGTGCAGGATGATTGGTTTCTAAGAAGAAAGAATCACAAGCTATCGGTCATAGCAAGATCAACTCCAATATGGTCATGGTAATTAGATTTAACCCATAATTTTCAGGATAGTTGACAATGAATGATATTGAAAATTGATTTAAATCTGGTTACTATCCATAGAGTTACCATGTTTTGATTTTATACATTCACTAAGTTCAAATCCACCCCAACTCTCACCCCTATGGATTTGGCCAATAATTGTTTAGTGATCATAAATGATGAATAAACTATATTCCATAGGAAATATATCAGAATAAAACAAATGAGAAAGAAAGAAAATTAAATAAACTAGACTTAATCTAATGACAAAACTAACCATACATCAAATCTTGAAAAACAAAATAAAATAAAAAAAAGAAACATAGCTATGATGAACTCTTGGTTTGAACCCTATAATAGCCTCCCGATAGTTGATCCTCTCCAAAACATGATTGGAATATCTATATAATAGCCATAATCCCCCTTTTAAAAGAATATTGGACATCTATAGTTTCCACTGAGTAAAATAGAGCATTAATTGTCAGTTTTTTGTTGAAAGGATACCCACCCCCATTATAAAAATCCCCATTTTTTATTTTTTCTATTCATTTCATGTTGTTTAAAGTTTTCACAATATGAAATGTGAATGGAGAAAAACATACTTCCTCTTCAAAAACTACATTTTTTTCAATCATTGTATAATTCAGTGTTGTGTAATTATTACACGATGTTTAAAGTGTTATTTAAGCTCCAAAATCGATGTTTTCCTCCGATTTTTCAGTTTCGATCCTCTAAAACCACCTATGATCATCCAATAACATTTTAAACCATCATTAAATGGTTTTCATTGAATATTTGGATTCAATAATCAATACTATCTTCAATATTAAATTTCTTTTGTTAGTTTTAGCCGTGAAGCGGCTAATCATGAATTGAATTTATGTTCCTTAATTGCAACATCTTTCTTCATATTGATCCAAATGTTGGTCCATCAAAAAAATACACAAAAAACTCAATAATAGACAGGAATATCATATTAAATAAACTAATATTTCACTTAAAATTATATAAAAACTCATGAAAATATAGATACAAAATAGATATATTAGGTGTTTATTCACCCTAGTGTATCTCCATGGGTGACTCATGTTCATTTTACTGAATAGATAATGAATGATTTCACATAAGAATTATCTATAATAATTTTAATTGAGTGATGAATAAAAAAATTACATTCATATCATATCTTTGATCTCTTTGGTTAGCTAAGAGTAGATAATTTGTTTTCAAATACTAATATCCAATCGAGTTATCATCAACTCTTGGTAAATAAATCAAATATACCCACGATCACCTTTTCGAGTAGGAACGGTAACTATAAATACCAGGTGATTATATTTTTCTTCACTAATTCTTCTACATTATTTACGGATATTATTGTTTATATATTGAATGATTGCTATAGCTATTTTATAAGGTTTTTTATGGATGAAATTCAAGTGTATTAAATTATTTAGGAGGATCAGAGGAATCATTTGAGAGTTGTATTGGGAATTTTATGAAATCATTTAATTCATTATAAATTGATAAGTTTTCACTTATAGTTATATGAAGTGAACTTCCTGGGACATGTGGTGTTTGAACAATGAATTTTAATGGACCATGAGAAGGTTAATGTCAATATATAATAGGAATATCTATGTAATGTATTCAATATATTGAGTTTTTTTTTGTGTTTAGCTTGATACTACAAGTGGTTTTTGAAATATTTCTCAAAATTAACTTTTCAAATGATGGTTATCACTTATAAAAGAGTAAAAATA
Source organism: Viscum album (assembly GCA_963277665.1). NCBI lineage: Eukaryota > Viridiplantae > Streptophyta > Magnoliopsida > Santalales > Viscaceae > Viscum > Viscum album. The sequence goes on from OY728136.1 coordinate 457,171,314, forward strand.
TTAATTATTTCTATATGTCTAGTATAATTTGATAAACTAATGAGAAAATTGACAACAAAATCAATTCTTATTCTACAAAATCCATTGAGATATTATGCAGTATATTGTGTCCCATCAGGTTAGGGTTGGGATGTGATCTCCTATAGAACAATTTTTTTCTATCATATTCATCTCGCTAATTGTATCCTCATAAAAGTATCTATCTACCCCTGCTATATTGAATATATATCCACCATGCAAGCCTTGAAATATTTGTGGCACTATTTTTGCGGTGAATGTTTTATAGAGTAACTGACTAGAAAATCCTTAGTTACATTCACTTAGAAAGGGATATACACCTCTATAATATGGAATTAGTAAAAACTATTCAATAATTAAACTTTGATTTTGATTATCAACCCCTTAAGGGAAACTTGGTCATTGATGTATATAGTAGTAAAATATTATCACATGTATTAAATAAATATGACGATGAATTGATCCTAAATGGCCACTTTACATAAATTTACATAGAGTTAAAGGAAAAAGAAAGAGGTGGTTTTTTCTAATATTTAAATATTTTCCACTATTCTCAAATTGATTGCTTAGGATAGCTATAGGATGTGAAATTTCAATATGTATGAAACTATTTATATGGTGTAGAGGCCACCAGTTATTGCTCTATTTATTCTAAGGATACTATTTTATTCTTTAATCATATTATAGTTCCCTACTCATCAAGGAATATTTTATGGAAAATTGTCACCATTATTCATTATAGATTAATCTGTAGGCTAATAAAATGTATTATAACATGAAAATTTAATATTTTTTTCCTAGTTTAGAAAAGTGAAAAGTGTATTATAGGTCTCAATCCATAAGGTGTAAACAAGTGAAATTAAAAAATCAAAATCCATTTAGTATGATTTAACCATTATTTATTCTTATATAGAAATGGGATTATATATTCAATTATTTCTTAATTCATCTACCTTATACACCATGGGGAATGAATTATAACTATATAGTTATTTATTATCTGACCAAATCATAAAAGTTAAATATATTAAAGGTTAACAAAAAACTTTAAGACCATAAAGAGATGTATGTTCTTAAATTAATAAAAATTAATGAGTTTCATTCCATATTGAAATCAGATAGAGATCCTTGGTTCACCTTAAGGTTCTAGAATATCCATTTATAGGATATAGAAAGTCACTTAAGTATTTTTAGAACATAAATCAACAAATGGATGGGAAGTGTGAGAGAGAAATTCAAATTTTGAAAGATATGTTATATGTTTTTATTTTGTATTTTAAATGTTTATGGTTTGACAACTTATCATTGATTGAGTTTTCATATAAAACATTTACCAATTCTCAATTAAAATTCCTAATTTTGAATACTTATATGGTCAAATTTATCAGTCTCCCCTTTATTAGATTAAAATTGGTGAAGCCTAGTTGTTAAAAATGAGAATTGTTCAAGAAATGAAAATTAATATCCATATCATTAAAAAATGGCCGATGATGGACCTAAATCATAAAAATTTATTGGACTAAGACCATTATAGACCATTAGGATTTTTATTTAGAAATTGTGTGTTTTGGAGAGTTTCTCCTTGACCAGGATGTCAGAGACTGGGAAAAAAATGTAATCTTATACATCAATATATTCATCCATTTATCATTATAGAATTTCTTTTGAATAATATTCAGTAAACATCCATTTACAATTTATTTAATTTCTCATACTTGAAAATTTATTATCATAATAGTTCCCATATTAGGGAATGGGAGAATTTAGATTTAGATCTTGATGTCTTAGTAGTTCTATAGCCTATCCAAAATGTTGATTATTAATACAAAGTACTTCATGGAAAATCAATCCTTCTAGATCATTTATAATGGTATCATAATAAATATAGTAATGAGATATGGGAGTAAGAAGAACTAACATGAAGTAATTGCCTAAATACTTCATGAATGAACAATATTTATAAAGAATATTTGGGGTATAAAGTGATATGGTGTGATAATTATTAAACCCATAATTTCATTTTTAGGTATTTAATTTTTAATTAATTGATTTTAAAATTTATTTTTAGGTTTAGGTAAAAAAAATTGACGTTTTAGAGGGTTTTTATATATTACATTGATAGTTTCATGGTCACTATGCACTGGCTCCCTACAAATGCACAGGTCTTGTGAAACATTTTAACATTTCATTTTTTATTTTATATATTCACTTTTAAGAATAAACAAATCCATTTTGTTCTCTATTTTTTAAAACACACCACAAACTCTCCTCACATCGACCACCCTTGGATCTGCTTCCTCCCCTTCAATTTTCTTTATTATGTATTCTCTATGATGGAATATTTCTCTGATTTAGTGACTCAATGTACATTTTTTTACTTTATGATTTTCCTCATCTTTTATACTTATTTAATATGATAGACATGGTGGCCTAGGGTTTGAAATTCCATGGATTTCTTTAATATTTTTTCATGGTTAAGGATTCTATTGATGGATTTCTCATTTTCCAATAAGTAACTCTTTGAAACCTTCTTTATTCGAGGAACCATGACTGGTTGATATTTTTACATTTTTGATTTGGTATAAATGAAAATTATTTTGGTATCTTTGATTAATGTTATGTCTCTTAATCTAATTATTATTTATTTTTTTCAAAATTTGTGTGAATAGTTTTTCTTAAAAAGTATTTTTTTTACCATAATGTGGACATAACTTGTTAGATGAAATGAATCCAAATATTTCTTCATATAATGGTTGATAATGTTTTCTTAAAATAGAAGGTTCTAATTTAAAAATATTATTTTCTGATATTTTATAAAAGAATTCCAATAATATAGTGATGTTTGAAATATTAAAATCCTTTAACATGGATATGCTTCATAGAAATCTATGGGTACTCTGGTGGGAACCTAGGAAACTACCTTCATAGGTATTTGATGAGACTCTACCTGGTTATTCTCCCTAGTCATGATGAGACTCTAACTAGGGGTTGAATAGACTAATGCATATAGTTGTCCATTTCCTTTATAGGACTCACTCAATTTTATGATGAGACTCTAGCTACCATATTTCTACATTTAATTTGAAATATTTGGGATAAGGATTTACATTGTACACAGATCTTTTAATTAATTTTAATTTGTATCCTATGATTTATTTACTATGATAATTGAATAAAATGTTAATATATTAGTTATTCCTTCATATATAAATTTTATCACCTATATTAGTTTTTACTAATATTATCAACATTGATTTATTTGAGTCATGTTCTAAATATAATTCCAACTTTATTTAGTTTTATATTAAATGAAAATGGATTTCCCATATTTTCAGTTCAAACTACTAGGTATTCATTTATTTAATAAAGCTCACATGTAGAGTATATGGTTGAATCCTGTGGGGCTTTCCATTATCACATCGTACATACATCCTTTATATGTATATTGACCTTATTTTGACTTATTCATGTAAATTTAATGCACTGTTGATGTAGTTCATTCTTGTTATATTTTGATTGCGTTTTGTGAGAGGTGACTAGAGGAGAGTTTGCATTTTCACATGGATATGGGTAGTGGAATATATCATTTTTTTATTTCATTTTGGTGGTACATGGTGCATAACATCACTAGTTTTTCATCTCATTTACACCCTTTTTGTACTAATTTTTTATTTTATGTAAATGGTTATAGATTTTTATTTTTTGTTAAATCTATATGTTCTCTATTATGGTATGATTTTATTTTATATCTTTGGTGTTTTTTTTCTTATGTCTTTTTTTGTTAAGTATTTAATTTTATAACTATTTAATTATTTTACATGGATAATAGACATACAAGAATTTAATTTGGGTTATTAGAGTAGATTATTCCTTTTTTTTAAATTAATGGGGGTTTCCATTTCCAATAAAGTAGTTTTTATGCCTTAACACAAGATTCATACCCTGGGTGATTGATAATTTTTCTCATACATTGTAGTGGGATGATTCAGGAGACATGGTAGGCTGATCCAAGTTGTTTTTTATAATTTTCTCTCTCAATGGTCCATATTTTTACAATAATATATTGATAAAATTCATAATATTTTTATTTCATAGTTTAACGACTCTCTCATGTATGATATTTATAGTGGACCAAAACCCTTAGATTTTAAATTTCAGGACATTATGTTTTTTTATTATCCCTTTTTATTCTAATCAATTATATAGAATGAATCTGTCTTATAATATTTTATTATAAAGTAATAAAAATTATTCTTATTTGTTTATTTGGGGATTAAAATTTATTTATACCATAAATATACACCTAGGACCATTAATTCAAAAATAAAGAAAAAAACATCACTTTAAAACATTTATGTTGTTATAATTATATATAATACTATGTGAATAAGTATTAATATAAATTATTTTTCCAAATATTACATGTATATATTATATATTATAGAATCTAAATTGCGTTTTGGTTTGGATTTTTACTATTTTATCATGTTACATGTCATTATGTATATTTAAATAATTACATAATAGGTGACAAATATGCTACCATTCATGAGTTTTTGTTTTCATTTTAGTTTGTGTTACATGGAATGACTGAACTTAAATAATGTTATTTAAATATGTCATATTTATATAATATATTTAAATAATATTTTAAATTTAAAATTATTCATTAATATATTAATAAAATAAATTTTTTTGAGGAATGATCATATTTTAAGGTGACTTGGGATATATGAACATCATATACATAATGTGAATTTTTTTAAAAACAATTAAAATAGAAGATAGAATGTGGAAAGTGTGTTGTGAGAACGTAGGAAAATTAATGCATAGGGGAGTATAGTGTATTATTTTAATTATGGTTACTCACATAGTCTATATTATATAATGGAGATATTTTACCCATTATATTCAATATAATTTATTCAAAAGATCATTTTTAAAACATTATCATTTTCTCCACTTATTTAAATATGAATGATAAACTACCACCAATTAGAAGCTCACATGTGGTCTTTTTGTTGGATTATCATAAATCACTAATGATTTACTTCATCATTTAATACTAGAGGAGGATCAAGTATTTTTCCCTGAATCATGTGATCATCATTGACTGAAGGATAATATTTATTTTCAAAACCAAGAAACTGGGATTGTTGATGTAATTATTAAATTTGTATGTTCAAGTATCAAATGAATTTGTTTGTATTTATGAATGTTTTCACTTTATTTTATCATATTGTATTACTAAAAAAAGTAATACATTATTATATATGATAACAAAGGAGACTTCAATAAGTGTTTATATTATGGATTATGAATTTAGGTATTTTATATTTTTGTTACAAGTTTGGATCTTTGAATCATCAACATATGTTTTCAGTTTTTCATTATAAATAGTTCATTTTTAATTCAATATTTTGTTTGTTAATTATTTTTATTTTTTATACTAATTTAATGTATTGATAATATTCATAATGTTAATGAAAATTCCCCCAATCTTAGTTTTCATTGTTAATACATGTTTTTTAAAACATTTTTCATTATTATTTAATAATAACTTGACAATGATAAATGGAGAGGCGTACATTAAAATAAATGAAAATAAAAAAAATAACATAAAAAATATACTAAATTAAATTAAGAAAAAATTTCACAAATTAATTGACTATTCATTTATTGTCCCATTATACATATGTTTTTTTAGATTTCATTCATTGGTTGTAATAATTTATAGCAGATATATTCTTATATATTTTGATACTATTATTATTATTTTTATAGTGATATAAAAAAATTATATTATTTCGATCTTGTGTGTTTATCATTTTATGATCTAGGGAGTTATGTTCAAAATTATAGAAAATAATCACTCAGAAAATCACTAAAACCCCTAGGATTTTATGGAAATAACATAGATTATTTTATAGTGCATATAGATTATAGTTATACGTTTATGAAAACGTTCCTTTCAATCCAATTTCATATGATAATGTAAAGTATATTTTGATCACTTTTTTTATTATAAAGAACCTATTATGTGATTTATAATGAACTATATGGTTAATGTTCTATAAATTCATAGGGAATTTGAATTTTTGATTATGAGAGCCTGGGTGAGTTTAAATTCTCATATTTAGATGGAATTGTGAGTTATTTCTCATGGTATGTTTTTAGCAATTTTTAGAGTTTTTGTAGGTGTATCATAAGAAATATAAAATTATATAGTAGGATAGTGTCATGAACAAAATTATAAATCTCCACCAAATACTTATTAGTGATGGACTAGGTACACAATGTGAACAAAGTAGATATAAAATTCATTCAACTCCCACTAGGTACTTGGTTGAGTTCAATGGGTAATCAATATAGTAAAATCCCTACTTATTAGAATATGCACATTATAGTATATTCATAGTCATCCCCCTTTGATTTTAGGAAGAAAAGAATGTAGAGAGATCCATTCTAATAAACTACTCCCAATACTCTTCCTCCATTAACCCCCTTGATTGGGGTAATTTTATGGCTGATTCGGTGATGGATTGAGGTGTAATACTTCATCAAGTCCCTATGTTATTACTATTCTTATAGTATCACACTATTTTTAGTGGTTATGGGTTAGGATTTAGGTTATAAAACTACTGTACAATGGTGTAATCATCCCAAACCAGGGATATTCTTGGTGTGGTTAATAGAGAACGTCAATGAATATTGAATGCTTGACACCATTAATAAATTCTCTAGTTATTGTATTAATTTAAATAGTGAATTGTTTTAATGTTGTATAATTTTTTCATATTTATGAGTCGAATGATATGTATTTTGTTTATTTTAGTGTCCAACCACATGTTATTGGTTGCAGTTTTGATGTCACTGCATTACTCAGTAATATTTTAAGGGTTTTTATTTTTTTGAAAAGGATTATTTTTATTAATTATTAATACTAAGGATTGACTGTATTAGTTTTTTTATCTCATTTTAGTGTCACTTAAAAATTATATTAATGTGGAAGTTTTTTCCTATGAAACATAACTATATGTTTCTTATGTGTGATTTTCCATGCTTGTTTTTGGGTTTGTGTTTACAGCTATATTTTATATTCTTAATGTATTTAGATACCAAGATAGGTTTTAAGTGATATAATGGACCTTTTGAAATAGATTTATAGGTGTTATATCTTGAGTATAGTCTAACCATAGTTATAATGGTGAAATCAGGTAGGGTTGTATACCTTGATTAATTAGTCACAAATTGAGTTTCCTAAAAACATTCTTGGCAACAGGGGAATGTGGTGTTGTTCAAGGCTGGGTTCTATAACCTCCTTCAATTGAGAAGAGTTTAAGCTATAAAAATTATTTATTGTGTTTATTGATGATGGTTTCACCCTAGAGGAACCATTTGAAGATTGATGTTTATTGGTAATCAGTTTACAAAGGGGATTGGTGCTGAATTTGGCATGGGAAATGATTATAGCCATTTTGAACATTGTGGTTTCATGAAAAATTGGTTGGGGGACTCATTATTCCCCTTTTAATTGAAATGGTCAAATCCTAGAAACTATAAAATCATATTTTGGGTGATGGATATGAGTTTTTGTTATTAGTAATGACAAATCGGTTAAAGGATCTGATTATTGGTCTTTCTCTAAGTGAGATGGGTACACTGATTTATCCAAATTTTTATTCCTTGAGTGATAGTTCTTGGCATGGGTATATTATCAGATGAGGCTAGATTGAGAAGTATACATTAAAATATTAATAGGGAAACATTAAGGGTAACTAGAGTCGTGATTATTGGTCATGATGAGATCTATTTGTGATATTAGAATATAACCTAAATCTATGGACTTGGATATGTATTCCATGATGTGTGTTGCCTTTATATCAACAATGATGTGTTCTAGTGTCCTCTTTGGGTGATAATTATATCCAAATGTGGTTTGGATGATAGAGAAAAATGATGTCATACATGGGAGTTCCTCATTGTAGTGTCATGTTCCATCACCTCAGTAAACATTCATTAGCACCCATGATAAGGATAGACGAGAGTCTGTGATATCATCTTGTATCATGACCACCCATGGTTAGATAGACTGGAATCCCAAGATTCCATATAAAATTATTTAATTACTATGGGTTGAATAAATGATATCCTTAAATTATATCTATCGTTTTTCATCACCCATGGATATAATTATTAATTACTCTAAACACTATCTGAAATTATATATCACCAATGTCCAAATTGGGAAAGGATCATGGATTCCATCTATTTTTATTCACCACCCATGTTTAGGCGAGTTAAGAGCTAGGAGTAAAAACATTAGACAATATTTATTTCCCATGGTTAGATGTAAAAAGAGTCTAAGCTACCACCTATCATCCATTTTCACCCTGTGTTATACTGATAGTGTTCAAAGATTATATCTTGCCTTCATTAGCACCCATGGTAAAACAAGAAAGGTTTTTTGGATTCCATCTGACACTTCATGGTGTCTATGGTTAGAAAAAAATTAATTCTTGGATGTAATATAAAATCCTTCTAACTTCTATTGTTTGATTGATGTGGTTCACTAAACATGTTCACACCAGGTAATGTTAGATGTCATGGTTATTATAGTAGGTTCCCAAGATCCTACTTGTTTAGTACATTATTTCATATTTTCATACAAATAAAGTTCTCTTATCACATTATTTTTGTTCTTATGCTTGAAATTTCTTTATGATAATATTCTAAGGATATATATCCCACTATAATGTTATGGTATTTCCCCTCTCTAATGATAACATAGAAGTTTCATGACATAATTCTAGATCATTATCATATGGTTGGATGTTATTCTCTAATGGGACATAGATGATATAGGATGTTAACGGTAGGGGGATCATAAGATATTTATAAGCCTTCTAATGGTGTTATCACTTGGTAATATCATGGATATGAGGTTATGAGAACATACCCGTTGATAGGAAATCCAAATTGCATATGCCATGGATAAGCCTATTTATGAATGTGTGTATTGATCATTAGACTTTTTGATTTTTATTAATGGATATCATGACTTTCATAATTTTTGTCTTGATAAAAACCATGACAGTATATGTTAATGGAAATTTTTTATACGTTGGGTGTGCCACTAGTGATATTTTATTAATGGATAATTCAAGAAAAGATTTATGCATTTTTTTCTCTTAATAAATTTTCATATCTCATTCCCTTTGATGGAGTGGAACTACCTCATTAAATCTAGGGATATATGTTTGGGGGGAGATTTCTATTTTATAAATTAAAATAAATATGCATCAATAATATATGTTGATGGTATCAACATGTCACATTCATGATTATATATATCATGATAAAGGGATTATATTACATGGTATGTGATTTTGGGAATCTGGATTCCATTAAAACTTAATTTTCTATGGGAAGCTTGATGTTTTTCTAGATTTTGACCTACACTTTTGGTGGTTATAACTAATTACACTATGAAATATTCTTAGAGGTTTACACAATAAGTTTATATACAATATCAGTTAATTTTTATTGTTGGACTTAACATGTTCCAATAAATAATATTTATTTAGATCTGTTTTATCACCATAATTTAATAACACATTTTTTGATAGAATAATTGATATAAATAATGATAATAAATAATATTTTGTATGTTTGGAAAATATATTATTTATTTTATTAATAAAAGATTAATATGGTTACATTTATATAATTAAATAATCACGATTTGAGGATCAGTAAATGTCGATGAGGGAAAGATATTTGAGCTAATGGACCGATAATAAATAAATAATATTTATTTATAATCTTAAAGTATTGAATCTTTTAGAATATTAATACTAATAATATAATTGTTAACAGATGTGCGGAAAACTATGGATATTAACGATGGTTAGGGGATTGAGTGATATTTTCCAACCCTAAACCTTACATACTAAACAACTAATTATATCTCTTTCCAAAATCACAATTGGTGAGAACAACGGATAGAGTGAGACTCTATCAATCTGTAGAGATAGATTGTGAGATCTAGAGTGCTCTACTCCCCTCGTTTCTAAAGCCAATGATAGTTCCTAAAGAGTTATTCTTCTCCCAATATGAATTTTATTATGATTGAGCATAAAAAAATTAAAATGATCATGATGAGCCATGCTAGCACATGGTGATTCTATAGCGTTGTTCAGAGATTTTTGTACACAAGTGGACCACCACTAGAGAATTTTTTTACTTTGATACTATAGCACAATGATGGGACAAAAAGATATATTCCATTGGATCATAAATTAATGAGGAATTAAAATTTGAGTTAATTATATTTCTTCTTATAAATTAATTATAAATTACATGTGATATCATGAAATTTTGGTTCCATGGTATTTAATCTAGTCAAGTAATATACCGTTTTAATTGGAATTGGAAATTTGATCATATGAAGTAATGATTACACATGGTTTATGATTTAAAGAAAATTTGTTCATACCTTAAAAATATGCTTACTAATCATTTTGAATCTACAAATGTTATCAGAGCAGTCACTTGTTTAATTAATAATAATATATCATTCATTTATTGAATTCATGTGTTTTAATTTTCTTTTACTTAAAATGTTTCATTTCAATATCCTAACATTGTTTTATCTTCTATTACTTCATTATCGGTAATATAAATGGTAATAATTTAATGATTAAATATGAATAATCATCTATAAAATATCATTTGAAGGTTTCAGAGGTTTTTTATAGAAAAAAATAGAATACACAACATGTACTTTCAGTGTATAAACTGACTACTTTTTTCAAATCTAAAATTTTCTCTATTGTTTTAGATCTAAAATAAATATGATATAAGATCTGAATAGATTATATTTTCAATTAAATTCTAATATGTTTTCACTTATCATGAAGAACTATATTTTGGGTAACCACCATACACAATGTGTAGCCCATGTTATCTTACAATCAAGTAATTGGGGTGTCCCAAGAATTCCATATATTAGATACATGAAATAAGGACTAACATGACATGTAATATGAGGTCACATGTTGTGTATATTTTACTACAAATTGTATAAATCAATGCTATCCATGAAAGGGAACATGGCTAGACTCAAGGAATGTGTTCCGAACACAGTCCAAAGACAAGTACACAATGGGTAATCTTCTTCAGATGCAGTCATAAAATATTCATGGAAAGAATACATAAATGTTTAATTAAACCTATTTATTTTGTGTTTTGTTTACCATTCATTAAAAAGTACATGCCATATCATTGTATTATAATATATATTAAAATTGATTCCATTTTAATGTTTTTATGAATACACGATATTTCCTCCTATTAAATTTGTGAACCACATTAATTTTAAATGAAATTAATTTTGTTTGAAATTATATATTATGGTTTGTTGAGGATGGTTGGATATATTTAAGATAAATTGAATTATTTAGATTAATTAAGGGTGTATTATCTTAATTAAAGAAAGAAATGAAATAATTGATTACTATATTGGAAATGTATGCCATTTTCTTGATGTGTCGATGATCATGAAATTATAACAACCATTGTATGTGATTGGTTTATTTTAATATATTTTTGATAAGTTATTATTTATAGACTATCAATAATCACCTCCTTCTGAACATATAAGGGAATGTGTGCCAGTAGTTTCTTTTATATAAACCCTTTTTATCCAGTCCTATGGATCCTATCACCTCTATGTGAGTTAATCCTTATGTAAATATAGTTCTCCCAAGTGAGAGGAGGTGGTCCAAGTCAAGGAGTTGAGGTGAAACCAATCAAGGCGACACATTGGAGTCAATGTGGTCAATTGAAACATGAACCAATCTATGGATTATGGTGTTTTTCATAAGATTTTTGGGATATTTTATCATCATATTGACAAAATAACATATATATAATCTCATGATAATGGAACTTATGTTTTAATAATATTAGTTTCATGGTTAGTTATTTATGATTGTGAATGTTATGTGATCTCATAATAAATGAACTAAAAATATGAAAGATGAAATAAAATATAACTTGATTATGGATAAATGTTTTAACATACATGGTTAATCAATTATGTAAAACTGAATTATTATTAACAATAAATGTGAAAAAACATTGAATTGGTCCTTACACATAGGGATAATAATCCATCAAGCTAAAATATTAAGTCAAATTAACCTTCCACTACATAATTCAAAAACAAAACCATAGTTCAAAGTTCTTGACCAATCCATTTTATGGTGTTTCAATTATTATGTAAATTTTCGCTTGATATTTTAGGTTGTCATAAAATATTTTACATCAAGGGTTGACTACCCAAGAAGGACTTGGTGTAAATAATAGGAAATTGTTGAGAAAATATTACTATAGGATTTCAATATTGTGTATTCTTCTCAATGGATCAAGGATATACGAGGTAATATAGTTGGAAACTTATTTCCACATAAAACCCTTCAAATTTCTTGTCAAGAATAAGTCTCAAAAATGAGAAGGGGAATCAAGATCCTTGCCACTAGAATATCTAGGAAACAAGATATTCTGAAACAGATGGTAAGGGGTATAAGGTTTCCAAAAAATAGGTCAATATTAAATGGAATATAAATAGTTTCAAATTTGTTAATCTAATTATGTAATCAAAAAAGTAATAATTATCTGTGAAAGAATTTTAGAAATGGAAAATCAATTGACAATGAAAATATCACTACGATCCATACTAGATAAGGATAACCTTATCACCAGAAAAAATATCTAGGAATAGTAAAGTTGAATGTTTATTATACTACACCAAAAAATTAAATTATACCTATTAGATACACAAAATATTGAGTTCATTTCCAAATAGGATAATGAGGATGAAGTGTCTTTTTATTTGATGTATGTGAAAGATTATATGGATTTCTAGTGGTTCATGCTATCATCCATATCGACTGAACTTCTAATGAAATATGAGGATATAGATGTGCATTTCATAATTTCTATCTTTATATATATATATATATATATCAATATAAGGAGATATCATAGTGATATTAGATCTCCAATACACTACTCACATGCAATCATGCAGATTCGGCACCTACTGGGATACCTATAGTCAAGATGAATGGCTAAATTGAGAACCAATAAATATTGGGTTTTAATATTCCTGATGAGCTTCAAAAAGATTTCATTTTTTCCACAGTACCCAAAACATCTCATGTTTTATTTTTGAATATAATATGATAAATAGTGATAATTCAATTTTGGAACTTCGTAAACGTATTAATCAACTTGATAAATACTTTAGGTGTGCCTAACCAACTACTCTTATATTGAATAAAAAGATAAATAACAAGGAAAAGATGTTGAAGACTTATTCCATGTTTACGGATATGGAGCACCATCCTTCTAAGAAGGAAAATATTTAAATGATGGGAAAAATAACATGATGCATTATGTTTTCCATGTGGAAAGAGGGGCTACTAGAAGTGGAATTTCACCCAATAGAACAAGAAAGAGGAAGATTCAATAGTGTGCATTATTAATTATAATATTTCCATAGAAACATGTATGCTATTAGATAATTCCTATGGGGCTCAAATTTTTATCCAAATACATGAACCAAGATGATTTTGGAAGATTAATAGAGATTACAATAATCTTTCTAATACTAATGGAGCGATGATGGAAATTATAGACATTGGATACAACAATCTCATATTGTCAATATGATTGATTTTGGTTTTAAATAACTTTTTTATGGGACTAGTGTTACTAAGAACATTTTTTTGATTCTCTATTAGATATGGATGTATTTATTTCATCTTTGGAATCAAAGGATGGTACTTCTATAACAATAGAATATGTTATGGTATATAACAATTGAGTAACTATCATTATATCTTAAATTATGAAAACTATTATTAGAAACTCATAATAAACATAATAGTTGTGACTCATATGAAACCCATATTTGTAATCTCCATCTCGGTCTTACAGGAAAGGAGAGTTTGAAAAATCTCTCTTAAAAAGGTTATTTAGACTCTTTTAATCTAAACCCACATAAAAGATTTCATGAATGAATACAAGTCAAGATGACTAAACTACAATTTTGTATTCAAGGTGAGAGATCCATAGAGATTATAGATTTATAACACACTGATGTGTGAGGGCCTTTTCAAATAGATTCTAGTGTTATATTCTCAAACATTATTACTTTTACTGATGACTTTATAAGGAATGATTATACTACTTAAGAAGGTATAATTTTGTATTATTTGATAAGTTCAAAGAGTTTAATAATAAGGAAGAGAATAATATTGGTAATAACATAAATAATCATTGATCAGATCATAGTGGTGAATATCTTAACCATGAAATAATTGAAATTCTATAGGATTATAGGATTTTATCTAAACTCACTCCACCTTTTACACCATAGTGTAATGATGTTAGTGAAAGGGGGAACTATAACATGTTGGGAATGGTATAGATGAAGATGATTCCTAAAGTCCTTCCATTACCCATTTTGGGATTTTTATTACAGATGGAATTATACACACTAAATCGAGTAGAAACTAAAGTGTAAAATTGTATTCCCTTAAAGTTATGGAGTGTAAAGAAACACGTTCTGTCACTTGTTTTTTCATGGGTTTTCAAGACTTTTTTTATGGCTATATCAAGAAATAAACTATCACCTCAAGGGATCAAGTATATCCATATAGGGTAATCAATGGAAATAAGGGGATAGTTTCTATACTACCCTTTAAACAAGAAAGTAACTATTTTAGGATAGGCTATTTTTATCAATAAGGATAACATCCTCAATGAGGGTAGTGGGAGAAATATTTTCATTATTGATGTTGATGGTCAGGATAAAAATAATTTGTTACAAGAATGAATTCCAAATGTCCCCATGGAATAAGATGTTCCTAACACACATGTGTTATGCAGGAGTCCAATAGACTAAAGAGAACTAGAGGGGTATGGATTTATAGTCACTAATGATGATAGATTTTTGTAAGATAAAAATTATGGTATTCTCTCATAAAAGGAGGTAATAGAGTACTCAAAAGCTGCAAGATGGAAAAATCCTTGAATTATGAGATAGATTCCATGTGTCAAAACCATGTTTTGGTTCAAATTGATCTTCTAGTTTATGTAAATCCTTTTAAGTCCAAATGGGTATTCCAGAGAAATTTGTGAATTAAAGGTAAATTATATACTTATAAATGAAGTCTAGTGGTTAAAGTGTTTAGAAAACATCGAGTAATTGACTACAATAAAATCATTTCACATGTTTCCATTTTAAAATACATTAGAATTGTTTTTTCATAGATGATTACCTTAACTATGAGATTTGAAAAATGGAAGTCCGAACAATGTTCTATAATGAGATCCTTCAAGAGGATGCGTATATGAAAAAAACTAGAAGGTTTTATGACTTCTTGAAATGAAAAAAAGTTATACAATATGCATAGATTTATCTAAGGATTAAATAATAATTATTCAGGTATTTCAACATTTGATTTGATGAATCTATAAAGGAATTTGGTTTATTTGAGAATGAATGTGATCAAACTGTTTACACGTATTTTATTAGGAGTAAAATAATTTTCATGGTAGTATTTTTTTCATGATATATTAATAATTGGAAATAATATACTAGTCATACAAGAGGTTAAGGCATGGATGATAAAGTGATTCTTCTATAAAAACATAGAATAAAGATACTATATTATATGGATCAATTTCATGGATGATAAATATAGAAGACTAGTTGGATATATTAAAGGTACATATGTTGACCAGATACCTAAGTGGATTATTATGGAACAATGTAAGAGTGGATTGGTTCTAGTATCACATGGTATATATCTTTCTAAAAACATGTTCCCTTGGACATAAGAGTGAATAGAGGTAATGAGTCAGATCACATAAAATTATGTGATAGGATGAATCATGTATTACATATTATGTATGAGGCATGATGTTTCATATGTTTTGACAATGATAGAGATATTTCAAGAAGATCTGGTTGAACAACATTGGGCTACTATCAAGAAAATCCTAAAGTATCTACGGAAATATAAGGATATATTATAGTTTTATGAAAGTGGTGAAGATCCAAACATCATGGGTTATGTAGATTCTAGTTTTTTACTGATAATAATGATCTGTAGTTGAATTATGGATATGTATTCTCTCTCAAAGGATGAGTTGTGAGCTGAAATAGTTCAAAATAGATTGTTTTTATTGATTCTATGGTACAGTCCAATTATTTTTTGGATTTCGATGAATCTATTAAAGAAATTTCTATTCATAAAATTTTCTAATATATTTATCTTCTACCTATAAGTAATGATTCTATAATAGTTTACTACGATAACACTATAGTGGTGGGTCTCTCTAAAGAGCCAAGGTCACACTAGAGGACAAAGTAAACACATTATAAGTTTCATCCCATGAGGTATTTATCATAATTAGGTGATGTTTTTGGTGAGAATTGTATTTGTAGAGGAAAACATGGTAGACCTAGGTTTATCTCAACATAATAATGAGTATCATGTGAGAGCTACTATACTAGAATATGTTTTCATATGGATCTAGTCAAAGTGGGAGTCTGGTAGAGTTGTATCCGTAGAACCAACATTTTTAGTACTTGATTAAATGTTATCTTGTTAATTAATTTCTCATATCACATTATTTTTGTTCTTATACATGAAATTTGTATGTGGTAGTTCCCTAATAATAAATGATTTATTAAAAGGTCAAATTAGTTTCTTACTATAATGAGAACCTATAGGTTCTACAACATTGTTCTTGGACCTTGTCCTATGGATAGATGTTATTTTCTATTGAGACATATAATATATATAATATTATGGGTAGGAGTATCATAAGACATTGAGGTACATTTTCATGTTGTTCTTCCTTAGTAATATCCAAGATAAGAGGTTATGAGAATAGACCCCTTAATAGGATATCCACATTTCTTTATGTAATTTAATATTCTTATCTGTGAATGTGTGTATTGATCCTTTTACGAAAAGATTATCATTCATGGATATCGTTTCTCGCATACTTTTATTTATTTAAGAATAAAATTATGACATATGTTCATGGGAATGTAGGATATGTTGATTGTGTCACAAGTGATATTGCGTTAATACATAATTAGAGAAAGTATATATCCCTTCCATCTCTTGATGGAAGTTGATATCTCAAGAACTTTGATAGAATGGAACTTCCTTCATAAATCCTTGGTCATGGTGTTTCTAAATTCACAATTGGTGAGCACAATAGATAGAGTGCTACTCTATCATGACCTAGAGAGATTAACAGATCTAGAGTTCTCTTATCCCCTTCTATTTCAAGACAATGATATATCATTAAGATATCATCCTCTATGAAGAAGAATTCTACTATGATCAACCATGAACAATTTAAGTAGTCAATAATCAATCATGATAGCACCCAATGATTGTATAGTGTTGTTTAGAGATTGTGGTGCATGTTTACATCATTTTAATAGGTATTATTCATTTTGATCCTCCAAGACAATTAATGTGTGACAATATCTACTCCACTAGATCATAAATTAATAAACATACAAGTTGAGGTAATTAACTTTCATCCTATAAATTAATTATAAATTACCTATGATATCATACGCTTTAGGTTCAAGATTGTTTAATCTAGTTAATTAATCTACTATTTTTGTTGGAAATGACATTTTTATCATGTGAAGAAATGATTATATTTGATTTATTACTAAAATCTTATTATTTCATACAATTAAAAGATGATTATGTTTAGACCATAACTTAAAATGGTGACCATATTATCACATGATTACCTAGCATATATTCCTTTCTGGAGCTTCTATTTCAAATTTATTTATTTTTATTATGAAAACAGTTATATATCGTGGAATATATTAGGGGCCCAATTTCTAATCCTATTTAATATTTATCTGTCACATCTTGTATGTGAACACTAGTGGATATGTAGACCTTATGTTTGGAATATATGTCAAATAAAGAGAAATGTAGATGATCAGGATGGGTAGCTCAACCAAATTTAGAGATAGTTTTGAGGTGATACTTATGGTTATAGTAGAACCTATATTGTATTCACATTAATTATTTTATTTTATATATTGGTACAAACTGAGGCATTACAGTTGTTAAAATTTTTTGTATAATTTTATTTTTTTGATTTGATTATCAAAATTTGATTTTTGATCATGTTTTAGGGGGGGTATCATTGTTTTAGGGAAATTAGTTTGGTGGAAAAATTCCCAAAGTGAGTCCAGGGGCACTGGGGGTTATAGTTGGTTAACAATATGTCTTCACGATATATCCAATGGGTATTACATCATTGTGGTATAGTGTTGGGAAGTCCAATGTTGAAAAAACATAGGCTACACAGTGTAGATTACTTGGGTGTAAGCATTGTGTTGTATTAGAGGAGACATGTCACAAGGTGTGGCCATGAGGAGATCATTTCCTTCAATTCTAGGAGTCACTTTCACTATAGTTTACAGAACATGAAATAGTGTGCATATGTCAAGGATTGTTATATGATACAGGGGAAGTGGGTTGCATTGCAAGGGGTGAGGCGATGATGTAGACTCACAGTGTTTAGTTTTTTAAGGGGTCCATTTTGGTATTTTTTTAGGGGAACAATATGATTTTACATAGATTTTATTCTCCCTCATTTTATAAAAAGTGGGGTTTTTGTCCTTTTATTTTTCTATTTTATTCCTTATGCATCCACTTTAACCTAGTTCATTAGAGTGATTATTAACATTAATCCATGGTAATTCTTCCTCTATTCAATGTTATTCTCCTTCATTATTCCAAATATTTGGATCTCTCATCTAGTGTTTTGGGGAGATGATTTGAAAATGGAATTGTGTAATCAATATTCTTCATGGGGCTTCCATTAATTTCTTGAAAAGTGTTTCTTAGGAAGGGGTGTTTGAGAATGTATTCATTTTTTCAATGAAGGTATATTTTCTTATGATTTTTTTATGGTATTGGTGATTTTTGGGATTAATTGGTCATTTATAAAGGTGAAGGATTTGGTAATTTTATGTTATTTTCATTTTGGGTTCCTAGTTCATTTTTTGAATGATTTAATTTTTAATAGACCCATAGAAGTCTCCTAGAGATTGGTGTCATCTTTTAGGTCATAATTTGGGGTATGTTTCTCTATTAATAATTCTTTAAACTTAAATATCTTTATCCTTTGTCTAATTCCTAAAAATTATAGTATAAATTTCTAAGAAAACTAGGTAATATTCATATACTACACCCATTCAATTAGATTTTAAATTCTTGTAAATGAAATTTCAATTGAACTTGAGATATATACAGATGAAACTATTAAATATAACCCTTAAAGTGTTGGATTAAAGGACTTACAAAATTTTTAATGTAAACCCAATTTAAAATGGGTTCCTGATATAATTACTATTTTTAAAATGTTTTAAGATGTGAAAATATTAGAATTTAAGATAGTATTAAAATTGAATGGTTGTCTTAAAAGGGGTATTTTTTAATTATATTTAGTCTTCTTGGTTATTATTTTATATTTCTTTATATTGAGTTTAACTTTAATATTATGTATTAATATAGGAAATGTTTTTTATAATTTTTAGGGTTTTTATTATTTTTATTATATAATTAAGTTCAAATTTGGTTAAAAGAAAATTGGTTATAATGTATGATATTATATTTTATTTTAAAAGTAAACTTTTATGTTTTAAAATTGGGTATAAATATTTAAACTCATTGTGAAAATAATTAAATGGATTTCATGATTCAGTTTCACAAACAGGTGATAAAGATTTATTGGAACATTATGAATAGAATTTTTATTTAGCCCATGATTTCAAATGTGTTTGTATTTAAGTATTTATTTTAGGGTTTTATGTTTTTTTTTTGAAAATGGGGTTGTTTAGTATATGAAAGGATTGGGTAGTGGTGATTGGTGCCTCATATTATGCTGATTTTCAATGTGTGACTCTAACTTATGCACTCGCCTTGAAATGTTTTTTTATCACGGGGACTAGGGAAATTAGGTATGGAATTATATGAAAAGTACTTCAACGTATAGTGTTCCATTCCTAGTTTTAGACTACATAACAACACTAACTAAACAATATGATGATATGTCATGTGAGTCACAAACTAGGGTGGCATCATCACGCTATGAATTTAGATTAATCTTCTTAATGTTAGTATGTAGTTATCTATACTAAAGATATCTCATTAGAGTCACTTTTTAGGGTTTCCCCATCCTACTATAAATTGATATTACTCTTTCTATCAGTATATTTTAGTTGGTTATGTTTTCTAAATTCTATGAAAGAGTATAGAGTTATAGATTACCTTGACCTTAGTTGTCCTTGGATCACTCCAATGATACAATATATTTATTTTTCTTCTTCTTGTTTGTTTAGATACTTTTTTCTCATTTTTGACTGATATTCCTTTATTTTTATATTTTTTTCCTTTATTGTTTATTTTATTCTAGTAATATTGAGTTTATCATTTTTAGATTTATAATTTATAGGGGATTTTTTTTCGTTTGAATGGTATTTAAAACCTTTTTTTATTTTAAAAGTTCCTTTTATTCTTGAAATGGTTTAAGGCAGGGTTTGTTTTCAAAATATTACACTATCTAGTTTAAATTAAATGAGGAAAATAAAGGATTTTGAGTGATTGGTTTTAGTTAAAAATAGATATCATACTTTATATATTTATTATAAAACTATAATGAATAGAATTTTATGTTAAATAAAATAATTTTTTCAAGGGTCTCATACTATGAACAGGATCCATTTCCAAGAATGGTTGTTGTTTTGTTTTATTTTTCCTTTTACATTTTTAAATTATTTCTATGGATTTTATATACTGATCTAATTTAAAATTGATGTTGTATATATGATTTTAAGTTGTTTTAACACTGGTTACTTGGGGTATAAAATTAATTGAGGTATATGCATTGAGATGTTATTTTTGTTAATTATTTTAGGCCCTTTTTCTCTAAAAGTCATATATTTTTAATGTAGTGTTTTTTTTTAAACAAATCTAAAAAGTGAGTTGTCTTTTCCAAATGGATTTTGTCTTCCAATAATTATTAAAAAAATAATTTTTCTAGTAAGTTAGGTTTAATAAAAATATTATTTTAGTTGTTAGATAAAATTCATAAAATTGAGAGGGACTCATGTAAATATAAATGTCACTAAATAGGATTCACATAATATTTTAAATTTCTAATTTGGGTGGAAACTGAATTCTTAATTGGATACTAATTAATTTTATAAAATTATTTATTTTAAATATTCAAGTGTAATATTACTATTTTTGTTTGTGTAACATGATTAGTTTCCATATTTATGGTTTCATTAAAAAACCCATCTGTTTAATTACATATACGAATTTTTAAGAAGTTTGATTTTTTCAAAAAATGAATTTTGGTCTCATAAGGTGAATTGTTAAATATTATAGTTTTAACTATTGTTTTTTGGATTATTCCATGTTTAGTCTTAAATTTATTATGCTATTTTATTGAAAAGAATATGAACTAATTTTTATGATTCTTTGGTTTTTATTTGTGATAGGAATATTTTACAAGTGAAAGATGAGTTATTTTTATAGGTGTGTATTATTTCATGTGTTGTGTATAGTTTGACATCATTTTTTAAACTAGATTGACTCATTTATTATTTTATTCCCTCTCATTAATGAGATTATAATGGTTTTATTATCAATTTAGTGAGTTTCCTGTTGATGTGTCTATTTTTTATTATTGTTTAATGATATGTAATAGTGAAGTGTAATGACCGTATTTTATGGTGGAGGGGGTATGGGGTCCCATCTATGTTTGAAATTTTATATTGAAAATTTTATGAATCTTAATATGAGATGTCCCTTATTATATAAGTGATTCTTACCTAAGGATAAATAGGACTTCTCATCGTTAAATAATTTTATGTTTGGGACATTGTAATGAATGGAGTCATTATAGTTGGTAAACATTTAATAGAAATTGGATTTTTGGATTGAGGATGAAAAATTTGAGTTTTGATCACATTTAGAAGGTTTTTTGGATTGTTTATAGGCTAATATAATATTGGATGAACACTAAAATTGATTCCTAGGTTAATAAATGTTGGAGTCTTCTCCTAGCCTGGCACTATGGTATATCCATTGAGCAATATGTTATGGTATTCTTGGGTTCCCAAGGATAAGAATTCGTTAGTAGGGGTTGTAATGTGGAGCTTCCCAGTGTGTAGGCATTATGGTGTAGTAGATGATATGCACCACAATAGGTGGATAGGTAGAGATTTAATCATTAATTTTTGGGAGGCACTTTAATCATGGATTATGGACCACGCCACAGTGCACCTGTGTTAGGGTTTGGTCTAGGCTATAGGGGAGGTGAGTTATAGAACAAGGGTGAGACCACAACATGGACTTATGTTGTGTACCTTTTTAAAGGAGAAAATGTGGTATTTTTATTAGGTAATAATTTGGTATCCCCTACAGCTTATTCTACATCATTCAAATAGGATAGGAGGGTATGCCTCTCTTAGATTCCCATTTAATTCCCCATGCCCTACTTTAATTGGGATCATTCAAGGGTTTTCTTCTTCATCGATTCCCAGTAAGCCATCCTATCTTCTTCCTTGTTATTTTCTTCATTATTTATAATATTTGTCTCACCCATATAGTGTTTTAGAGATCTTATTCCACAATGTCAATGGGGAATCGTTCTGATTCCTTGGGTTTTTATTCATGGCTTTTAGAGTGGGTTCCTCCATTGGATTTTCAAGACATTGTTCATCATTTAACTTATGGTATGTTTCCCTATAAATTATTTTAGTCTTTATTGTGTTTCTTAGATTAATGGGTCATTGCTTAGGTAGTAATATTTGGGGATTTAGTGGGATTTGGTTTTGGGTTTCTTTTTTATTTATTTTATGTTGTTTATGGATGAGGTATGTGCTCATGGAACCATAGGTGGTCACTTCAATCTTGAGATCAAATTTTTGATCATTTGATGAGGTATATTGCACTATTAATTTTTTTTGTAAACTTAAATACTTTTATTTCCTTACTAATTTCTTACAAGTTATGGTTTAAATTTCTGAGAAGCATTGCAATGTCCATTTATTACACCCATTGTTGATAATTTTCAAATATTTTAAAGAATATTTTAATTAAACTTGAGTTTTATATAATTTATTATATTTAAAATAATCCACTGAGTGTTTTATAAAATGAATTACGAGTTTTTAAAGTAATCATAGGTTAAATGGTGTTCTATGAAATAACTCGTGGTTTTTAAATGACTCATAGAGGTTAAAATATAATAATTCAAGATATTATTAAATTTTAATTGTTGACGTAAAAGTTGAATTTTTTTGTTAATGATCATTGGGAATCCTAGTTTATTGTTTATTTTTATTTATATTTTTTTACTTTTATATAATGTAGTAATATAGTAAATAATTTTTGAGTTTCATATTAATGGTGTTTAATGTGTATATTATGGAATTGAATTTACCTTTTGTTCCAAAGGGATTGGTTTAAATGTATGGCTCCATGATTAATTTTAAAAGGAAAATTTTAGGTTTTGAAAGTTGGTTTAAATATTTAAGGTCCTTCTCAAAAATAATTAAACAGATTTCATGAATTTCTTTCTCAAAGAAAGGTCAATTCCCGATTGGCACATTATGAATAGAGGTTGGATTTATCCCATGATTTCTAATATATTTGACTTTGAGTATTACAATGTTTGTGTGGTGTTTTGATGAGAATGTGTATTTTTGGGTAATGAAGAGCATTGATAGGAAGTTAGGGGTGCCTTAAGAGTTATTTAAATATGATGTGATTCAATCTATCTAATGTCCTTAACTCTTATTTTTTTATCATGGGAACATATGAACTTGGGATGGAAGGATAAGGAAATTACTATTAGGTATAGTGTTTCATAACAAGATTTGGACTACACAACAACACTAAAGAAACACTATAATAATCTTTTATATAATTCACTTGTTGTGGTGGCCTCATCCTAGTGGGAATTGATATTAATATTCCAAATGGTAGAAAAATGTTGGGTATATTGATGATATGTCCTAGCAGTGACTTACTAGGGTGTCCACATCAATATAAGAATTTAAATTAGTCTTCCTAATGGTGTAACATGGTTTGTTATGTTTGGTTTGATCATTTAAATGATAAATGGTTATAGGTTACCATAAACATAGTTTTATATGGATCAATATCATCATATGTTCTAATTTTGGTTCTTCTCTTTACTTTCTTGGATAATTTTCTTCTGCTCATGTTTGACAGATTTTCCTTTATTTTTTCATTTTTCTATTCACATGAGTAATGATACTTCTATTTACTCTTAGTTATCTTATCCCATGTTTTATTCACATGGGTTAATTTTTTTTATGTTGGTTATATTAATTCTATCATGTTAGTGCTTATCATTTTTAGGGATTCTTTTTTTTACCCAGATTTTGGGAAAAATATTCTTTTTAAAGGCTTATTCCATTTTAAAATGGTTTAAGATTATATTTTTTTAAAATATTAAATTATATATATTTAATAAAATAAGAAAAAGAAATGATTTCATGTGACTGGTTTTTTTATAAAATAGATATTTTAGTTTATAAATGTATTCTCAAATGATAATGAAAGAGATTTAATTTTAAATAATATAAATGGATTATGGAGTGGTTACCTACTGGAAATTTTTTCTCATGCCAATTATAATATCAAGTAATTTTTGGTTGCAGTAGTTATTATTTGGTTTCTGGTTTGAGTATGGTGGTGGTGAAAAAAATGGTTATTTTATTAAAATGTGGAGTTAGGAGACCCGAAGATTTATTTTAATTTTGTAATTTATTTTTTCACTAACTTATTCCATGTAGGCCTTTTAATTTCAATAAATTATATTTATTCCTCTTCGACTTCATCTATGATTAATGATTTCTTTTATAAACTTTTTCCTTTTTTGGTTTTGCTTATTTTTTAAACAGGTTTCCTATTGATGTGACCATTTGATATATGAATTGTTAATGCTAGATTTATATGAATAGGTCTATTATTTTTATTGTTTTATATGGTGAAATAATTTGGACTTTAATAAATTTGATGACTAGGAAGTAAATGTTACCTCAATGGCATTTATAACACCCTTTATTCCATGCCAAAAGTCAGATCGATGCTAAGATCAGGGGAAGCCTGATTTGGTTATATATATATATATATGATCATACCGGGGGGTTGATATAATAGTATATAATATTTATGACATGAATACTAATTTTCTATAGCATGTATGTATGTTGTTTTGTAATGGTTTACATTTTCCCATAATATCATTGGTTTACTCTGATGTTGGGTGTGTTTATATGATAATTCTATTATATATTTGTTTTTATTGGTTATGATAATGATATTAAAGTCTATAAAATGCTAATTCTTGTCTCACAACACAATTTGGTAGCCTCTAGGATAAGGGTTTTCACTTCGGAGATCACAGGGAACCCCCGGCTTGGTCAGGGTTCAGGCATGCCCAATAAAAACATTTACAAAATAGATACATAATGTTTTTTTAATTACTATTTGGGACTTGGTATGGTGATATAGGTAGTGTCATAAAATAGGATGGACATACTTCATATACCTTATGAATTCCAATTTGGTCAAATCCCATGTTATAAGGGGTATAGGATTGTGTTTTTTATATTTTGTGGTTATATTTGTGATATTTATTCAAGTATTATGTATTTATTTGAGACTAATATTTGTAATTTTACATAAATTATAGAGTGTCAAGAGGCGTGTGGTCATGAATGATATTAGGCATATAGTTTTTTTGGACATGAATGTAACTACATATGATTATAAAATCGTATTTAAAGTAAAATAATATTTAGGAAATGATTTTTCAATATAATAGGTAATATTTTGGGAAGTATATTAGAAGGGATTTAAATAGTTTAATCATCAATAATAAGTTAATCAATGTTCCCCAGAATAACCTATTTTTTCATGACAATTTATTAAAACCAATGATAATGGTTTTGTGTGTTATTATTTAATTAAGATGATATAATCATTGGGAACATGTGGTCTATGATACCTCTAAGAGTGTGCATTTAGGTTTTTGATTCCAAGGGTACGGATTGATATTGGAAGTGTATTCCTGAGAAATTCTTTGTAGTGGTAGGGTTTTTTGGGGAATGGCATACCCCTAAAAGGGTAGATGATTCATGTTGGATTCCTTATTATTTTGATATGTAATGGACTTAAAGTGAATTTGGTATCACAGTTATGGTCAGAAGATAGGATTAGATAGATTCCAAGCCTAGTTGTATCTAGGTGTGGGTTTATTTTGGGATATTTAAAGGAGATAAAAGATGGTAAATCCTAGGTTGATAAGAGTATTATTTGAAACATTGTAGCTTTAATAAATTCATGAGTTATTTTTTATCATGTGTTTTTTATAAAAAATTTCATACATTTATTTTTTTGAAAATAATGTGTAGTGAGTGTTTATAATTTGATGTGTTCTTCATATAAGGGAAGAATGGTTAAATATTTTGTTGTGTGAACCTAGGATTGATGATATATTCATTATTTAAGCATTCTTATTAATATATTATGAGGTTTTTTTGGGTGTATTCCCAATTCGAGTGGTCAAGTGGGAGATTTGGATATTGGAAAACAATTAGTGAGATGGTTCTTTAGAAAGTCACTTTGGAATAGGAATGGAAGTCTGATAGATTTAATGACTCCTAAAAATAAATCCATTATTATATGGAGAAAATTCATGATCATTTCATGAGATTAATCCTCTATATATGGGGTAAATGGTAAGGGGTTTTTTGTTAGTTCCTTGTACCTAGTTATTAGGATAACATGTGTGACGTTGGGATGTTGGGATAGTGGTGAGTTCCTTTCTAGTTTATAACCTCAAAGATATAAGTTATAGGACCCTACTGGGTATTGTTAAATGATCAAACATAGGTAATTATTGATAATATAATTGATTTTTATCTAATTTGAGTATAGACAGGGGACTAATGAGTACATTGAGTCATTAAAGAGTTCAAAAGGATGGGACTTTTGGATATTAGCAAAGTAATTTTTTTACTAATCATGATATTATATAGGAACAATCCATTTGAGATGATGCCCCATTAATGATTATTTCATAATGAAGTAGTTCTTGTAAAAAACATATAAGTAAAACATATGTTTAGGAGCACATCATTCACAATTTGAGGGTATGACCCTTATTTTAAGATAGTTTCTATAGATTACAAAGGTTATGATTCTTATATGACTAAAATTGGTAGTGGTCAATGTTTCCTATTATAATTTGGGGATAATCAATTTATTAAAATAAATTTATTACATTTAGTAATTTAAAAGTCATGGGATTTAGGATTTTGCAATATTTGTTTAGTAGAGAAACAATATAGGCACTCCTATCGCAGGGATTTTTTATCTATTACTTCATGTACAATCCTTACATTGGTAAAGTTGAAGGTGTAGTGAATATGGTAGATGTTGGGATAATATGTCACACAAGATACTAGTTTGAAAGTAGACAAATGTCATCTACTTCTGGTTAAACACTAGATTTTGTATTCAACAGTGGGGTTTGATTTGAGTTAATATATCGGAAACTTGCTCAGGGTATAATTTAATAATCGGCCTGAGAGGGACATAAATGGTGATTATATTTGTGATCATGGAAAAATATCAATGATAGTTTTATTAGATGATGTACTTAACCATGATATCACATCAAATGTAAAAAATAAAACTGGATAATAGATGGTTGTTTGACATCATGTTGTTTCCTAGGGTAAAGACAACATTATCTAATTGAGGGAATGGTGTGCGGGCATGAGAGACCATTTTTTTAGATGTTGGGAAGAGGAGTACCAATGGATATTTTGTTGTGTAGTCTAGATAAATGTAATGGAAAATATATTAGGTATATCATTTAAGAAATGATTAAAAATTATCAAAGCATTAGAGAGGGAGTTTTCGATGGGATCCCATTGACATGGGATGGATGCATAGGTACTTGAACTGTACCCAATATCATTCAAAATTATTAATGAGCATGGTATCATATTTTTGTTTATTATGTAAGAGTTGTAGTTTGTTTTTAACTACTTATTAAAGATAAAATCATATGGTGAGTTGTATTTAATGACCTTAATCAATATTGGTTGTTCAATTAAAATGGAATTTGAATTTTTAATAGATGAATCCCACAATGAGTTTAAATCTATGGATTCAAATTGATTAATTAGTTTTTTTCATGGATAGTGAAATATATTTTTAATGTTGAATTTATCATGAAGTGTTTCAAGAGAATAATTAAGAGTGTGAGTGGTGTTGTGTCATTACTAAAAGAAATAGAAACCGTCGAGATCCGGTGGTGGTAGACTATGTACTTGGGGGAGTACATCAGGTATGCAATGTAGTCCAATACCCTTTTTTAAAAATATGTTCAAGAATATGTTTTCATCTTAACTACACTCTTTGGTTTTAAAAATCAAGGTATTATGGGATGGTCTATTATTTTGGATCATCTCATTTCTCTTCCTCCCACAAACTCCCTTAATTAACAGTGATTTTAGAGGTTATTGTATAAAATATTGAAATATGATCCCTCTAGTTCTCAGAATTTTCTCCTTTTTATCAATATTACACTTATTTTTTGTGATTCAAGGTTATGTATTGGGTGAAATTTCCACTTGATATTGGTGAAATCATCCCAACCTAAGGGGATTCTTAGTGTTGTGAAAAGTGAAAATTAAGGAATTATGAACACACACTGTCATTTTTCATTTCTATTTAGGTATATCATTCATGAATTTAATTGATGTTTTTCTTATTTGGGATGATTTTTTTGACAATAATGTTCCATATATAAGGGATTTTTTCATTGGAGTTTTTAATGATTACCAAAAACCTTCCACATTTTTTTGGACAAGGTTTTGGTGTCACCGCATTTCCTGGATAGATTTTAAGGGTTATTAATATTTGGCTAAGAGTGTTTAATAAATTAGAATTATTTATAATGATTTTTTTATGTGATACATGGGATCATAACATGGATATATTTTTTATATACTTGAATGAGTAATACAAGATTGGATTAGGATAATATATCTATTAATGAGATAGGTGGTCCCTATGATAATTACATATATGTTTTGTATTAGAAATAGTACATGTTTACATGTGAGTAATGTGTATGCATGTATTTTCTCTACCTGGAGTATATAAATGGTAGTATAGTTTCTAAGTGATCAAATGAGACTTATGAGAGGGAGTTATTGGATTTACAGCTTGTGTATGACCTCACTATAGTTGTTATTATTTAATAGTGTATTGTTTTATTCATTAATTAATTAATAATAAATTAATTTTATTAATATTTTTTTGGGATAAAGAGGTGTGTGGTTTGATTCAGGGGTTGATGTCACAACCCCCTTCAGTTGATAATGGGTTATGGCATTGAAAATGTTATCATAATATGATTAATGATGGGTTTAACCTAAGGGAAATATTAAAAGATATATGTGTCTTGGTAAGAGTTTAATTTAGGTTTGTGGTATAGGATTCAATGTGTGTAATGGTTCTAGGAATTGTGACCAGCATAGTTTCATGGGATGTTGAGAAGGGAACTCGGTATGTCCCTTTAAATTTGAATAGGTAATGCATATGGGCAAGGAAATAATCATATGAGTTATGGATATGAGTAGGTAAAATAATTTAGGATTAGTAACGGCCTAAAATTTTGAGTAATTGTCTTTATTTGTGTGAGAGGGGTATGGTAATTAGTTTGGATTTCCATTCAATGCATGATATTTCATGGTATATACTGTTAGGACCACTTATGATTATAATTAACACTGAGAGGGGGTGGTATTGGAAACATTTTATATCAATTTATTATTTTATCCCCTTTACATAACTGAATAGTTAAAATCTTGATTCTATCATTATCTTACCCCGCCTTCATTCTTCAATAAAACGACAATTTGGATAGGATATCTACAAGTTTCACCTTTAAATAAGATAGACTATACCTTGATATAATTGAGAACCAATCCTTGAAAAAAATACCACTATAAACAATCAATGAGTTACAAATATGCTAGGTATATCCTTGAATCCTTTGTTATACTATAGTCTCTAAGATAGTTCTTTGGTGCATCTACGCACAGAGGTTCCTCCTACATGGTATGGTGATTATTAGTGTGATGCATGGATCATCTCCTTCCACTATCACTTGTATAGAAGCATACAAACTATAATTCTTTTTTTTTTTGTATTCATAATATCACACACACTCTTCATGGAATCATGTTAGAGTGATGCTCCTTCTATCGGTATTTCAATGAAAACCAAACTTCACAACCTTTGTCATCTTGTGAACTTCATGGATAACTTGGAAAATTCATCTTTTTCTTTTGCCTAGGAATTATAATTTCACATCACTCTTATTATTTTCCTCTATTCTTATTATTATTATTTTTCTATGAAAAATGATATGCCTGACACTCTTATTATCCTCATCTCTTATTATACTTTAGTGAATATGATATGCACTAGTTCTATTATTCTAGATTTGACTCAAAGCATTTATGAAGATTGTAACTGAGTTAGATTTTACTCTTCTTAACCCAAAAATATCCCCTCTTAAACAAAATTTCTAAACAACTATACACTATTTTTTCTTATTTAGTCTATAATATTATATATAGTACTATCAACCAATGTCAACAACAACTTATATTTCTTGAAAACTTTTCATTACCAATATTTTTAGTAATTATAAAATACTTAGATATCTATCTTCATTATCCTTGACCAAATCGATAATTTTCAATCTTCCAATCTTTAACATCATTCAAATACTCCAAGTGGAATAATATAAATAGAGGGTTCTTTTTTATTTTCTTTCCCAGATGTATTGAATTGTTATATAGTCATCACTCCATAAAATTCTCTTCCAATATCAGGCCTTATTTTTTTCTCTAAAATATCTAGAATTATTATGTTACCTTTACTCAAAAAAATATTTAGATTTAAACTATTTTCGTATCTTTATATTTAAATATTCAATAGTGGTATTCATGAATCCCTTTCTTCATGGAATAAATCCCATTATTATTCATTCCTCCTCCATCATTAAACAATCTAGATCAACTATCCTTTATTTTCATTGATTTTCCCCAAACAAATATATCTCCGAACAAATTAATAAAATATCATGTGTCGTGAATAAAATTATTTTGATAAATATTTTCATTTGATTTATGATTACCTAGAATAATCTGAATTAGAATCAATTTTATAACACAAATCATGTTGGGAACATCTTCTTCCAAGCAAATCTATATGGGTATGTAGTAATTCAATCTATGTTGAACTTCTTGTACGTGATTCTCATATTCTTCTATTATATTTAGTAATTCATCCTCATCTCATTTAGAAAATATCACGATAAACAATATCATTATATATGAATCTTAAAAATATCATCATTCAAATATTCATTTAAATATTCTTAGTAGGATAAAGAGTTTCACCAGGAACAGATCATTCATTTTGTATTCATACAGAACATAGAACCTCTTCGCATACATGATTATTAACATTCATATTCACTAACATGTACAATTCACATCTGTGAGAATTTTGTATATGTGGACCATTTTTTTATATTGATCCATTAACATACATAGACAATTTTCGTACATGACCAATTATTATAGACATATGTATATTTGGGTACATATATTTTCTTACATGACCATTTTTCTTATGTGACCAATTCTTATATGTAGCAATGCATTAAAGTATATAGATTTACCCATGTGACCAATCATATACCCCATTCATATTAATTGAATATTAAAATAGGTATTAATGTATTTGGATACGCATATTAACGTATGTGGTGAAAACCTATAGGAATATACTTCCTTATACAATCCCAAATTTAGATTTTCTTACATTATTATACACATATAGACTTAATCCTTTACCTTATTATGAACTTTTTCCTTCTTTAAATCTTAATAAAAGATAATATTTTCATGAAATGTGGTAGCCATTATCATGATATTTTAACTTTAGAAGAACCCTTCACTTTTTATCAACTAAATGAGAACTATTACTTTATATGTATCTTCTTAAAAACTATTCATGATCATGTTCACATAGATTATCATATTCAATAATACTTCAATATTATTCATTTGAGTTAAATATCTTTATGTTTTCAATTTTCATTATTTTTATCCTCTTGTAATTTTATAGTTACTTCACAAGATTTAGTTGATCAATATTCTTTCAATCTATTTATATTCCAATCACTATATTTAACTTTAAACCTTATATAATTTTTCTAATTCAATGAATAATAGATGAATTTTTTAATTATTCTAGAGGCAATAACTCCTCCATTATACAAACCACCTCCTTTTAAAAAAAAGTTAACCTTTAACACATTAGCATCACTGAAATATCCTAATTATTTGACAACTGTTTACAATAAACACAACTCATACATAAAGGGATCATTAATCTCACCCTTTTTATGTGTTTCCAATACCCTCAAGAAATGATATGTCAATATATGTTTCCTTATTCACTTTATACTCATTTATCTTAAATCATTCATTTCAATTTCTCTTCCACTTGTTGAAAGTAATTAAAATTAACTGGTAAAGTTATATCAATTATTACTTATGAAAAGTGTCATAAACCATTCCACAAAATCTCTACCTAAACCATTCTTAGTGCAAAAAACAATAGTGTTTGATTATCCAGTTTCAAATGAACTTGATAAGAAATGAAAGGATAACCTTTATACATTTAGTTAATGTTTTCCAACTATTTTATATGTAGATTATAATTATGATAAAATATTTTATAGAATAATTCATCCTAAAACAACAACACTCACTTCAGAAGAAAAAAAAGAACAAATAATGTTAAAAGAAATTGATCTAACTATAAACCAAATAAATCAATTTATTCCATTTTTTTAATTTATTTTTCCACAATAATGTAATGATATTATTTTATATTACTATGATTGAGTTTTAATAAATACATACCTTCTAAAAGACTCCTTCAGGAACATTATTGAATAATTTATATTTGAATGAAATGATAATTCTATAATCTTCTTCATCCTTCTTCACATGTATTCCCCTCAAGGTGGAAATTATAATTATATTCATAATGGTTAAGTTTGTATAATTATGTATCACGTGATGTTTTATTTTGATACATCAGTAAATTGGATATTTTACTTATATCTTACAATACTTGACCACTTCTGCATTTCCACCAAGGATGATCTTCTTTAACACATCTTCTCTGGAATCCCAAAACATGAGATCAAACCAAGATGGTATACTCTTCACATTTCATTCATGTTTTGATAGAAAACACTTCCTTCAACTACATCAATGATGATAAAATATTAATATTTTCCAAAATATCAATTAAGAGATCAATATTAGATGATGAAATCCTCAACTAGGTCATCCAAAATTAACAAAAAACACTCATACTCTGGTTTTACCCCTAAGATCATTATTTTTCAATAATTACCCATATATTTATGATAAATACAATATAAAAATGTTAATATTATAAATAGAGTCTTCTTGTTCCTCAATGTCTACAATATTATTGAGATATTATCCTCAAACATGTTTCTCTATTTCAACCACTCTTCATGGTTTTACATTTCAACTTCAATTCAGAATAATCTTAAGGATGAATGGACCTCACCATTCATCAATTTATTTTAGGGTAAAATTTCTATTTTTAGGAGTCTTTTTGAAAACTATATCACTTAGTGTCATTTTAACTTATTTAGATACTCTTATTATGCTGGAATTATTGTAGAGAAGTCACTTAAAGTGTGTCTAGCCATGTTGCACCAAATACAATTTAATTCTTCATCGTTTTATTTTCATTCTGATGATAACCACTCATAAAATTTGGGATATTCATATGTGTTATTATCTTTTTCTAGCACTAAATTTTTTTTGTGACAGTTTTAGTTTCTTTTCTTTCTTCAAATATACTATCAAAATTATTAGACAATCATTAGGAACATCCACCACCATTATAGTGTTTACACCTAGAAACTTCTGAATGATCTTATTTATATCAAACATTTTAGACTTTAAACACATTCTAGTCTTATTATAATTTTTTATAAATATATATTTCATTTGTCTTAATGTCAAACAATATATCAGATATACCTATTAATGTCTTCTTGAAATAATTATTTCTTACAATATTCTTATTTTTTTCTTCCTAATGTTTCTCCTTATTTCCTCACCAAATTCTATGATCTTATTTTCTCATATAATTTTGGTACATGATTAAATGATAATGAACAAAATTTTTGACCACAACCTATTCCATCATCAAAAAAATATTGAAGTGGTTTGAATCTATTTTAATTATACATATTTTTCATATTATGTGATTTTTTATTTCCTTCATAAATTCACTCCCAAGTAATGGAATTCATTTTTTATTCTTAAGTGAGTGGATTCTTCTAAAAAACCTATGCATAATTCCATAACCTATTACAATAAAAAAAGTGACCCATAATCCTTGATCTTCTTTTATCGACTATAATCTATCTAGAATATCTAGAAAAATGGGCATGTTGTTGTTAGGTCTTGTTAAACACTATTTAAACTCTTCTTAAGGTACTAAC
The DNA here is from genome assembly GCA_963277665.1 of Viscum album. Classification (NCBI taxonomy): domain Eukaryota; kingdom Viridiplantae; phylum Streptophyta; class Magnoliopsida; order Santalales; family Viscaceae; genus Viscum; species Viscum album. The sequence goes on from OY728136.1 coordinate 457,206,177, forward strand.
TTCTTCATATATTCTTTTATACACCATAGATATGATGGTTAGATTATAATATTGTACCTTTATACATAATTTTATATTTTTTAAGACTGAATATATTCATAAAAATTTATTTACTAAAATTATTGAAAATTTGTATGGATTGTACCTTCTTTATTATGCCTAGATGATTATGATCAGTTGATGAGGTAAAAATAGCCTTTATTACTTGATAGAGATCATTTGATAGAGGAATCCTTTTTAGAACTACCTATGAAATAAGATTCTTTAAAATTAAAATTTTAAGTCTCAATTTGTGTTTCCTCAAGGTTATCAAATTTAATTTATCATTATATGAATTTCATATTGAGATCCTTCTTGTGATGTTAAATGAATGTCACCATATAATGAAAATTCTTCTTCATCCATTCATCTTACTCTTCATGAATTTTAACCATATCAAGTAACAATCTTTCATGATCCTTGAATTTTTTAGATTTAACATCCAATTGTAAATATTTGGCATAAATGATCTTTTTATGATTATATTATAATACATGGATATTCCATATAATAGTATTCCTAACTTCATCATTATTTTGAAATTTATTGGTTCATTTATTTAAAAATTATTTGAAAATTATTTCATTATCCATAATTTTTTTTCAATGGATCCATCCTATTTGGAGAGATTTATAGATAAAAATACCTTTTCTTTTAAAGGATTATCCATGTTATTATCTTTACCATAAACCTTTTTGATGTCTTCTTACTAACATTCAAATATCCCACAAATAAAAGAAACTATTTCTTGAGGAAATGTTTATATTATATCCTTTAATGTTTCAAAAGATATCTCTTGTGAATACAAAAATCAATTATCACTTCCACTTAGATCTTTTTTTTGTTATTTTTATAATAATTTTCACATACTTCGGTATCAATTGAATTAATTGACCTAATTTAGGGATGAGTTTTTTCCTTCTTCTTGGGGGTAATTTGAACAACCTTTTCACCACTTTCTAATCCAAAAATTTATTCCTTATTATCAGAGAATGCAGAAATTTAATTTCCTTCTTCTTCACTCGAGAGGGAGATCTGTTTAAATAGTCTCTTTTATTTATTTCCCTTGTTCATAATGTTGTTAGTATATAATGAATTTTAATCTAAGAAAAAATAATCTTCAATCAAACTAAACTTCATTGTTAATATAATAAATAATCTATAATTTTCAAAAAGAAAAACATCGAATTAAAAAATCAAATATTGAAAAAACTTCACTTCAATATATATTTTTAGGACTACATTGGGATATAATAAACACTTAGAGGGAGTGAATTAGTGTCAGTTACATTTTATATTAATTTATCATTTTATACCTTTTACTTCTTTTATAGGTTTAGATATCGATTCTATCATTCTCTTACATCGCCTTTATTCTTCTGCAAACAAAAAAAGTTTATTAGATATTTACAAGGTTTATCATTATATAATAACTTCTCATCCTTAGTGAAATTAGGAAAAAATAACCATCTAAACATACCATTACAAATAATTAGTGAGTTAAAAATATGAAGGATATATCCTTGAAATCGTTGTTTCATGATAGTTTATTTAAAAATGCTTTGGTTACACATTTCACACAGGTGCATCAAGACCCTTATGATGATTATTAGTGTGTTTCCTATGTATTACCCTTCCACAGATACATGAACACCAGTATATAAGAAATAATTATTTTCATATTATATACACAATACTAAACACACTCATCATAGATAAAAGTATTATTTAGGACCATTAATTTGGGTATTTTGGTGAAAAATAAACTACACAATCATCTTCTTATTATGAACTTCATATCCAACATAGAACATTATTATTGTTCTTCTTCAATTATAATAGAACTGCCCAAAACTATTCTTCTTCTACACTCTTCTTATTAATATTTTTCCTATGACAATAGATTTTCAAAACAATCTTATTCTTATCCTCTCTTCTTCTAATTTAGTGCATATGATCTTCCTTGGATCTATTCTTCATTTTTTTGAATAAAATCATGTGTGAACATAGTGATTGAGTTAGATCTTATTTTTTATTGACACCAAAATCTTATCTCATGAATTATAGTTTTGAAAAAATACACACCATTTTTTCTTCATCAACCTGTAATATTATATGTATTAATATCCAAATAATATGATCATTTCTTTTCCTTCATTATAATTTGGAAATAATAAGATTTTTTATAATTCAAAAATCCTCATTTCTCAACATTCTTTATCATTGAATAGATCCATAATTCTCAGTCTCTCCATTCTTTAATATCTTTCAAATATTAATTTTAGACAAAGTTAAAGACACTATTCTTGTGACACCCCGAGTTTTAGGGTCCGTTATTATTATTATTATTATTACTAGTACTATTATTATTTATGTTTATAATTATAAATAATGTTTCTTTATTCTTTCAAAAGGATTAATACTTGATTGGAGGTTGTGCCACACAATATATGAGCCAGGATAACAACACTTTAGTAAAATATAATGGAACATCACAACTAAGTAACATAAAAACATGTATTATATAAAAATGGATTATTAAATATCATGGATGTCATTAATCTATTCAAAGAGTGAAAATCAAAAAAGTACAGTAGATAAAAATGAATAAAATTTTCATCACTATGAACTATCCTAAATCACATTCAATCTCGAGGATCACCATTAGTCAAATAAAACCCCTAATGAGGAATATCACAATAAAGAAAGAGTGAATTATGAAAAATATGAAATGAGAACTTTTCATTATGAAGTGATAGTGTAATGAAAGAATGATTTAGTAAGTCAGTATATATGAATGCAATATGGTTTATGAAAATATGGTCAATTCAATTATTATCACTACAAATATTTTCATTACAATTATGGTAGTTTTTCATATTCTATAGATATAATGAGTTCAAGTATTGTTAAGTGGTAAATATAAAATAATTTAATTCATAATGAAATAAAAATATGATATTAAAATATTATATATATATATATATATATATATTAACACATTAGGTATAAATATTACTCTTAGTATTCAAATATGGATATTGTATATATATAAAAAATAAATATTTCAAAAATTAATGGAGTAGTAAAAAGTAAAATTTAGAATATAAATAATTATTTAACGGTATTTCTTAAAGCCTATTTAGTATAAAAGTAATATTTATTTTTAATGAACTATTTCCCTAAGTATATTATATTTTTCCATAATGAAATAAATTGTCACATTAAAATATTTCTATATATGAGCTAATATATTAACATCAATTAAATTTGAAATCGATAGGGAATAATATTAAAAATAAATAATGTTTGAAATCAACATTTTTTTATAAAAGTAGTTATAATTATAATTTATTTTTAAATTAAATTTTTTAAAAATTTAGGATTTAAAATTTATAAAATAAAATTATTTTTTGAATCCATTTTATCACTATTATCCTAAGATGATTTTTTGAGTCTTTTTAAAATAAAATATTTTTAGATGAATAGTAAAAAATACCGAATTTTATTAAAAATAACACTTTTAAGATATAATAATTACTTAAATATTAATTAAAACGTTTCATATAAAATATATATATTTAAAATTTATTATAAATAATTTATAAATTATATTTTGGATTTATAAAACACATTTTTACCATTTTGAAACTTAAGTAACATTACACACTAAAAAAATTTACATTCTTGTTAAAAATTAGACATTATAATTTTAGAAATTAAATATAAAAAAACTATTTTTAATTTTAGTTCAATATTCTGATATTATATAACATGTATGATCTCATTTTTATTAATAAATATAACATTGGTAAGATTAATTTTAATAATAATGATAATGTAAAATGGTATGTTTAAAGAATTATTTTATTAATATCTTGTAATTTTTTTTATAAATAAAAACTATATAATTTAAATTATGAGACAAATATTATTTTCAAATATATATATAACTATATTTTCACTAATTGAATTGGTAATCAAAATAAAATAATTTTAATGAACACATAATGGTTGAAAGTCATTTTTCTCTAATTTTTTTAACATATATAATTTAAATTAGAATTTGTTTTTATCATATTTATAAATTGAATAACATTGAGTGGAGACTAAATCTAGGTTCAAAATAAAAAAATTTGGTAATATAGGTTACACTATATTTTTAAATTTAATATAAATCACATAGATAAAAACTAGTTACCAAGGTAAATATCCAAACCATAAAAATGTAAAAACCACTAGTAAAAGACTTCAAATACATTTAAAACATGTGTTTATAGTATTGGTTGAGGATTTATCTACCCAATATCGCCCCAAAATCTATTATTATGAGTATTTAGAGGCATTGAGCATGGAATGGTGTAGTGCAGTCATAGAATTCTAAAGGGTATTCCAAAAGTGTCATTTTATTCACTTATAAAGGGGATAATTTACACCCCTCAATTATTAGACTTATTATTTAAATGTACCTTGAACCATTACCCAAAATAACTCTCCTAGAATTAATTTTATTATTATTATTCCCCTTGTATCTAGATGTTTCTTAAGGCCTTCACATCTATGGAAATCTATAAAGAACATCATGCCTTTGATATAAGGATTATTTTCTTCGTAAAATTTTCTCCATAATATTTCCCTTAAAAATATCTTATATCCCTAAAAATATAAGTAAATTACTATCATTGCTATAATTTTATTTTATTATATTAATGGAAAACCCATATTTTATTCGTCTCTATCATCTAAGTAAAGAGAATGTTTCATTACTATGTTCAGTAGACTACCAACTCCACAGAGCAATGTCTTCTATTTTCCATCACCACCACTCATGGATGATAAAAAGGATGTAATTTATGAATAAATATCATATCTATAAAATAATTAATATTACTAAATGTTAAATTATCATTTTCTTTCTTTTCCTCTCTTTTATTGAGAAATGGAAACATTAATCATGTGTATGTGTGAACTACCGTCTCGGTAAAAAAATGAGATTCATTTGTCATCACCGCCCTTAATGGTAACCATTAATAATATATTTAATGTATAAAAAATATTTATACAGAACAATTATGATTCTAGATATTATCATACTTATAACACCTTAGAATGATAAAGGGTTAAATGACTAAATGGTATGACTCATGTAAACAAGGTGCACCTTTATTTTCAGGAGCCTACCTAATTTGAATGACATAGTTAAGCATGCTTGGTTGGGAGTAGTGATCAAGATGGGTGACCTATTGGGAAGTATCCGAACGTGTGTATGTTTGTGGGGACAAAGCACACTAGAAAAAACTAGTGTTGGTCTGTTGGGATAGTCAACAATCTAATGACCTGTTTGGGCATGTGGGTGGGGCCCAGGGTTGGGACCATGTGTCTATGGGGAAACTGGTGACTCCTTGTAGGCTTGGACCCAATGATCATATTAGGGAGGGGTTTATGTGTAGTAAGTGGGGCCTAGTTGTTACATTTGGTATCAGAGGAGGAACCCATCCTTAAGTGTGGCGCACTGCCTGGGTTGATATCTAGGGTCCTCAATGAGGATGTTGTTCTCTAAAGGGGGGGTGAATATAACACCCTAGAATGATAAAGGGTTATGTGACTAAATGATATGACTCATGTCAATAAGTTGCATCTTTTTTAGCCTACCTGATTAAAACTCCACTGTTAAGCGTGCTTGGCTAGGAGTGGTGATCAGGATACGTGACCTTTTGGGAAGTTTCCCGGGGTGTGCACGAGTTAGGACAAAGAATAGTGGAAGGAAATAGTGTTGTTAGGTTGGGACAATCAATAGTTAGATGACCTGTTCAGTTATGTGGGCGGGTGCTAAGGTCAGGACCACATGTCATCAGGGTAAATGGTGAAACCTGGAAGGCTAGGCCCTAATGACCATGTTAGGGAGGGATGTCTGTGTAATCAGTGGGGCCTAGTTGTTACATTGTCACACTCTAGTTTTATTTTTTCCATGGTTCCATTTTGTGTCAGGGTTTAGGTGACTCACTATTTATGTTTTTTTATTTTATTTTTTAAAACAATGACCATTTTGGGTTTAAAGACATTGAGTGCACAGTCATATCACAGTCTAGAAACCATGCAACTTCACCCAAGTAACCATGTGGCCTTCCCTTCTTCAAAAAATAAAATAATAATTTAAAAAATAATAAAATCATAGTTTAAAATACAATAAGGTAAAATTTATATAAAATTTAAGTATTGTTTCAATAAAAATATTATTATTTTTATTATTACTATGGGTAATAATATTATTATTGTTAAAATTATTTTGGTAATATTTTTATTAAAAACCTTTAATTTTGATGCTTCCCCCCCCCCACTTCTCCTCCTAACCAGCACGCTACCCTCTGGCGATCCCACCGGCGCGCATCTCTTATGACATCTCTTTCCTCTGGTGTCGACCTCCTCATACACCAGTGCACCTCCTTGAAAGTTACCTCTGGTCAGGATTCTTCTGGTGTCACCTTCTCTCCTTACCAGTTACCTTCCTAGTGCCAGTTCCTATACCTTCCAGTGACCTGTCTAGTGTCACCACCTCCATCCAACTTCTCAAGCCTCTGACCCCCTAAGATGACCCTCTTCTAGCCGGTGACGCCTTCGGCTAGTTCCCCTTTGGCCAGTGCACCCTCCTCTGATGACTTACATTGTTAACACACCCTCCTCTAGTGACCTTCCCTATTGGACCGACCTGCACTACCTCACCGGTGTATCCCTCCTCTGGTGGTGGATTTCCAACAGTCTCTCTTCTTTTCCCTCTGGTAAATTCTCCCTCAATATTAAGGTTTTTTCTTTGAGATTTTGGGATTCTAGAAGCTAGGGTTCCTATTTTGTGGGATTCAGTTTTGAGTATTTGGGTTCGGTGTTCATGTTTAGGGTAGGTCCTTGACCCTCAAAGTTGAGGCTGAGGTGAGATTAAGGATTCACATAGGATTTGGTAAGTTTGTCTTCATTTGAGGTCGGTCCCCATTGAACATTGCCTTTAAATTTATGACTTCATTGGTATCTTGTTTTTGGAACTTTCTTTAGTTATTTAATTTGTGAATTATTAATTTGATAATATTATTTTTCATGTGAAGTGTAGTTTTTTTCTTAACTTCTTTGAATGTGTGATGTGTATTTGATGAATAGTGCACTCCATTTGTATGGTAAATAGCCTAGTTGTCTCGTGCAAATGGTTTAAAAAAAATTTAGAAGATTTTTTTTCTTAAAAATATATATGTGATGTTAAAATTAGGGATTCAATTTTCTCAAATGGATTTAAAAAATTATTTGTGTTGAAAGTGGCTTGTTGCGCTTTTGTATGATAACAGTTGATTTGAGGAAATTATGTAAGGCTCGTTTGTCACTTTTCAAGTGGTTTAATTTTTTTGTTCATGGAAAGTGTTTATTAAATGAAGGTTTGGAACTTATAAATGTATTCAAAATTTAATTTGGTGGTAGGTTTTCAATAAATGGGTTTCCAAGTTGAATTTTTTCTTTCTATTTTTAAAGTGTCATGTGTATGGTTTTAAAATGGATTTTTAACCTGTGGTGACTTTTCGTGGAGTTGTGCACACCATCTGTTGGTGAAATCAACCGGTTTTATTTTATAAATAGTTTTTGATTTATAAAGTAATGGTTTGGTTTTTTAATTGATCATTCGACATTCAAATTTTGGTTGGTGTTTCCAAAGTGGATTGATAAAATTTGATTGGTACTGAGAATTAATTATGTGTAGTTTTTTTAATGATTTGATTCATGAAAATGACATGATGCCTGGATGGATTTTTTATTAAATTTTCATTTGTAAAACCTTCAAGGAGTGACTCTTTCCTTTTTTTTGTCCATGGGATGGAATTGACCTCAGTATGGGACCTCCCCTATACAATTTTTGTTTTAATGCAACGATTACTCCATGAGGGGGCCGTGGTGGTGTCGATCTATGTGTTATGTGTTTTGTCATGTATATTCCTTATTACTTGATCTTGTTTGGACCACCCCTATATAAAAATATTAAGGGAATCTATAATAGCTTTAGGGATTACATATAATGATTATTACACTGGTAGATGATGTAATGACCAGTGTCCCATAGTAGGTGGATATATTTGGGTTTATTGCTATGGGATTGGGCCCCCCTGGTTGTCATGAGTTAGGATGGTCAGGCATTTGGGAGTTTTGATTTCATCATGTTTGGAATGCTACAGCATATGGGGTATTATGTATTTGTATGTTCTAGTACTCCTCAGAGTTCTTAGGTCTTCTCATGTTCCTCTGATACTAGTATGGTTAGTTTCATTGCCCTCATTGTGTATGATCATTTTGTATTTGGATTGGTGTTTTCTTCTGAAATGGTGAGTGTGTGGATTTATCTAAAATGTTTTCTAGGAATATTTCTCTAAATGAAAAATCATTTTTTCCTTCTTGTCACTATTAAAAAAATTAATTCTTATTTGGATTCCCTTCCCCTTTCTTCCCTTGATCCTTGTTTTAAATCATGATGGATTTGGATTTTTATTGATTGATTTAAAATTCAAATTGTGAAAAGAAAACTTATATTTATATATTGTATTTCAAACCAGAAAATAAATGATTATTTATTTAAAATAATTTGAATTGTGAATAGAATTATTCGGTTCTATATACTGCATTTTAAAACTCATTCATGTATTGTTTTCTTGTTTTTAGTTTTAGCTGCAGGTTTTGACTCGAGTTTGATCTCCTTGTGAGATAGTGGGCTGTGGATTGAAGAGTGAACCTTGGGGCCATGTGGGCATGTCATGGGCGTCAGGTTGAGTTAGGTTATTCTAGTTTTGTTATTTTTCATGATTTTTGTTTCCTAAATTTCAATTGTAAATACTGTAAAGTTTTAGAAAAAATAATTTTTAATCTGGTTGGTTCTTTTAATTATTCATATTTATTACATATGTTTTGGGAGAACTCATTCCCATTTCCTATTACAGTTTCCTTGAAACTTTTCTTCAGTCTGGGAGGATCGGGAATCCATCTCGGCCCATGCCATAGATTGTCTCGGGTGACCGGTTCAGGGTCGACTCGGGTTGATTTGTGACAAAATGGTATCAGAGAAGGTCGAGTATTAAGTGGACCTTTATTATTAGAGAATCCATAATTACTTGGGGATGAAAAGGTATAAGGAGTAGGATTGTTAGGGATCTAGGTGTAGGAATGAGAAGGACGTCATGAACACTTTCTTATTCCGAACCTCGGGTTACTAGGGGATTTCCAAGTTTGTTGGTGTCTTTTCGTTCCTGTGGATTGATTATTATTGGTAAATGAAAAGGGAGTTGGAAAAGTAGCCTCTGTGAGCTCACAGATCCAAGATATCCATGTGTATATGAGGAATTTTCCCTAAATAACTCCCCGTAATGGTGGTGTGATTGTCCTATGGTTTTCAACCAAATGGCCAAGTCACTAGTCAACACTAGTTTCCACTTTGTGAAGTGTTATAGGGTTTTGTTAATTATGAAAAATGGTTTTGGAAAGTCTTTTTTTGAATTTTGAGAAGTTGAATTTGAAATGGTAATGGATTTGTTTTGATCGTGTTCTGTGTTTCTTTGATTCTTAGTGTATACACCAACAATGATTAGATGGATCACTAAGGTTCAGCTTCAGGTGGTGAAACTTTGAAAACACTCCAGTTGAAAAACCTATAGACTGCATCATTGAGTCTCAAAATCTGAACACTCCACTCTTTTATGGTTAAGTGGATCCTCTCGAGGAGGTAGAGTAGAAGCAGAAGAGTGAGTGAGACATCAGTTTCCTTGTGATGTCTGAGTCATTAATGGTATTTTTTGCTACCTTCATGCTCAAAGGCCCAACATAGAAATGGTGGAAGTCTGTGTCTTGAATAAATCCTTAGGAAGATCTTACCAAAGAGTTCTTCAACTTTTCATTCATCTAACAAAATTTCTCTAGTATGTAAATGTTGATAAAGAGAATGGAGTTGTGTAGTATTCAGTAGGGTGTTAGATCAGTATTAGAATTAAATCAACTCTTTTTTGGATCAAGTTTTGTATGACCCAGGGTTGGTTGAAAACAATCCCTTGAAGGATCATCATTTTGAGGTGGGGCTCTGTACTGAACTGCAGTCAAAGGTGGAAGAACTCAACCTAACTGCCTTCTCTAATGTGGTGAGACAAGCCTTTTTGGACTAAGATGAGTTAGAAAGAGGACTTGGGATAGTGAATCCTCCGCTACTCTTTAAGTATGGCTAAGAGGATCAAAGTAAGATGAATGGGAAGAAGCTTGATGTTGGCTATACTATTAGAGGAATTAAAAGGCCTTTTGACCTCCACTGAACTTCTTCAGAGCACAATGTCATGATCTGTCATTATTGTGGTGATCCAGGTCATAAGAGGTCATTATTCCAAAATGCTCCATGAATCCACCACACCTATGGATTCTTGGGTCACTTTAAGTGGTTTTTTATGGCGTTTCCAAGAATCATGGTGAATCCAGACGCAATTCTTCAAAGGTAATAGAAGCTCGTTCGTAGGAGTAAGGGGCCTTTTGGAATCAGTTTTAGGTTTTCTTTTTATAGTGTTCCTTGGGTGTAATACTCATACCTTGTGGAATTTTTGGAATTTCTTTCTATTTCAATTTTAAGAATGTTTTTGTCTAAAAATTTTGAAATACTATTTCAATGGAAGTCTATTTGGTGAAATTTTGATCTGTTTATTCATTTGAGGGGTTTTTAATGACATACTATGAGGTAGGAGATGCTTCAATACTCAAAGCTCCATCCATAGGTCTCAAATTGAAGCTGGCATGTAGTCCGTAGAAACCTAGTGGTGTAGGAAGGATTTGGTCTTAATTCTATTCTCGACATGGGAGATCGATATAGCTAAATATCAGGTGTAGTAGTTCTATTTTAATTTATTCTGTTTTGTAAAAAGAGGAGTGGGGACCACATCTCCACATTATGACCTATGTAGATGTATAATTTTTTCCCTTGGTTATGAGGAGGTGTAGTTGTCTCATCTTCTTAAATTTCTAGTGGTTATATCTCACCAGGTGTAGGACTTAAATAAAGTGGCCTTATGTGGCCTTTTTGTGTGAATTGAGTGTGGCTTGGGTTGTGTTCTCCGGAGGGTGTTAAGTGTTTACAATGTGTCAGTTCTAGTTTGATGCCCCTTTAGTGGGATCTCCCCTCCCCTACCCTTATGGTGGGTATTTTTCATCAGTACTAGGATGGTTTTCATGTTTAGTTAACCTCATTAATTCATATAGCGGGGATACCCATCATGGGTCTCGTTTAAGTCAGAGTTAGCCTATTCCTTATGATGGGGAGTCTTTTCAAGCCTCCCCATGTCAAAATCTTAGCTTCGTTCATGCTATTGGCTTAGTGGTGGATGGACTCATATGAAGACACGTAATTATAAGTTCTTCATCGAGTAAATGTTGTAACATTTTTGTACCCTATTATTGTGTTAGAGTAAGGTTGTAAAGGTTTTCACTAAATGTGGTTTGAATTCATTTAGCTATTTTAGTTGAATGGTTGAGTTTTATTTGGTGATATTCAATGTATTTATATTTTATAGATAGTTTGGGTATTGTGAAAATACTATACCTTCTGGACTGATCAATAGGGGGTGTTTAATCTTTTGGGGAGTGTAAATCTTAGGGGAGAGCCCATTTTTATTTATTGATATCATCTTTTTATCCTTTTCTGGTTGGTGGTGCTTTGGAATTCTCTTCATTTTTCTTTCATTTTGAATCTCCTTGAGTCATAAAAGAGTAGTGGTATTTCGTTGAGAGTAAGACTTGGGTTGGATTTCTAGTGGTAGAAAGCATTATGTTGGGGAGAATTTTCACACTCGAGTTTATTTTTCTTTGGTTCCGACTCGGGATCAGGTTTGGGGAGTCCCAATTTAAAATTTTGATCTTTTTTTAAAAAAAATGCATGTTTTGGGTTTGGATACATCTGGCGCATGGTGAGAGCGAGGTCTAGAAACCGTGCTGCTTCACCCAGGTAACCGTGTGACCTACCTGTCATCAAAAAAGAAAATAAGAATATAATGAATAATAAAATGAAAGTTAAAAATAAAATAATGAATACGTAAAATAAAATTGAAAATTATTGTGTCAATAATATTATTATTGTTATTATTATTATTGTGGTTAATAATAATATTATTGATAAAAAAATTTAAATATTATTATTAAAATTATTAATAGAATTTGTATTATTAATATTGTTTATAATAATATTATTATTATAATCATTACCATTATGTTATTTAAATTATTATTATTGTTGTTGTTGTTATTATTATAATGATTTAGATTATTATTAGTTTATTTTTAGGATTTTAATTGAAAAAGGGGATAGAAAACCTGAATTTCATCGTAGCCCCCCCCCACACACACACTTCTCCTCCTAGCCAGCATGCTACCCCCACTGGGGAGCCCACCTATGTATTCCTCCTACAAAAACTCTTTCCTATGTTTTTGGTCTCCTCCTCCCCTAGCACACCTCCCTACTCATGACGTCTGTTCGAGATACATTCGGTAACGCATCCTCTCCTTGGCGTCGACCTTCCTATTGACTCCTCCTCAGCCCACCAGTGACCTATTTGGCATGGACACATCTAGTTAGCTCCTCTAGGAAATAACCCCTTCGTTCGGCCCTCTTTCGGATGACGAACCCTTCGATTGGGGACCCTCCATCCAACACAACCCCCCTTGATGGCACACCCTCCTCTAGAGATATTCATTACTGGCACACCCTCCTCAGGTAACCTTCCCTATTGAATCGACCTCTCTGACATGCTGCCTCACTGGTGTGTCCCCCCTCTGGTGGTGTTTTTCCGACCAATCTCCCTTATTTTCCTCTGGTTAATTATCCCTTTATTTGATGGTTTTTTCTTTGAGATTATGGGTTTCTATTGTCTAGGGTTTTTTTTTGGGGGATTCATTTCTCAATATTTGGGTTTTTTCTTTATATTTAGGGTTCATTATTGACCCTCAAGGGGGTGGTGAAGGTGAAATTTATGTTTCACATTGTTTTTGGGATGTTCTTCTACATTTGATGTAGGCCCCCTTGCACATTTCCTTCAAATTTAAGATTTCATTGGATTCTTATTTTTCACACTTTCCGTAGTTATTAAATAAGTGATGTATTATTTAGATAATATTTTTTACATGTGAAACAAAGGGTTTTTATTAATTTCTTTGAATGTGTGTTGTGGATTTGATGAATATTGCACACCATGTGTTTGGTAAATATCATAGTTGGCTCTTTCAAATGGATTATGATTTTTTTAGATGCATGTTTTGGTCTTAAAAACATATTTGTGACATTTAAATTGGTGATTGAATTTTATCAAAAGGATTTCCAAATTGTTTTGGGTTAAAAGTGGCATGTTTTACTTTTTTATGAGGATAATTGATTTGAGGAAATTATGTAAGGCCCTTTTTCCACTATTCATGTTATTTAATTGTGTTGTTCATGTCAAATGATTATTACATACCGTGTTGGATATTATAAATGTATTTTGAATTTAAAGTGGGGGTTGGTTTTACTTAAATGGGTTTCTAATTGTATGTTTGTATTTTAGTTTTTAAGTGGATTTTGTATGGTTTTAAAATGGATTTTTAATGTGTGGTGTTTTTTTTTTGAGTTGTGCATGCCATGTGTTAGTGAAATCACCTGGTCGGATTTTATAAATAGTTTTTTATTTCTAAAAAAATGTTTTTGTTTTGTAAATGATAATTTGACATTAAAATGGTGGTCGGTGTTTCCAAATTGGATTAGTAAAATTGGATAGGTATTGAGAATGACTTGTGTGTAGTTTTCTGTTAAAGATTTGATGTGTGAAAATGACATGATTCCCATTTGGTATTTTTATTACATGGTTTTTTCAAAAACCCTCCAGGGAGTGACACTTTCCTTTTTGGTCATCCATGCGATGGAAGTGTCCTCGATATGGGACATCCCCTATATAATTATTTTTTAAGGAAGTGATTACTTATTGAGGCAACTGGGGTGGTGACGGTCAATGTTTTGTGTGTGATTCCATGTATATTCATTGTTGCTTAATCTTGATTGAAACACCCCTTTACGAACATAGCATGGGAACCTAGCATATCTAGAAGGTTTACTAACAATAATATTTGTGCTGGTAGTTGACGTAAAGACCAGTGGTCCATAGGTGGCTTACATATTTGGGTTTATTGCTATGGGATTGGGCCCATCGCTCTGTCCTAAGATAGGGTGGCCGAACATTTGGTGTTTTTATTTCATCATGTGTGGCATGCAATCAGGGATGGGTTCTCATGTTTTAGTATTTTCTAGTTCTCCTCTGAGTTTTTAGGTCTTCTCTTGTTCCTCTGATACTAGTGTCATTTGTGAAATTTTCCTCATTGTGTAGGATCATATTCCATGTATTTGGTTTTGGTATTTTCTTGTGAAATTGTGAGTACATGGATTTATCTAAAAAGGTTTATAAGAATATTATTTTGAATAAATGAGATCTTTTCAATTGTTTCCAAATTTATAAAAATATATTAATTCTTATTTCATTCTCCTTCTCCTTTCTTCCCTTGAGCCTTATTTTAAATTATGAGGAAAATAGATTTTGATTATTAGTTTTTAAATGAAAAGTGTGGAAAATCCTATATTTAAATAGTTTATTTCAAACATGAAAATAAATGTTTATTTATTTAAAATAATTTTCACTGAAAACTCAATTATTTAGGTCTACCTACTGTGTTTTAATACTCATGCCTATAGTGTTTTCTTATGTTTAGTTTCTAATTTTGGGTTTTGGCTCGAGTTCAGACGCCTAGGGCGATAGTGGTTTGTTTAATGGATAGTGACCCTTGGGGTCACATGGAGGTGTCTTGGGAGTCATCTTCAGTTTGGTTATTCTATTTTTTGTTTTTTGTTCTAATTGTTGTATCTTTAATTACAATTGTAAATAATGTAATGTTTCAAAAAATCCTTTTCAATCTGGTTTGTTCTTTTAATTATTCAGTTTTCTTATTTATTTGTTGGGTGAAATCATTCCATTTTTCTCTTATAAAACCCTTGATGTTTTTCACCAACCTGAGAGGATCGGGAATGCCTCTTGGGAATTTCCACAGATCAGCTCATGAGACTGTTTGAGGGTCGACCATGGTTGGTTTTTGACAATAATATTTTACAACGATTTTGACCATGGTCAATATATATAAATAGTTATGGGAAAATTGACCAAATAACTGTAAGTAATTGACATAGGTTAGAAACCAATATAATAAATAAATATAAAATTATAATAAATGGTCCTTATTAAATTAAATAAAGAATATTATGGTTAAGTGAATTTACAGAACAAATTTGTAATAAGGTAAGGGTTTTCGTATCAATTTATCATCATTATGATATGTTTTAAAGTTATATACCAGATTGTTATTTATATGGTTTATATACTTCCAAATAATGTATTTTTGAATAATACATGGTTTAATTCATGGTACTTATAGAACCATATGATTTTGAGGATTCCAATTAATTTTGATTAAAAAATTACTAAAGTTATAAGGATTCCATCTGAATCACCCTTTTTGAGTCAAGAATTGATATTATTTACAAATATTTATTTTTATGGTATATTTAATTATAATTTGAATTATAATATAAAGTTTTATTATTGAACTTAGAAAATTGACTTCCATTCGTTTTAATCTTTAATATGGGATATGATTCATGCCTTCCTAAAAATTTAATGGTATTTTATAACTCAATATGATTTCTTGAGTTATAAGGTTCTCCTTGATTTTTATCTTTAATTTCATATTGTATACCCTATTTATATTTTATGATACCACATTTATTAAAATATTCATCACTATCCAATTATAATAAATTTTAAAAAAGTAAATAGGTTAAGAATAATTCTCATCTATTTAAATTATTGCCTCCCCTCATTGTCCATAATTTTCAACCCCACCAATGTTCTCCTTTAAATTAGAAACATAATTAACCATTATCTAATTTTTAATTTTCATTTAAATTATCCTATATTAAACATAAATTCTTATTATCTTTTTTAAAAAGTGTTATTTTCAACAAAGGTGTTTTTAAACATAGTAACAGATATTTCAAACCTCTCTCATGACTTTTTGGTAAAGAACTCTCATTTTTATTCTCTATTTTATGAAATATTATTCTTATTTAACTATTATATTCTTATATATTTTCATTAAAAATATGTCTACATAAATATTTTTTTCATTCCTGGGGATATACATGTTTTAGTTCCCTTTAAAATTCACATTTTTAAGTCAACTATGTTTAATGGAACTTTCTTATTTTATGTCCCATGTCGAGCATCACCAAGATAAAATTTATATAAAACAATAATATATTCTAAAAACCATAAGTATTTTATAGATATACCTATTAGTCCAATTTAGGTTTTGTAGAAAAAATTTATGTATTTCATTGAAAATACATCCTTTAGTCATTTCATAAAAACTCCACCCAAGTGGTATTCTTTTATTCATTCTTTTCATAGATCATTTTCACAAATTATCTATATTAGAAAATATAATTCAATAACTATATTTATTTTTCACATATGAATATACCAAATGATTTAATTCATTCTTCTATTGGGAATACTTATGATTTACCCTTCAGTTATTCCTTAAATCAGAATTATGATTCCCACTTCTTTCTTTGGGGTTTGATCAGGCTTATTATTTATATGAGGATTAATTTCATCATGTGGAATGAATATTTATGATTTCATTTATGTGATGGGTTTTCCTAAAATTATATATCCCTAACAATCATTGGGTGAGGTCTTATATCTCATGAGATGTTATAGACTAGATTAGGGAGTGAAGAAAATCCACCATGGGACTTTATACACTTTATTATGTTGGTCAAGGGAGTTACCCTTTCCTTATTTTTAAGATATCAGATTGTATATTATCGAAACATGTTTATGATTCCATGATCTTATGATATAATATCCATATGAAATTTTTTAAGGTTTATGATCAACCTATTTATGATATTATGTTATGTCTTTTAACTGTCATGTTATGCTTTATTTATGTGTTTACTCTCTAAATGATATTTCTATATCACCTTTTTACTTATATATTTTCCCTAGGATATTCTATGAAATTTTAAAAGATATTTGGGAGTTAAGTGTACTATTTGGATGATGACTCTATGTTTTAGATGTTGTATTTTTTGTCTAATCATCCAAATACATTGGACATCTAGATCCTTGGTGTGTATTGTTGATACCATATCTTATAAATAATGAATTAAAGTATATTTAAGTCTTGTGTTTCCAAAGTGAGTTCATATTCTCCTATTTCCAAGACGTAAGTAATTATCATGCACACGTCACTCCATAAAATATAAACCCAATACCAATCTTCCTTATTATTTTTCTCTCCTATATATATGGAATTATTATGAAACCTTTAATTTGGAAAATAGGAATATTTAAAATATATTCAAATATGCATATTTAAATATTAATTAGTTTAAATCATGGTTCCCTTACTTGATGGAACACAAATCAATGTTCTTTATTCCTCTTTCTTTATTAAACTATCTGAATTAACTATCCTTCATTTGCGGTGAAATTTACCAAAAACAATATCTCTCCAAAAATTCACTAGATAAAATGTATCATGATTAGAATTATCATGATATATATTTTCATTTAATTCAGGTTTACCTAGAATTATCATAATCCAACTCGATTCTATAACAAAAATATTTTGGTGAACATCTTCTTTTAAAAAACTCCATCTATGTATATAGAAAATGCACCTACATTGAATTACTATATGTGATTATCATATTCATATGTTCTTATTTTGAACTTCATCATCAGATCATTCAGAAAAGATCATGAAAACAAATATCATGATATATGAAACTTATACTATTAATCATACCAAACATCATCTGAAATATTCTTATCATGATGTAGATCTCTACCATGAACATCTCTTCTATTTCCTCTTCATACCAAACAAATTACCTCTTCATATACATGATGTTGGAAATAAATATTCCTTAATGTGGAAAATTTTAGTTCATATTAACTTCATATAAATTAAATATTCTCTTATATTGATCCATTCATGTACATAACCAAATTTCATATGTGGATAATTTGTATATGCAGCAAGACATTCGGGTGTTAAGATTTTCTTCTGTGACCATTTTTCCCACATGACCTATTATTATAAATATCATGGAATTTGGGTGTGTAGATTCACCTATGTAACCAATAAAATATCCAATTATTCTCTTATGAACATTAAGATATGCATTAGTGCATTCAGTTGTGCAGATTCTATTATACAGGTAAAACTCATATGTTGATCTTTCCTTAATTAGAGCATGCATAAAGATCCACATATATGGTTCTCTAATTTTTTACTTTTTCGTTTTCCTTATTCTTCAGTTATACCATTTTTCAGTATTAATATAAGAAACTCTTTGAATTAATCATGAAAATTATTATCATGATATTTTAACTTTGTAAGAACGCATCCCTTTACTTCGATGGAATTCCTTCAACGTCATCTTCTCAAAATATACTAATGATCATGTTCACATAGATTATCATCATCCTTGAGACATCAAGATTCCTCATTCAAGTTATACTCTCACAATTTCTACACTTTTCATGACCATTCTTATCATTTATGTTCATGGTTTCTTTACCAAATTTAGTGTACCCATCTATATTGTTGATATTTAAATGTCAGCCTCTATATTTAACTTTCAGACTCATATTCCTTTTCATTTTCCATGAATTATATATCAATATTTGAAATATTATAGAAAAAATAACTCCTACAATCCACAAATCACTTCCTTATCTTTGTTACTTGACCTTTAACATATTAACAAAAATGAAATATTACAACATAAAATTTTAGTATATATTTTTTATTTAATATATTATATGTGTTTAATATTTTTTCATACATGCAACACCAAGCTTAATCGTACTGCAATATACTATAGAAATTTTATTTTTTAAATAGGATCATTATGACATGGCCATTGGTTTAGTGGAAATTAATAGAAATAAACGTGTTGTGAAATATATATATATATATATATATTTATTTCTTTAATAAAATGAATTATCAATCACTTATTATTTATCAATTAGTTGGAAATGAAGATAAAATAATTAAATGGTTAAAATATATTTTTTATATAACTTATTTAATGTACGTAATGTATTTTTTCCTTAATAAATTAAATTATTCACTATTGATAAATTATTCTAATAAAATGAATTTATTATATATCTAGTTTAATTAATTAACATTCACTTATTTATTTTTATTAAACAAGAAATGAGAATAATGTCATTTTATGCTTCAAAAATGATTTTCATTGTATTTTGTGTGTGGATATTAAAGTTAATTTATATCACTTTTATAAATTATATTTTTAAAAATTAATTTAATTTTTGAAATAATTATATCATAATTGTACTTGACAAATTTTTATAATTTTTCTAAAAATATTTATTATTGAGTGAGTAATGAAAATGCATATTTTTTTTAAAAAAACTATGTAGTTTCTTCTATAAATAATTTAATTTAAAAGTTCCATTATGTTCTGGATTTGGTATTAAATTTAAATAAATATAAGTAAATTATAAATAATATATTTATTTAAAAAATTAATTCCATCATATTTAATTCTGGGATATGCATATTTTTAGGCTTAAAAACACATTTTTCAAAAAATTGTATCTCATTTATTTTTACAAATTTATATTAGAATTGATTTATAAAAATTATATAAATTTAATCTTGAAAAAATTATACCATGTTTTGAATCATGAGGTTCAATGTTTGTAAATATTTTTCTTTTCTATTTTGTTATTATGAATAGTAACTTTGTTTAAAATGTTTCCACAACGTTAAGGGTAAAATTAAAAAATATGTTTAAAAATATGAGATAATGCCTAAAACTCTCCCTAGAACTTGTATTTATTTTACTGAAAGATTTTATATTTAAAAATAAAATTTTAATATTCAAAAATTTTCAATTTCTTACCACATTTCATTGATTATAACCTTTATATTATTTTATACAAAGGATAATTTTAAAAATATCACTCTCTGGCTTTTTAATTTATCATATATTTTTTCATTTAGATAAATGATGTTATGGATGAATATAAACTGTTATTTCTAACAAAAATAATTTATTTTTATGAAATTAATTTAAGTTTAACATATAGTGATGGTTTAATTTTCTGAAACATTTACGCAATGCTAACATAGTGTGTGTACATTTAGTAGAAAAATAAAAGCAATTGAGTTAAAAAAATTCAAAAAGTGATATTTTTGGATGAATTATTGTGTTCCTAATATTTTATTCTTTATGAAAATATATTATTTATATTAAAATAGTTTTTATTATCAATCCATTATAATCTATGTGTATTTAAATTCCAATTTTTTGAATTGTACCAATCATAAATTTCATAATATTATATGTTAAATAATATATAATTAATTGATCTAAAAATCAATTAAAATATTCATAGAGTGAAATTTTATTGGTAATTGATTTAAAATTTCATCCATGGACCATTTTTATTTAATTTTAACCTTATAAGTATATATTTAACCTTTAAATACTGATGAAGTTGTTACCAAGACAGATGTTAAGAAGGGTTAACATGGGGGTTAAACAAAAATATGAGGTATAAAATTCCACTTTAACTAGACCATATTTTATTACATGTATAAATTTTGATATTATAATATCCTATATTAAAAATTATTTCCATTTGGTTCCACTATACATGATTGTGTTATTTATTGTATTGTAAAGTTATTATGGATTACAAACGCATCGTTTTCCCCACTTATTAAATGACATAATCTATACTTGCTTCCTAACACATTTGAAGAAAATTATATAATAAAATAACTACCAAAATACCCTATTAACGTCTCCCAAAACTTCCTACAATCCATGGCCCCACCAGAAGACCAACATTTGAAGGAATTAGGTGTAATCCAAGGCTTGTTTTCTAAAGTATATATATAACTCTTAACCAAGTGTTTCCATGTTTATTTCTTCTTCCACCTCCTCAAAATATTATATAATCATGTTGATATAATTTAAAGTGATATGGAATAAACCCTGGTGTATATAATTATACTCAATAAAATTATAATTTAAATTCATGGTATATTATTCCATGTAACTTAGACAAAAAACTGTTATCATTTATTATTTTCCCATATTTGAAATCATTTTTTATAATATTTAATGATATTAAATGTATTGGAGGTGAAATATTCATATGATGAATGTATATCATCCAAATATTTTTTTTAAATTTTAATTATTCAATAAATTATGATACAATTATTAATCATCCATAATTTCCAATATAAACTACTATCATGCGATGGTAGTAGGTGAAAATGATTACGCTTGGACGAAATTCATTGAACCTATCTATCTATTTATTTGATTCCTTTTAATACTGATATTCAAGCGTGTCATGGAAAAGAGGTGAATAGTACATTTATGAAATGTGATTTATTCTACTCATGGATACATTTTAGAGGTGGGACACTTTTTTCACTTATTTGATCTTCATAAAATGAATATTTAGATGAAGATTTAGTAGTTTCTCTTTGGTGAAAGGTACATTCATGTTTTGTAGTATTATTCATTTCAGTACTTGATACATGGGTTTCATATTATCTTGTATGGAGATCCTAAGACAAGTTTCCTAAATGCTTCCACTTGATCTAATCAATGTTATCAGACTCTAATAAAAATCAACACTAATATCAAAGGGGATCCATGATTTATATTTATGAAATATATTATGGAAATGATATATAATGATAAAACAGAACATCATTTAATAGGGTTTTCAAAAAAATAGGAAAAGGATTACCCTTACATATTAGGATACATAAATGTAACCCAATCCATACACTTACATAGTTGGGATATATAAAGGTAACCATGACCTTATCCTTACACAACTAAGACGTGTAATGGTAAGTGAGTCATAACACTTAAATATAGTGTTCTATGTAAGGGTCATCTCAACTTACCGTTACATAGATTGTTATAGGTAAGGGCCACATAATATTACCCTAACACATAAATGGTTACACAAGGGTATGATATTGTTTACCCTTACATGAAACACTGGTACATATGGGTAATAATATTTTTTCCTAAATCCATGTAATGGTTAATGGTTTTTTAATAAAGTTCATACCCTCATGTGATTCGAAAACATTATGGTAGTACACTAACCCAAAGATTCTTGAAAGACCCATAAAGGTAACAAGTCACTTACCATTATGTGCTATATGGCTACGTAAAGGTGAAAAATTGGTTACATTTACATAGGGTCACCAGAATCAGATTACCCTTTCATAAAGCATTTTTGTAAGGTTATATTGAGCTTACCATTATGTAAGAATGGGTTCCTGTGTAAGAATAAACATAATAGTTTTTTATTTTAAAAAAAAATTAATAAATTATTTTAATGGTTTATAAAATGTTTATAAATCATTAAAAAAGGTTTTTTGGGAAATTTTATTTTGTGAATGGTTTATATATTAACTAATTGGGAATTTTTTTATAATTAGTTAAATTTTTATGAAACATCATGTTCCAAAATATTAAATATTAATATATCAAATAACTTTTAACCAAATTAAAAGGAATAAATTATGATCTATAAACAAAAGTGTATTTTTTTTAAATCATAAGTGATAATTTATAATGGGATATAAATTTTGAAATAAGTATATAATATAAAATTTTTATATTAAAATTATGAATTTTTAATAATTAGTTATTTTAAAATATTAGAATTAAATGGGTTATTTATTTCTATATTATTGAACACACATAAAAGATGTTGTGATGATTTATATTATCAATGTATAAATAATGATTAATTATATGATATATAGATTATGTAAAATTTTTACACAATATAAATAGGATGACATATTGTTTATAAATTATATAATTTAATATATTTAAAATGGAATTCTATATAATTATTAATATGAAAGTGTTTTTATTGAAATTAATATAATGATTTTATATTCAAATTTATGGAATTTCCAAAATGTCCGTGCTGAAAATTATAAAATAGATTACAATTGGATTTTATTTATGAATAGTTCATGAATGGTTATGTCCTATTTAAATATTAGAATTGATAATTTATTTAAAGTTTATTCCATTAAATATTTAATTATTGTAAATTTTTTAAGAAGCATGAATATTGTCTATTATTTATTTTAAAATGATAAATTTCTTCTAGATAGAGCCATGTGTTACATGCTATGTATGATAATGAATTTAGTTTGTCATCTACCTTCACCTTGGTTTGAAAGTGAAGTTATTATATTTAATTTTGTTATTGAATATACTTTTTTTATATTAGGTGTTATAGTTATGATAAATTAGATTCTCTACTGAGTAAAGTATCCCCAAGTAATGGGGCATGGGGTCAGACTACTTACCTACCTAGAGGTGTATTCCTTGTCTAGGCTGGTGAATAGGACTGGTATTCTATTTCTCCTGGATTAATAATGTATATATTTTAAATCTCATATAAATCTATCTTATTACATGAATTGTTCATGAAACTTACACATATGATTCATTTAGATATGTGTAAATATGTTTGACTTCTATTTTTGGGTAAGTAGCACAATATTGTAGGATGTGTAGGGAGTTACACATATATATGGTTTAAATATTATGATTTTGTAGAGGGAATCTAATTACAAACTAAATTACTAGAATAATTTATACATAAAAGGGAATAACCTGAGATAATATGGTGAGATTAAAGTACTCTTTAAATATTATGTGTAATAGTTCTTCCAAAGAGGCACTTTTCAAGACCTCAATCATCTAACTGGGAGGTTTCATACTAAATTCAGGTTTCCCTATATTTCCTTTTATAAGGTAAGCATGTAATAAGTGAATATGAATTTTCTTGCGGGTATTTTCTTACCAAATCCAAGTTCCACTGGATTTTCCCTATTTAGAAAGTTTTTGGAATTTTTATTGGGTAACACTTATCTACAAAACCCTAATGATAAGGATACCAGAGAAATATAGTTTAGTTTATCCATATGATAGATTGGAAAAGGCTTTTCCTATTAGCTATACCAGAATAATATATGATATGATTGGGATGATTTCAAATATAAATAATTATGTGTTGAGATAAATGCTAAAGTAGACTCAATTTTTAGTGAAATATATATATTGTCCCACTAATGGTTATGATGTATTCTAAAATATATCACCTTTTTATTGGGATCACATTTAACAAAATTATTTATTAATTAGTTATAAAACATGATAGTCATTTGATAAAAGATTCTATTATAGATAAATGGAATCATCATCAAGTTTTACAATAATATTTGTCCTCAAAAAGGAAAATATTATTGGAATAAACATTAATAATTGGTATAGAAGTTTGATAATTGTTCTCAAATAGTAAAGAAAGTTATATATGTTAGAACAACCTCTTCCTAATATACCATCTAATGAAACAATTCAATAAAAGGATCTGGATAACTATAACATACATTAAAATGATTCATAAGTGGTCTCTAAACTCATTTTTGTTACAATGGATTCCAAAATTAAAATGAAATATTGATAATCTTAATGCCTTTAAAATGATAGCTAAAATTTAAGGATTTTATTAAGTGAAAAGTAAGTAATAAAAAGTATGATGTGTCAAAATCTAGTTTTCATTGAATGATGACAATTGGAACTATAGTATCTAATAATGTACACAATATTATTGGATATATCAATAAAATAGAGAGGCTATGATAAAATTTGAATCCTTCTTGGATAAAGAGTTCATTAAAAAGTCACTATAGGAAATGTTTCGATAGATTGTCATAAATTACAATATGAGTGAAATTTGTAAACCCTTACCTGATATCCTCAAAATATTAAGGATTAGTGAAAAAAACATATTTTTTCTTAGTTATAGAAAAATGTTAATGTTATAATAGAATATGGGTATAATTACTTGAATAAAGGGAAGAAAAAGAGGGTGTGGGAAGACTACACTTCCTGTCAAACAGAGAAATAAAAAAGGAAGGAAAATGTTTTCAATTTGGGAAAGTTGGACATGGGAGAAGAAATTTTCTATTTTAACTAAAGTGTTTCATGAATTCACATGGATCATCCACTTAAAGAAAATAAAAATAGAAGTAAAATAATGAAAGGAATAATCAGTCTTGAAGTTGATATCCATGTGACAGAGAAAAGTTGTTGTTGTATTAGAGATTGGGATTCTTCAAAATATGTGGAATATTTCATAACATTTTTATTTTCTCATTATTATATTTAGAAGATATTGATAAAAAATGTTGATTTATAAAATTATATTAGTTTTTTATACTAATATTTATTATTCATTCAATTTTATGACATAATTTATGGAGATACTAAAAATAGATTATTCTGGTTATGGAATTTATCATATTTTCTAATATCTATTTTTTGGACAATACGATTGAATTTGAAGAATGTTTAACTTATATTATCAAAGAGTTGATAATGTATGAAATTAGTATATAAAATGTGGATTCATAAAATTTATAGACATTACAGGAAATTAAACTTCCTTAATGGAAGTAGAAAATTAAGATTAAAGGTTTGGCAATATTTCTTTAAGAATCCAATAATGCTAAGTGAGACCTATGGTTTTAAGGAAGGAATAATAATAAATCAATATGATTGGATGGTCCAAGATATTTATGAAGGAGTTTGTGAAACTATATGGAATGTCCATGTCATGAATGGATGGTATATAAATAAATTCATTAATTATGAAGGGTATGTTATACCAAATATATATTTGAAATAGTGCTATAAATATACAAGAGTATAAAATTAAATTAATAATGGATTAATCCGGTAGTTTATATCCATGAGATATCGTAAATAGTTACTTCACTGTGGAACTAAATGTGAATTATTTGATCAAGGATAAATGAATATTAGTAAAAGATGTGTTCTTGATCTCATTTAACTTACATGATAAGAGATGTTGTTTTATTTCAAATGTTTTTTATGAAAAAGTTTGAGATTACTAGTTGTATACATATGTTTTTTGATTCACCAATTTCTATAACATATTCCAAGAAGAATATATTGGTAAAATATTTATATCCAAGATAAAAATTTTATCCTTGTATTTGTTAAATTATGTGGGAATGTGTTCCCACTATCCATCAGTGGTATATTTCTATAAAATATTATTTCTAAAAAAGGAATGATTAAAAAGACATAGAATACCAAATACAATATCAAAACAATAGTTTATTTATTAAATATTATTATTTATTTAAAAAAGTTTCTTCATAACACAATAGGGTTATTGTATCTTATAAATATATTGAAAAAACATATAGTGTATAAGAGGATAGTGGGAGTATATTTGGAATTAAATAATTTCAAAGTTAACAAATAATGAATTACACCAATATAAGTTTAAAGTGAATTTTACTTAATATCCTAATAGAGTATTGATGTATTATTAAACAATATCTTAAGTAGTTACATTAATTAAAGGAAAAAGGTTAATGGAATATGGTTCCAAGTATGATGATGATGAACTTAGAAGGAATTCTTAGTAGACAAAAAAAGTTAATATCATAACATTTTATGTTCTGAAGTTAGGAAGTTTTAATATGTTCAAAATATGAATAGTTAAGAATATGTTTCCTAAATCATATAGTTATTCAAACTAGATTACTTCATATATGTTCCTCACTAATGATTTTAGTTAGATGAATTTATCTGATGGTCACATATATATGTGTCATAGACTTTATATAATGTAATGTGTTATCAAAACTGAAAAAGTGTATCAAACATGTGGATAATATGATAGTTTATGATATATTATATGATAAAATTATTCTTATGCTGGTTTTGTTAAATAATTTTAGATAGTCTAAGAATATTAAATTTTATAACATTAAAGGAAACCTCCGTTATATCAATCATTCACAACAAATGCATAAATGTATATATAGATATACATTTAATATATTGAAATGATAATTAACCACTCAATGTGAGACTTTGAGTTTATCATTAATTGGTGTTTTTCATAGAGAATTATAATTTGGGAAAAATGTTAAGTTTATAATTATTATGAGATTTTAATAGAGATACATACTGATCTCATTAGCCACAAAACAAAGAATAATATTTTTTTTGCATTGGATGACCTATTAAGTGTTCCTCATAAAGATTAACATAGATATATTTGGTATATTATGGGTGCATGGATCATATTTATTACTATATTACCTGAGGTTGGTGATATATATATCATGATAAACTCAATAGTTTGATAACATACTTGTGAAATTCTATGTATTGAAATAGCCAATACAGGGGAGTTTGTGTATGTTTCTAATCATTTATTCAGTTATATATTTACCATGATGGGTTATATCTTATCATATGATGAGTATGACATCAGTTCCCTAAATTCAGATCGACTATGGTTGTAGAGACTATTATTCTAGTAGCATATAACCATTTTCTTACTACATTTACAATGGAATAAGATAAAATGAATCACATCCCAAAGGATCAATTAGTTTATTATTCTCAATAGAATAGATACATACATGAGCCTTTCATTACATTTGAGTACAAAAATTACAACATAATTTTTTTAGAACAACTTTATTCCCTCCAGCATATCCTTTAATATATTTCATAGTAACTTAATGGAATCTTGGGGAATGGAAAAAAACATGGGTGATCTCAAGTACTCATTAAGGGTTAATTATAGTAGAAGCTATCATGAATCAACAATAAAAATCATTAGGTAAAGGTAAATAACTAAGAACACATTCCATTTAAATTATTATATATTGTGAAATAAATATGCCATGGAAAAAAACTAAGAACACATTCCATTTAAATAAATGGATATGTAATAATCCATATAGAAAGAAAAATAACTAAAAACACATGTCATTTAATCAATAAAATAAAAATTAAATGCATTAATAGATAATATCATAGTGAAAATATCCTAGATAATGATAATTAAAATCTGAATAAAGTAAATTATTAATTATAAGATGTCATGTTTCACAGTCACATGATTTCTTTAGCATTAAGATTTTTTCTTAGGATTGTTTAAAACTAATGGGTGGAAACCAATTTAACTATGGTTATCCAACTCATTCATCACATGAGACAACTGATTCATCGAGGGCTATCATTAACTAGACCACAACCATGTCTTTAGGTCCAAATCCTTCCTTATATATCAATTAATTGTTTTAATTTATAAAAAATGTTCCTTATCATAAAATATCTATATTGATTAAAGAATTTATATTTATCAATACTTCCCTTCATATTCAAATAACTTTCTAAGTAAACATCGTACATAAAAATTGTATATAGTTTAGGAAATAATCATATCCATGAAAAATGATATGGTTTTTAGGTTAAATTTAATTTTCAATGATCAAAGTAAAGTTAATATCAAACGGGTAAGTTAATGAATACAAAAATTAAATCAAGGAAGTGAATTTCATTACTATCCTTGGAAAACATAATTGTAATCAATCCATTGAATGAGTAAGTATAGTATTAATATAATGAATACCAATTTGAGTGGGAATAAATGGTTATTTTAATTTATGGATAAAAATAAAATGAAAATATATTTAAAAAAATATTGAGGAAAATATCATTATCATTTTGAAAATCTGTTTCACTGAAATAATTTATGAAAACATTTTTATAAAACATTGTTTTGTAAGAAATCATATTTTCAACTGAAGAGAGAAATGAATTCAAATTTTCATAAAAATATTTTCTAAACCTATTTAAGTAAAAAAGAGAAAAAAATGGAAATATTACTTGAAAAATATCATGAATAACTAGGTGAGAATAAAATGGTAGGTTTTAATAAAAATTATTAAATAACTTCCTTCATTGGTAATTAAATTTTAAACAATCCTGATTAAAATGAGTTTGCGAAGTAAACCATTGAAAATATTATAAAGTTGAAGTGAGAATAAACCAAAAAATTAATTATGATTATAAACTATAAATCCATATAAAAAAATTTAAATAAATAAATAAATATTCAAAAGTCATTACAGATATATTCTTATATTATTAACGAAAACAAGGAATTAATATAACCCCATGAAAAGAAATTGAGTTATGAAATTATTTAAGACTGGGTAACTCTTTATTAAAATACCATTAGATGAAATAAATCAAATTGAAAGATAAAATACCATGAATAAATATGTATTCATCATATTATATTACAATGGGGTAGTATATACACCATATAAAATAAATTATGTGTGTAATAATACTATATGCCTTAATGAAATGAATGTCAGACACAAACCCTTACCTTACACTTCCTTTTGGTTTAACTCTCTTTAACATATTTTATAATGGTTTTAATAATGTTACTAAATTATAAAAAAACTATATAAATATTTAAAATATCATATATGATCCTTCTATTACATCATATCTCTTTTTTTTAATAATCTTTCATTATTTTCATTGTTTTAGGTGTTAATTGCCTTGTTTTTTAGTATGTTTTGAGTTATTATTTTTTGTTCCACTTACTTCGATCATGATTTAATCATATACAATATGAAAATACTGATTTTAATATCATATATATTCATAATGTATTTATTTTGAGTAATCATTTACATTTGTTAATAGGAAATGAATTACAATATTCTAGGAGACGGTAGGTCGTACACACAAATGAATGTTGTTTCCATTTTCATGTCATATTGAAAGAAAGAAAAGTAAATTATATATTTATTTCTTTATTTTAATTATATTATAATTTTTATTTCATATATATCACATATTTTTGTTAAAAATGTCTTTAATACATTCCATGTAAAGCGTGAATGAAGCACATCGCTTTGTGAGGCGGTAATCCGCCATGAAGGCGAGCGGCGTTATTGTCTTCCCACAAAACAATGCATGAAGGTATTTGTAATATAATAATTATATAATCATAATAAAATAATAAATATCATATATATTTTATATAAACAAAAAATTGATCATTATTACAAAATTTTAAAGATGGTAATTGAAAAACGAAGGACTTCAGTTCACGAGAAGGTAGTTTGTTGTATACATAAACAATGATTTCGTAAACTATTTGATGTAAGTTTTTTAAGTTATAGGTCACACCCTTAACATAAAAACATCTCAATATATTTAATATATTGATTTAATTATATAATCATGGTATAATAATAATTTAAGGAGGTGGAGGGGTAAATAAAATAAAAATGCTTCTAGAAAAACATTACCTCTTCTTTGGGAATCTTCCTTAGGTTATCACTAAAACCATAAAATTAATTATTAATGACACATAAATTCATATAGTATGATGGTAAAAAAAATTTGAATTTAATTTTTTAGGAATTGGCCTAAAAAATTGGTTTGAATGTGTAGAGTGGAGATGAAAGGGAGTTTCCTTTTATAAGTGGGGTGAGTGGCACACTTGTAGTTTTTTTATAGAATGAATTCCATACATATTTTGTTTCATGTACCCAAGCCCCAATAATGCTCCATTCTTGATTATATAAGTGATATTATCTAAATATGGAAATAAAATGGGTTTTGGAAATGTTTTGGATCATTTTTTATCTTATTTTCTATGTTTAAGAACTTTGTAAAATCTTTTTCTCCATAACAACTGTAATTAATTTTAAGATTTTTCACTAATCGTGTTGGTCAAAAATTAATTTAAAATAATTTAAATTATAAATTATGATTACTAAAAATATATAATCCATTTTTCCAAATTCATTTCATATAAGTGGAAAATTTAAATTTAAAATTAATCACATATATGGGAAGAGAAAGTTGGTTTTTAAAGTGAAAATATACACAAGATCACAATTTTTTTATATCAAAATTCAATAATAAAATGATCCCAATGATGAAAATTGGATTAATAAATGTATAATTTAACTATTGTGACTTTAAAACTAATTGAAAATAATTTAACATTATAAATTATTATGGAAAAAAAGAAAATTTCTATTAAAATTTAGTATTTTTCAATATTTATCAAAAAATGAAACTTCTCATAAAAAATAAAAAAAATTAAACCAAAGATATTTTTTATATTATAAATTATTAAATGGAAAATTGTTTCTTAAAAATTTACAAAAAATTTTAAAAATGAACTTTAAATTAGGAGCACTAAGTGCGACTAACCCCTCTTTAAGAAAATAGATTTTTTTTTATAAAATACTTTTTATTCTAAATGATTATTATTACTATTTCTAATAAATAGATTATCATAACCCATCCCAGTGGGGTCTATATCAAGACTCACAAAGACTGCCTCCAATATGCCAAGAGCTGATGACTAGCACTGAGTAGTTATATCCCTAAAATTATAGGTATTTCCTATGTACCTGTACACACACATATAAATATATATCCAAGCTCACAAAATAATGAAATATAAAAACAAATAAACAACCAATGAATGCATATTTCTATGTCCCACAACTAGGGAATGATAGGAAGTAAATAAAAGTAAATAGGGCCTAATGAAAGCCCATATTAAAGAGTCTGTAACACAAGTCTATCTTGAATGTAAACATATTGGGACCGTTGTCCAAAAGTGGTAAGAACACATCTCAGTCTGTCTGGTCTCATTAAGAACCATCTGTTCCTGGTCTACCTAGGACTATATCTAAAGGTTTATCATATGCACAAGAAAAGACATGTGTGGGAATAGCCTGTGCATGTGTGAGTATATAAATACTCAGTATAACCCCCCCAAAACAATAAGGTATACAATAAAGGATAATACAATTAGCTTTACACATGTACATGTCTATAACACATATTACATGAATATATAGATATACTCAACAAACACACATAGTCTAGAGGTATGTCACAATCATAGTATACAAGCCTTATATTCCATCTTGAAGATTCCATGAAGCACTCATCTGAGAGAACACACTCATGATTCTGATAGCACTGATCACATCCTTCTGAGAGGTACTGATCGTCAGGTCTCATAATGTTAAAAAAATATGATGATAGTCCAAATATATTATGATACAAAAATGAGGATCACTACCAATTCCATGAGGTGATACCAACAAAATAAATCTAGATTAACCCTCTATGTAGAGGATCAATTCCCGTGAAGTGTTAGTTATGATGATAACAATAACTCCACCCAAGGAATGAATATTACTATAGGATCTCACTCTAGGACACTTGAAGGGATTCCAATGACACTATCCAAAAAGTATTGCAGAAGGGATTGTAGTCTGAGGAGTAAGAAATGATACCATACCTACCTTTAGGGAAAGGACAAGGGGAACTAACCCTAACCGAACTTGTCCATCATATGTAGTACAAGATATTCAAGCCATCTAGAAAAGAGTATACGGTGTGTATAAGGGTTATACACTTTGTCCCTTGACCCTGGGTCATTCCTGTTTAAACGGACCATGTCATCAAGTTGTGTCTATGTAGTAGTACACACTGTATAGGCATCTCATGTACTTTACTTGTGTTCTTGTACAAGGCTTAAACCTATATTCCCATGTCGGTGTAATAATACATGGATTAGCCCATGTACATGGACCAGGTCATGTCCTTCTAGGGGAATACATACCATGTAGGAAACCCATGCACTCCACCCCATTCCATGTACCTCTCAAGTACATTCCAAGTCATCAAATGTGTACTACATGATGTGTCGTCAAGGAATATATGGCGCATGTATTAGGTATTTCCAGAAACCCTAATTATTTATCCCGCTCAAGCCTATAAGTCTAATTCCTTGAAATTCAGATTCAAAAATGTTGAAAATCATGATCAATTTCAGTTGAACCCTACAATGTTCGTTTCCCATATTCCAACATTTGAATCTATTCAGAAAATAGATTTGACTTGTCTCAATCATCATCTGCACATCCAGCTCGAATTTGGGGGTTTCTAAATCGGTCTAATTTATTCGTCACTATTATCATCTCACCTATGTTATGTCATACTGAGTCCAGATCTAAAATCCTAGATCATTGAGCCAAGAAACCTATATGACATGATCTATTAATTAGAAAAGTGTCGAACTGTGGGCCAAACAAATAACACCCATGATGAATTGAGAACGATGGCAATAAACTAGGAAACACACAAAATAAGGACAAACATTAGCTATGTTAATTTATCCTCAATTAATTATCATTAGAATGATGAATGAAGAAAAAAATAAACTTATCCTGAAGTAATATCTGTGCAAAATTGTAACACCCCAAGCTTCCATGGTACGTTTCCCTTTGAATAATTTAGTAGCTTGCGTTGTACGCAACTTGGAGTTTTAACACACCACGACCAATTGAACTAGCAGTTATGAATAGTAATACCCAAGTTTTAAAATTTTATAAATTTTATTTTTCAATGTGGACATCATTTTTTAATTCTAAATATCCAAATTATCTTACGGTGAATTTTTGGTATTTTTCTGAAAGCGTTCAATTTTTGATTAATAGTGAAAAACACTACATTATTGTTTAAAACCGAATTTTTATTTAAGTAATTAGTTATTTTATTTTAATTTATTTAAGGTCAAAATAAATACATAATACCTATATATGTTCAATGTAATTTATTGGAGTCATTTTATAATAATTTTAGATATATAAAATTTTATTGAACTTTTTATTGTCTTTTACCCGCCTTCTAGGAGCATTTACAAATTTGCATAAAAACTGATTTTACCGCTTCTGTGAGTTTAATTTAAAAAATAAAAGAGACACGGTTGAAATAAATAAGTAAAATTTGGTTCAATAAGATGAAAATATTTTTTGGTGAATAGTATCTTTTGACTTTTATTTACCTCGGTTAAAAGTAAATAGGGTAATTAGGGGTAAAAATGATATTATAATTACCCTAAAACATGTCCTAATTCTATTGAATAATTTTAATTTGACCAAAAACAACCTTATAAATAAAATATGGTCATTTTGGTCCACTTGGATTAGATTAGGACATTTATTATTATTTTATTTAAAGAAGAATTAAAAGGGTTAAATTCAAAGTTTATTAAAAAACCCGTTTTTAATATATGGTTAAACACAATATAAATTAGACTATAAATATTCATTAGATATATAAAAATAATTCATAAATAATATTATTTTATTTATAATGGTTAGACATTAAATAATTTAATTTTTGAATGACACAATTATGATCCAGTAATTACCATAATAATGAAATATTAAAATAATTGATATTATAAATATCCAAATAAATTTAAATTGAGACTTATGATGAATTAAACTAATTTTTTAGGTTAATATGACATGTTAGGGTTGATAAAATAAATTTTATTCAAAGTGATAAAGTTTTAATGGCTTTCAAAAAAATCAAATACTAAATAGAGTCAAAATTGACATAATTGAGTTTTTAAAACAAATACTATATTATTAATTTAGATAATATTCCTAAAAGTATAATGTTCATACAAAGGACTTATATAAGGTTATATATATCAATAATTAACCACTTTGGGTTCTCTTGTAAGTTTATAGTATGTTTATTAACCATTTAATATAAAAATACTAAGAGACATGGTAAATGTCAAACTATTTAACTAAGAATTAAATCTAGAAGATAAGGTTAATATAGTGACCTAAACCAATCTAAAACCTATTGGTTGAAATTTTTTAGACCCATACCCACCTTATCTTCAAAATAAATAATTTTTGATCCATTAGAAACCGAAAATTATTTTATTATAAAATAATATTTCTAGCTTTTCCAAAAGTTACCCTCACCTCTCTTATAAAAGGGTACTTCCCCTTCCCTTAATTTTACACCTCCAAAGCCATTTTTCTCGGCCAACCCCTGAAAAAATACCTTCCCAACTTCCCTAAATTCAACATAGAGTCTTTACTTTGATCATAATACCATCCTAAAATTTCCTTTTGATCAACTCAAAAAGAAACGCTCGAATAAGAGGTAATAATTTCACCACCCTCTTTCAAGTTCTTTTCTTCTTCCACTTCCTCTTTCTTTGTTGTTTCCATAAAAAATAGTAACTCCAGTACCTTCTACATTATATTATGTTTTTATAAATATTTTACAACCATATTCTTTATTCTATCCATCCTATAAATGACAAAGTCACCATACGTGCGTACGTACGGCTTACCGTCTCCATGTCGTGGTATAGTTTGTTATTCAAATGATTCATTATTTGGATGGGTATAATAATGAGTATAACTGATGTAAATAATAAATATAACATGTTATTGATTCTATATATATGATATACCATCCAATTATATAAAATTTCACCATCAATATAATGATATTGTCACTCGTGTGTATGTGTGGATTACCGTCTCCACGAAAGTGAGGAGATTCATTACCCATCGTAATCATTCAAGAATAATTTTCATTTTATGATAAAAATAATGTTTATAAACCTAATATATTTCATCTTATGAATAAAATACATCCAATCCATAACAAACGTGTCTTACGTAACCAATCATATAAAGGAAAACAAATCAGTTAACACTTGAAACGATGATACTACTGAAATATTATTAACAAAGAAATATTACAGGATCATATATGATATCATATTTATGAATATAGTTCTTGTATAATTTAATAACAATTTTTTAACTATTAAAAATGAGTTTAATGTACTATCAACTAAGTAAAAGTACAAGGTAAGGGTTAATTCTAAAATCTTTTTACTTATATGAGGTTGTTAATACGTAAGTATCTACTAGGACCTCTTTATCATCCACATGTGTATTTTCTTAAAAATGTAACTCAAAACATTTTTACTATTTACTATACTATGGGTTAAATCCATTTATACCCTTATTTTAACTTATATGTTTTGAAAGGAATCTTTTCGTGATTTTCCAAACAAGGTACTTTATGGCCTTTTCAAAAAAAAATAAGGTAAGAATGTTTTTTTAACTTATACGCCGGGTGCGGCTATTTTCCACTGTTATAACACCTTAGAAGATTCCTATACAATCTTATAAGAATATTTTCAAAATAAATGTTTTCTTTTATAATTATGTTACTTTTAAATTATTTCAAAAATAAAGAGATATTTCTCTTAAATATTTTTAATTTCATCTATGTCATCATCCTTGGATGGATTTTAAACTTGTTTGAATTTGATTTATTATGATACAAATCTTCCATATTTTATTGAAGGTTTTTTGATATGATTGACTGTGGATGTTTCATTTTTATACCATACATGGTTTGTCGATAAATTATTGACATTTTTTATGCTAGTTTTAATATGAATGTTTATGTTTGTTTAAACCTTTTCATATGAGGAATGCATTAGACTTAGTAAGTGATGGGTGGAGCCTGCTATAACTCCTTGATGCATCAGTAGGACTCATGAGACAAACTAGTGTCTTGGTACAAGGCCTTGAAAAAATCTTATTCTTAGTCTTGGAACAATGCCTTAACAATGTGGTTATGAATTATGGCATTATGTATTCCATCATTATGAAATTGGATATGGATATTACATGTGATTATTCGACTAGTAGAATATCCTTGTGAATAAGTAAATGGAATTATTTGATTTATCTTTTCCATATTATGATGAATTTTAAGTTTAAAAGGTTTTTGTTTTAGTCTTATACATTGCCTTAAATGTTTATGTTTATTTATGGAAGTTTCTGCTATATTTTTATCCTTATTGAGTATATGACCTCACCCCTTTCTATGTTTTATTTTTTCCAGGATGGAAAGAAGATTATTATGACGGACCCGTATGGAAAGTCTAAGGGATATGAATGTGGTTAGTGGAGACAATTTTGTTGTTGTTTTTCATTTTATAATGTAATGTAAAACTTATGAATGTATCTAGTGCTTCCAAGGCTACTAAACTAATCAGTCTTTTAGGATATGATCCCTTGTGATCATTCCAATGTTATGTAATAATGCACTGACTCTGGGTAACTGGGGTCGGGGCGTTACAAAAATAATGTCCATCCCCAAAATGATCATATTGTGGATCAATTTGGTCATAAATATTTCTACATTAATCTTATAAATCATGAACGAACATAAAATATAAATAAAAAACAATCCCTTCCTTGATTTGGTTCGATCTCTACTTAGGAATGATGTGTTTTTGTCATCTTTGGAAAGATCCATTGAATCAAATGTTTTCTGATCATCGATCCATGATCCTATCACTATTTTCCTATGATGATTCTCCATAGCCCTCACAAAAATTCCTCCGACGTCTCCATGGTTATACTGTTAACCATAGGATTCTATTGTAACACCCCAAGCTTCTACGGTACGTTTCCCTTTGAATAATGCGATAGCGTGTGTTGTACGCAACCTCGAGTTCTAACACACACCACAACTAATTAAACTAGCCGTTGTGAATAGTAATACCTAATTTTTGAAATTATATATATTTTATATTTGAAAATGGACTTCATTTTTGGACTCGGAATATCGAATTTAGCCTAAGGTGAAATTTTGGTACTTTTTGGATAACTTTCATATTTTGATGAATAGTGAAAATTACTAAATTTTAATTAAAAACAACTTTTTTAATAAAAATAATTAATAGTGATAAATTATGAATTTTAGTGGTTTTAAAGTATATTTAGAATATATTTTTACATTTTAATATAATGTTGGTCATTGGACATAATTTTACAATTAAACCGAACATAAACAAGTGTCAATCTTTTGATAGTTATTATCTCTTAAAAACACGCTTTTTGTTTTGACAGCGGGAATTAATTTTAAATTAATTTCTGCAACTTCTGTGTTTTGAATTTAGGAAAATGGATTCCATATTTGGAATCAGGATGTTCAAATTGTGTAAATGGGTAACTTTTATTTTTAGACATTTTGAATAATTACTGCGGTAAATATTTTATTTACCATGGTTAAGGGTAAATCCGGTAAATAAGGGTTAAAAAATAATATTATAATAATACTAAATTACCCTAAAACGTGTCTTAACCCTATTTGTTGATACATGGTCGACCATGGGCATCTTTGGGTCTATTTTGGGACCCCATGGATCCACTTGTAAGTGATAATGACACTTTATTTTAATTTAGTTAAAATGAATACAAAAATGACACAAGCATATATCTTTTAGAACAACAATTTTTACATAGGGTTATATATGTTGGATTTTAGATTATAAATATTCATTAGAAAGATAAAAAGATTTCCTACATAATGATATTTTATTTATAATTTTTAGACATTGAATAATTTATTTTATTTATGACACAATGATGATGCAGTAATTACTATAATAGTGAAAAATTAAAATAATTGATATTATAAATACCCAAATAATTATAATATGAAACTTTTAATGAATTAAACTAATTTTATATGATAATATGATATATTAGGATTGATTTAATTGACTTTTTTCGAATTAATAAATCTGTTAGGAGTTTCAAAAAAATCAACTATTGAATAGTGTCAAAATTGACATAAAAGAGTTCTTAAAACAAATATTATATTATTAATTGATATTAAATTCCTAAAAATCGAAGGTTCGGCCAAGAGACTTATATTATGATAGGTTCCTCATTAATGGACCACTTGGGGGTCTCTTAGATGTATATAGTAAGTTTATTAACCATATTATATAAAAATACAAAGAGACATTGTAAAAGTGAAACTAATTAACTTAGAGTTAATACTTAAAGATAAGGTTAATATAAGTACCCAAACCTGTCTAAATTCTATTGGTTGAGTAGTTTTCGACATATCCCCACCTTAACCTTTGAATAGTCAACTTTGGAGCCATTAGAAACCGAATATGAATTTATTATAAATTAATATTTCTAGCTTTTCCAAAGGTGCCCCTCACCCCTCTTATAAAAGGGCACTCCTCCTTCTCATTTCTTCACACCTTCAAAGCCTTTTGGTTCGGCCAAACTCTGCCCAAATACTCTCCCAACATCCCTCAATACAACCTAGAGGCCTTAGTTTGATCAGAAAGCCAACCTAAGGAGCCCTTTTGATCAAATCAAAAGGAAGAACCCGAAGAAGAGGTAATGATTTCACCACCCTTTTCTAAGTTCATTTCTTCTTCCACTTCTTCTTCCTTTGTTCTTACCATTCTGAAATAATAACTCCAGTATCTCACATATACTGTGATGTTATTATAAATATGGTACAATCATATTCAGTATTCTATCCACCCTTTGAATAACATGTCACCATACGTGCGTACGTACGGCTTACCGTCTCCACGTCGTGGTGTAATTGTTATTCAATATAATATTATTTGGATGGGTATAATAATGATGTGTAACTCATGTAAATAATAAATATAACATGTTAATGATTCTGTATATATGATATACCATCCATTTATATATTATTTTAATATCAAAAGAATGATATTGTCGCTCGTGTGTACGTACGGACTACCGTCTCCACGAACGCGATGAGATTCATTCTCCATCGTATCCATTCAAGTATAATTATCATTTGATGATTTAAAAATGATGTTTAAGGACTGTATATCATTCTGGATATGAATAAGATACAACAACCATGGCTTATGTAACAAAACATATAAAAGAAAATGAGTAAGTTAACTCCCGAAACGATGATAATTCTAAGATATTATTAACAAATCAATGTTAAAAGATCATATATGATATCATATTAATATATATGATTCTTGTATAATTTAATAACAACTATTTCACCATTATACAGGAGGTTAACCTACCCCAACCAATGAAAAGTACAAGGTAAGGGTTATTTCACAATCTCTTCATTATCTGAGGTTGTTTATATGTAATAATCTACTGGGATCTCTTTATCATCCACATCCATGTTTCTTAAAAATGTATTTCAAAACATTTTTACTATTTACAAGAATATGGGTTAAAGTCATTTATACCTTTTTTTGACTTTTTATAAGAGGTTTATAAAGGAATCTTTCCGTCGTTTTCAAAACAAGGTCCTTTTTAACCTTTTCGACAGAATTGAGGTAAGAATGTTTTTTTTAACTTATACGGCGGGTGCGGTTATTTTACGCCGTTATAAAATCTTCAAAGCTTTCCTTACAAGCTTATAAGAATATTTTCAAAGAAAATGTTTTATTTTATATGGATATTAAATGATTTCAAAATAAAAGGAGATATTTCTTTAAAAAGAATTTTGATTTCATCTATGTCAACATCCTTTGATGGATTTTAAGATTATTTGAAGTTGATTTATTATGATACAAAACTTCTATATTGTATTGAAGGTTTTGTGATATGTTTGACTGTGGATGTGCTATTTTTATACCATTCATAGTTTATTGTGAAAGTATTGACATTTCGTATGCTAGTTTTAATACGAATGTTTATGTTATGTTTAAACCTTTTCATATGGGAATGCATTGGACTTAATAAGTGACGGGTGGAGCCCGCTATAGCTCCTCGATGCATCGGTAGGTCTCATGAGACAAACTAGTGTCTTGGCACAAGGCCTTGACAAAATCTTATTTGTAGTCTTGGCATGAGGCCTTGGCTATGTGGTTATGATAGTCTGGCATTATGCATTCCAACATTATGAAAGTGGTTATTTATTTTTGCATGTGATTATTCGATTAGTGGAATATCCATTTGAATAAGTAAATGGCATTATTTCATTTTATTTATGCCATACCATGTTGAAAGTTCATGTTTAAAAGGCTTTTGTTTTAGTTATACATTGCCTTAAATGTTTATTCTTATTGATGAAAGTTTCCGCTATATTGTTATCCTTACTGGGCATTTGAGCTCACCCCTTTTCTATGTTTTATTTTTCCCAGGAAGTGAAGATGTAAGTTATGAATGACCTGCAGGGATATTATGAGGGGATTGTAGTGTGGACTGTGGAAACATTATGTTGTTGTAGTAGTTTTTGATTTTATGATGTAATGTAAAACTTATGAATATATCTAGTGTTTCCAAGGCTACTAAACCAATCGGTCTTTCGAGATTTGATCTTTCTTGTGATCATGCCAATGTTATGTAATAATGCACCGACTCTAGGCAACTAGGGTCGGGGCGTTACAGTTGGTATCAGAGGAAGTTTAGTACAAACCTTGGAAGCTAGATTTAGATAAACTCTGATTAGAGCACATAGACCTAAGATGAACTTTGAGGATTAGTATAGAAGAACTTCCTAGAATTTTGGTATTGTAGAGACTTTCTGAGTTTTCCGAGCAATACATCCCTGTCTGGATACGAGCAGGTAGAGGCGGCTCTGGCACAGATGTACCTAGGGGTAAAACCCGAAAACACCGCTTTGAGCTAGACTCGAACGGGAACTGGTGCACGACAACAGGCCTTGCTGCACTCTTGGTTACGACACTCCCGGGGGATATGCTTAGGATAACTCTCACTTTCTTTACAAATCATTATGAAGGGTTTATGAGTATATACTTCTCAAAGAAAACATATTTATGATTATGGATTATATCCATAGATAGTTCAATTTATGTTAAGTGTTTTATAAGTATGGGATTATGTATTTTGATTCATAAACTGATCTAGTTTATGCCATTGTTTAGAAATGGCGCCTAGTGGAAGAAATGGAAACCTTATCAATG
This sequence comes from Viscum album, assembly GCA_963277665.1. Taxonomy (NCBI): domain Eukaryota; kingdom Viridiplantae; phylum Streptophyta; class Magnoliopsida; order Santalales; family Viscaceae; genus Viscum; species Viscum album. Next base: position 457,247,951 of record OY728136.1, read on the forward strand.
CACGCACTCCATGTAGGAATTTCCCTCTTGCTCAAGATAATTATAGTGGGGCTAGTGATGCAACTGGTGCTGATCATCTAATCACCGTACTGGGACAACTTACTCAGGTTATGAATAATAACCTTACCCGTATGGAGCACCCTGATCCGCAGCGTGGAGGATCAATGTTAGATCGATTCATGAGACAACAACCACCAACGTTCAATGGAAGTACAAATCCCTTAGTAGCTGAGCAATGGATATTTTCCCTAGAGAAAATATTTCAGGCTTTGGGGAGTAGTGAAAGGGAAAAAGTTACCATGGCAGTTTACCGCCTCACTGGAGATGCTGATCAATGGTGGTCATTGATTCAAAACATGAAGGAATATGATGAAGTATCAAACATGGAATGGAGGGAGTTCAAAGATCTGTTTTTAGAAAAATACTTTCCTCGCGACCATCGAGCAGATATGGAAAGGCAATTTCTGAGTCTGAGACAAAAGGAGGATGAGAATGTCACAAAGTATGAGGTTAACTTTACAAGGTTAGCGAGGTATGCTGGAGATTATATTCGCAACCCAAGAAGTAATATTGATCGTTTCTTTGATGGGTTAAAACCATTTCTCCGTCGAGCATTAGTCTCACAATCCTTTTCATCGTACGAAGACATTGTCTCATGTGCTATCAAGACCGAAAAGGAATTCTCTAAGTCTTATGACTTTAAAGCAAAGCAAGAGAAGAAGAGACCTGCTGATCAATCTGGGAATGGAAATAAGGGGAAGAAGGGAAAGGTTGAATATCCATCTTGTGGTAAGTGCGGGAAGAAACACCCCGGTGCTTGCCTGAAGGGAATGGGAGTCTGTTACAAGTGTGGTGAAAAAGGCCACCAAGCTCATGATTGCAAGGGGAAGAAGGAATCTACCAACGTTCAGTGCTACAATTGCAGGGAGATGGGGCATTATGCAAATGCATGTCCTAAGCGTCAGGAGAACTTACCTCAGAAAAGGCCAAGGGATCAAGGCCAGGCTTATGCTATCACTACTGCTGAGGTAGAAACTCCGAAAGACGTGGTGGCAGGTAATTTAATGGTTTCCTCAAGTTTAGCAAATGCATTATTTGATTCTGGATCATCGCATTGTTTCATATCTTCCCAGTTTGCTAATAAAATTAGATATTTCCAATTTGATTTAATAAGGGAGTTGTCAGTTAAAACTCCTAAGGGGAGTATCGTTGCAACAAAGTTTTGTGAATCAGTCCCCATTAGAATACATAAATTTTCTTTATCTGCTGATTTCATCGTCATACCTATGATTGAGTTTGATATAATCCTCGGTATGGACTGGCTTTCGGACTATGATGCGAAGATTTATTGTAAGAAGAAAGAGGTTACGATTCTTGATGATAATGATAAGGAACACCTTATTTTTAGAGCAGAATCGTCACCACCTAATTCTTATTTAGACCCACCCCCAGTAGCTCAACTTAATTCAATTATTGGGGAGGAAGAGAATGAAGTAACTATCGGTGAGGAAAGGAATGTTCAAATAGAGGGTGTACCTGTTGTGAAAGAATTTGTAGATGTATTTCCGGAAGATTTACCTGGACATCCTCCAGAACGAGAAGTTGAGTTTTCCATTGATTTGATTCCTGGATCAAGGCCTATATCGAAGACCCCTTATAGAATGGCCACTGTAGAGTTAGTCGAACTAAAGAAACAACTACAGGAATTGAGTAATAAGGGATTTATTCGCCCTAGTGTTTCTCCATGGGGAGCCCCTGTTCTTTTTGTTAAAAAGAAAGATGGATCTATGAGGTTATGTATCGACTACAGGGAGATCAATGCTATAACGATAAAGAACAAGTATCCCCTACCTCGTATTGATGATTTATTTGACCAACTGCATGGAGCTCAATACTTTTCAAAGATTGACCTTCGATCTGGATACCATCAGTTGTGTGTAAAGAAGGAAGACATTCCGAAAACAGCATTTCGAACCAGGTACGGGCATTACGAGTTTACTGTAATGCCGTTTGGATTGACTAATGCACCCTCTGTATTCATGGATCTGATGAATAGAGTTTTCAAGGAGTATCTCGATGAATTTGTGGTGGTATTTATTGATGATATCTTGGTATACTCCAAAACCTACAAAGATCATGAAAATCACTTGCGCATTATCTTGAAGACTCTGAGGAGGCATGAATTATATGGGAAGTTTAGCAAGTGTGAATTCTGGCTTCAGGAGATTTCTTTTCTTGGCCATATTGTCTCTAAAGATGGAATCTCTGTTGATCCTTCTAAGACCAAGGCAATCCAAGAATGGCCAGCACCTACGAGTATAACTGAGGTACGTAGTTTTATTGGTTTGGCAGGTTATTATCGACGTTTCGTCCAGAATTTTGCCCGATTGGCTAACCCATTAACGAAGCTCACACGTAAAGGGGTTAAATTTGTTTGGACAAAAGAGTGTGAAGAATGTTTCGAAGAACTGAATAGAAGATTAGTCAATGCTCCTATATTGACTCTACCATCGGGGAATGATGGGTTCGTTATTTATAGTGATGCATCAAAGAAAGGACTTGGCTGTGTCCTTATGCAGAATGATAGAGTTATTGCCTATGCATCACGACAGTTGAAAATTCATGAACAAAACTATCCTACTCATGATCTTGAGTTAGCAGCTGTGATCTTTGCTTTGAAGATATGGAGGCACTACCTCTATGGTGAAAAATGTGAGATTTATACTGATCACAAGAGTTTGAAGTATATTTTCTCACAAAAATAACTCAACATGAGGCAAAGGATATGGCTTGAATTACTCAAGGATTATGATTGTACAATACACTACCACCCAGGGAAGGCAAACAAGGTGGCAGATGCTTTGAGTAGAAAAGACCATGGAGTTTTGAACAATATGAGAATTGAAAGGGATCCAATTTTCATGGAGCTAGTGAAGATGGACATGGGAATAACCAGGGAAGGTGAAACATCAATGATTTTTCAAATGGTTGCCAAACCATCTTTACTAGAAAGGATTAAGAGTTCTCAGACTGATGATGAAGAATTCCAAAAGAAGATTAAAGCTGTGAATGATGGGAGATTGAGAGACTTTGCGTATGAAGGTGGAATTTTGAAATTCGGGAAGAGACTTTGTGTTCCCAATATACCTGATCTAAAAAGGGAATTGCTGGATGATGCTCATAGTTCCAATTTCTCTATACACCCTGGGAGCACCAAAATGTATAGAGATTTGAAGGAACATTTTTGGTGGGACAACATGAAGAGGGAGATTGCTGATTTTGTGTCAAGATGTATGGTTTGTCAACAAGTGAAAGCTGGAAGGCAACAGCCTGGAGGAGTCATGCAACCTCTTCCCATACCGGAGTGGAAATGGGACAATATTACAATGGACTTTGTCATGGGGCTACCAAAGACTCCTAGAAGGAACGATGCAATATGGGTTATTGTTGATCGTCTTACCAAGTCAGCACATTTTCTTGCTATAAGAGAAGATCTACCCCTGGAACGTCTAGCAAGACTATACATTAATGAAGTTGTGAGACTTCATGGAGTACCCCTATCGATTGTTTCTGATCGTGATCCCCATTTTACTTCAAGATTTTGGAAAAGTCTTCAGAAATCCCTGGATACTGAACTTCATTTGAGCACTGCTTACCACCCTCAGACAGACGGACAATCAGAACGGACTATTCAGACCTTAGAAGACATGTTGAGATCTTGCTCACTTGATTTTCAGGGTATGTGGGATCAATATTTACCACTAGTAGAATTTTCCTATAACAATAGCTTCCATTCGAGTATTCAGATGGCACCATATGAAGCGTTATACGGAAAGAGATGTCGTACACCAACCTGTTGGGATGACGTTGGTGAAAGAAAACTTGTAGGCCCAGAACTGGTGGAGGAAACGGTGGAAAAGGTGAAGGTAATCCAAAATCACATTAAAGCAGCTCAAAGTAGGCAGAAGAGCTATGCCGATAATCGAAGGAAGGATTTGGAATTTCAAGTCGGTGATCATGTTTTCCTGAAGGTATCTCCGTGGAAGGGAGTCATACGTTTTGGTAAGAAAGGTAAATTGAGTCCCAGGTACATCGGACCTTTCGAAATTCTAGAACGAATTGGGGCTGTAGCTTACCGATTGGCAATGCCGCCAAGTCTCTCCAAAGTTCACGATGTGTTCCACGTATCTCTGTTGAGGAAATACATGCCTGACCCAACGCATGTACTCACCTATGAAGATTTAGAACTGGAACCCGATCTGTCTTATTGCGAAGAGCCCATCAAGATTCTTGATACGAGAGAACAAGTGCTGAGAAACTGGACGACGCGTCTGGTAAAAGTTTTGTGGAGGAATCATAAGATGGAAGAGGCAACGTGGGAACCTGAGGAACTTATGATGAAGAACCACCCGAGTCTTTTTATGCAGTAATACCCTAGAAATTGCGAGGACGCAATTATTTGAAGGAGGGGAGAATGTAACACCCCAAGCTTCTACGGTACGTTTCCCTTTGAATAATGCGATAGCGTGTGTTGTACGCAACCTCGAGTTCTAACACACACCACAACTAATTAAACTAGCCGTTGTGAATAGTAATACCTAATTTTTGAAATTATATATATTTTATATTTGAAAATGGACTTCATTTTTGGACTCGGAATATCGAATTTAGCCTAAGGTGAAATTTTGGTACTTTTCGGATAACTTTCATATTTTGATGAATACTGAAAATTACTAAATTTTAATTAAAAACAACTTTTTTAATAAAAATAATTAATAGTGATAAATTATGAATTTTAGTGGTTTTAAAGTATATTTAGAATATATTTTTACATTTTAATATAATTTTGGTCATTGGACATAATTTTACAATTAAACCGAACATAAACAAGTGTCAATCTTTTGATAGTTATTATCTCTTAAAAACACGCTTTTTGTTTTGACAGCGGGAATTAATTTTAAATTAATTTCGGCCACTTCTGTGTTTTGAATTTAGGAAAATGGATTCCATATTTGGAATCAGGATGTTCAAATTGTGTAAATGGGTAACTTTTATTTTTAGACATTTTGAATAATTACTGCGGTAAATATTTTATTTACCATGGTTAAGGGTAAATCCGGTAAATAAGGGTTAAAAAATAATATTATAATAATACTAAATTACCCTAAAACGTGTCTTAACTCTATTGGTTGATACATGGTCGACCATGGGCATCTTTGGGTCTATTTTGGGACCCCATGGATCCACTTGTAAGTGATAATGACACTTTATTTTAATTTAGTTAAAATGAATACAAAAATGACACAAGCATATATCTTTTAGAACAACAATTTTTACATAGGGTTATATATGTTGGATTTTAGATTATAAATATTCATTAGAAAGATAAAAATATTTCCTACATAATGATATTTTATTTATAATTTTTAGACATTGAATAATTTATTTTATTTATGACACAATGATGATGCAGTAATTACTATAATAGTGAAAAATTAAAATAATTGATATTATAAATACCCAAATAATTATAATATGAAACTTTTAATGAATTAAACTAATTTTATATGATAATATGATATATTAGGATTGATTTAATTGACTTTTTCGAATTAATCAATCTGTTAGGAGTTTCAAAAAAATCAACTATTGAATAGTGTCAAAATTGACATAAAAGAGTTCTTAAAACAAATATTATATTATTAATTGATATTAAATTCCTAAAAATATAAGGTTCGTCCAAGAGACTTATATTATGATAGGTTCCTCATTAATGGACCACTTGGGGGTCTCTTGGATGTATATAGTAAGTTTATTAACCATATTATATAAAAATACAAAGAGACATTGTAAAAGTGAAACTAATTAACTTAGAGTTAATACTTAAAGATAAGGTTAATATAAGTACCCAAACCTGTCTAAATTCTATTGGTTGAGTAGTTTTCGACCTATCCCCACCTTAACCTTTGAATAGTCAACTTTGGAGCCATTAGAAACCGAATATTAATTTATTATAAATTAATATTTCTAGCTTTTCCAAAGGTGCCCCTCACCCCTCTTATAAAAGGGAACTCCTCCTTCTCATTTCTTCACACCTTCAAAGCCTTTTGGTTCGGCCAAACTCTGCCCAAATACTCTCCCAACATCCCTAAATACAACCTAGAGGCCTTAGTTTGATCAGAAAGCCAACCTAAGGAGCCCTTTTGATCAAATCAAAAGGAAGAACCCGAAGAAGAGGTAATGATTTCACCACCCTTTTCTAAGTTCATTTCTTCTTCCACTTCTTCTTCCTTTGTTCTTACCATTCTGAAATAATAACTCCAGTATCTCACATATACTGTGATGTTATTATAAATATGGTACAATCATATTCAGTATTCTATCCACCCTTTGAATAACATGTCACCATACGTGCGTACGTACGGCTTACCGTCTCCACGTCGTGGTGTAATTGTTATTCAATATAATATTATTTGGATGGGTATAATAATGATGTGTAACTCATGTAAATAATAAATATAACATGTTAATGATTCTGTATATATGATATACCATCCATTTATATATTATTTTAATATCAAAAGAATGATATTGTCGCTCGTGCGTACGTACGGACTACCGTCTCCACGAACGTGATGAGATTCATTCTCCATCGTATCCATTCAAGTATAATTATCATTTGATGATTTAAAAATGATGTTTAAGGACTGTATATCATTCTGGATATGAATAAGATACAACAACCATGGCTTATGTAACAAAACATATAAAAGAAAATGAGTAAGTTAACTCCCGAAACGACGATAATTCTAAGATATTATTAACAAATCAATGTTAAAAGATCATATATGATATCATATTAATATATATGATTCTTGTATAATTTAATAACAACTATTTCACCATTATACAGGAGGTTAACCTACCCCAACCAAGGAAAAGTACAAGGTAAGGGTTATTTCACAATCTCTTCATTATCCGAGGTTGTTTATATGTAATAATCTACTGGGATCTCTTTATCATCCACATCCATGTTTCTTAAAAATGTATTTCAAAACATTTTTACTATTTACAAGAATATGGGTTAAAGTCATTTATACCTTTTTTTGACTTTTTATAAGAGGTTTATAAAGGAATCTTTCCGTCGTTTTCAAAACAAGGTCCTTTTTAACCTTTTCGACAGAATTGAGGTAAGAATGTTTTTTTTTAACTTATACGGCGGGTGCGGTTATTTTACGCCGTTATAAAATCTTCAAAGCTTTCCTTACAAGATTATAAGAATATTTTCAAAGAAAATGTTTTATTTTATATGGATCTTAAATGATTTCAAAATAAAAGGAGATATTTCTTTAAAAAGAATTTTGATTTCATCTATGTCAACATCCTTTGATGGATTTTAAGATTATTTGAAGTTGATTTATTATGATACAAAACTTCTATATTGTATTGAAGGTTTTGTGATATGTTTGACTGTGGATGTGCTATTTTTATACCATTCATAGTTTATTGTGAAAGTATTGACATTTCGTATGCTAGTTTTAATACGAATGTTTATGTTATGTTTAAACCTTTTCATATGGGAATGCATTGGACTTAATAAGTGACGGGTGGAGCCCGCTATAGCTCCTCGATGCATCGGTAGGTCTCATGAGACAAACTAGTGTCTTGGCACAAGGCCTTGACAAAATCTTATTTGTAGTCTTGGCACGAGGCCTTGGCTATGTGGTTATGATAGTCTGGCATTATGCATTCCAACATTATGAAAGTGGTTATTTATTTTTGCATGTGATTATTCGATTAGTGGAATATCCATGTGAATAAGTAAATGGCATTATTTCATTTTATTTATGCCATACCATGTTGAAAGTTCATGTTTAAAAGGCTTTTGTTTTAGTTATACATTGCCTTAAATGTTTATTCTTATTGATGAAAGTTTCCGCTATATTGTTATCCTTACTGGGCATTTGAGCTCACCCCTTTTCTATGTTTTATTTTTCCCAGGAAGTGAAGATGTAAGTTATGAATGACCTGCAGGGATATTATGAGGGGATTGTAGTGTGGACTGTGGAAACATTATGTTGTTGTAGTAGTTTTTGATTTTATGATGTAATGTAAAACTTATGAATATATCTAGTGTTTCCAAGGCTACTAAACCAATCGGTCTTTCGAGATTTGATCTTTCTTGTGATCATGACAATGTTATGTAATAATGCACCGACTCTAGGCAACTAGGGTCAGGGCGTTACATCTATCCTAATAGTATTTGTAAATATTAAATGTTTTCTACATCAAAAAAGAAAAATAAAATAATTTTATTCAAACATTTTATTTATTTCCATGACTGTGATAACTTTTCCACAAACGAAGTATGGTGACAAATTTTAAGTAACACCTAGAATAATCCTTGTGTTTTAAACTTCGTAGTACCCTAGGATTTCTGATCCAAGCTCCCATTTAGATGTTATTTCACATTTTTAGGAAAACTGTTTTTGTGTGTTATTTAATACATTTAATATATTTCATTAATTTATTCTAGGAACACTGAGCCTCAAAATCACTTGTCGTCTTAGTGACTAGTGTTAAAAATAATCCATATAATATTACAAAATAATATGTAGAAAACCTGAGATATTAAAATATACCCAACATTTCGATTTGCATCTGTGAAAATATAAAAAAGGATACCAAAAAAATGTGGTTACTGTGAACGAATCTAAGCCTCCCTCTCCCATGTGCTCTCCCAAAGATTACTACATTGCCATCAGACACACACTAAAGTAATCGATTTCCCATAAAGGGTCCTCTCTTACTGGTCTTCAGTTTCTTCTGGGTACTCAACAAAGGTCACTCCATATTCAATGTATAGTTTTACCCATTCAAAAACATGTGATGGGTCAAGTACATACCTCCTCAGTTGTGACATGTGGAAGATGTATTGTACCCAGTCTAACTAAGGATGTAGAGCTAAGCAGTATGCCACCTCTCTAACTCTACACAGTATCTAGAATAGCCTGATGAACCCCAGAGATATATTACCACCCCATCTAAATATCTATAATCAATATATATTTGAAACCCTTAGGAACCCATGGTCACCTTCCTTGAACTAAAAATGCCTCCCTCTCCTATCATCAAAAGACTTATGATACTTTGGTGAAGCCTTATTCCACCCATGGATGATCTGAAGCTTTTCTATTGTAGCTCAGACTAATTTTGGGCCCATGAGTGTTTCTCTCTTGGTTTAGTCCAGCAAAATAGTAACCTATAGGGTTTCCCATACAAGGCATCGAATGGTGATATAGCGATGATGGAATGGTAACTATTTTTGTACATAAACTCCACCAATGGTATGCGAACCTCCCATCTATTAACAATGTCCAACATAAAATCTCACTGCTTGTCCTATAGAAACTGAATGGTTTTCCCTATCTGGATATTGGTTAAGGGTTGAAACAGTGCACTCAAGTGTACATGTGTCCCAAATTACACTTGTAATCCCTTCCACAATCAGGACACAAGGCGAACATCATGATCATAGACTATCATTGATGTTACTCCATAGATTCAAACTATATACTACACGTAGAGGAACCCCAATATATCTACTAAACTTTGTTCTTATTTTGCAAGGAATTGGGATGATATGGTGAGTCAGTCTACAATCACCCTGATGGTGTCATGTCCCCTGGATGTATGTGGTAAGCCTGTCATGATGTCCATGGATATCCCATCCCACTTCCATTCTAGAACCTCAAGGGGTTGATCTAAACCCACGAGAACATGGCGCTCTTTCTTCACTTTCTGGAAAGTTAGGGATCGAGAGACGAACTCTACAACTCCCTTATTCATCCCTGGTCACCAAAACTAACATCAGAGTTCCTAGTACATCATTTACACACCTCCATGTACTGAAAAAAAACACATAAAACTCTATCAGAACCTCCTCATTTAACATCGTCAGTACCATCACACGTCCTTTGAAAACAATGACATTTTCCCCACTATTAGAAAATCCATCGGGAGCATGTATAGTGGATGTTCGAGCATGTAGGGTCTCAAATTCTATATCCCAATGTTGTGCCTCAATGACTCACTGTAAGATCATAGGGGTAAAAACCATTGACTGGATATAAGCAACTCCATCTCCATCTATAAATGATAAACACAACCTTCCCAACTACTCTGATGCCTCATTCAGAAACAATGAACAAGATCTCTGACTGATAGAATCTAAAACCAAATTTCCCATCCCAAGATTATAGACAATTTCTAATTCATAATCCTAGAGGAACTTTGGACATCTTCTCTATCTCAATATGAGATCCTTCATAGAGAAGATATACTTAAGACTCTTGTGATCAGAATAGATAATAAACTTCTCACTCATCAGGTAGTGTCACCACATCTTCAAAGAGTATACTATTGCTACTAACTCAATATCATGGGGTGCATAGTTCTTATCATGTTGTATCAACTAGAATGAACCATATGCAATCACCTCTTTACTATGCATCAAAAAACAATGAAGCCTGGTTCTAGATACATCACAAAACACTACAGACTCAAAACCTTCCTCCTTAAATATCAAGATAGGATTGCTCGTCAAACTCTGCCTCATCTACTGGAAAGCATGTTGGAACATCTCTATCCACATGAAAGGATTCCACTTTCTAATCAAAGATGTCATGGGTGTTGATAATTTGGAGAAATAATGTATGAATTTATATCAATACCTAGAAAACCTAATGAATTTCTATAATTCTGTCTCTCTCTTAGGTAGATTCCTTGCTAAAACTACATTGGCCTTGACCTTGCCCACTGCCACTCCATCTACTGAGATAATGTTTCCCAAAAAGTGGACCACCAAAAAATAGAATTCTCACTTCGAGATATTTCATTAAAGCTAGTTCTCTTGGAGTACATCCATAACTATCATTATGTATATCATGTGTTACTCCTCAAATACTGATTACGAAAGGATGTTATTGATGAAGCCTACCAAAACTGGTCTATGTAAGGCTAAAATATATGGTACATAAGTCTTATGAACACTACTGGTACGTTCATATCATAAAAGGGCATCACCAAGTACTCATGGTGACCATAGTGACATCTAAATTTCATCATAAATATATCCTCATCTCGTACTCAAAACTGGTGATATCCTGATCTGAGGTCTACCTTTGAGAACCAGTGTGCCTCTATCAACAGGATAAAGTTGTCATCGACCCCCATTAGTGGATAAGTTTTATTCACGGTCACCTGATTTAAGCATAGATATTCTACACACAACATCAATATGTCGTCTTCCATTTTGGAAAACTAAACTGGGGAAACCCAGGGTGAAACACTGGGTCTAACGAAGCCCTTCCTCTGCATGTTGTCCATATTCACCCTTAGCTTATGAAGCTCTATGGGAGATATCCAATATTCTGACAAAGTTATTTAATCCATCCTGTTTTGTAGATCCGTATTGAATTTTATCTCTTAATGGGGAGGTAAATCTAAAACATCTTTGTGGAGGACTTCCTCGTACTATACCACCACTGTAAGAAACTGAAAACCCATGACATCCACTTCACCAAGGGTCAGGCTACCCAACTGATGAGTAATCGTTTGTACCCTCCTATGCATGAGTCCATCCTATGCTTCATGGGTTTATTTTTTCCCAATAAAAGTAAACCTGGTTCTATCACTGTAGACACAATACACCATTTTCGGAAAATGTCCAATCATGGAATGGAATATGGATAATAAATCCAGAAAAAGAATGACATTGTAAGGCATCAACACTAATACAAAGAAATCCCAACTGAAAATCTTTCCGCAATTAATCATGTCAAACTATCAGAACAAGTATGTGATCAACGAGTCTTTTCTAGTAGGAGTCTCCAAGAGTTAATGTTTATTGAACAGTTCAAACAAAATTTATTTATCTCTAAAAATATATGTGAAAAAAGAATGACTATCACATGTGTCTATCAGTACTGAATCTTATGTAATTTATATACAAATCATACCTCAAATAATTCTCGAATCCTTCATATTTTAAGATTCAACCACATGGAGTTGTCCCCTCCCATGTATTCTAGCTCTCTAAGTCTTGAGTGGACCACATGGTGGTGGTGGTAACAACTCAAAGTATCGACCAACTCATGCTACTCTCCAATATCCTCTTCCATGTATGCCACCCTACGAACCTATATCCTCTTGATGTTACCTTTTACTCAGTATCCCATCGATTATTTCTCTATCAGTTATATGGATTGTCAAAAAATCTCAGGTGAGATGTCCCTGTCGTTACATGCTTAGCACTGCCTCTCTCTGGGACGATTTCACACACCCTATGAGACCTGAACTGTAGATCTTATGCCCTTGGATATAATCTGGAAACATCTCTCATATCCATGTCCCTAGGACTAACTCCAGCTCCTTATTGATGAGTTATATTCTCCCTCTTACCTACTATAGGGAACTTCCAGCTGTAACTACTCATCCAACAAAACACCCAACCACCAAAGATCTCTTTAGCACCCCATCATAGTTAGGAATGAATAAAGAAATAACACTGGCTCAGATGTACCTAAACAAACCTCACTCAAAGGTCTGATATCTGAATACATGATCTCAAACCATATGTATTGAGTAATTTGAGAGGTTGGTAAACCTTGATGAATACTCAGCTACTGTCATGCTCTTCTACTAGAGCTGTAGAAGCTCCTATATATGTACAACCCTCAGTGTATCTAGTGAGGAATCCTCTCTTAAAAGGAACTCAAACTATTTCCATAAAAGATTCACCTCATCATAATACTGGGTAACTAAACCCCACCATTTCCCTGGTGATCCAGGAAGAAGGCTTGCTTCTAGCACCACCATCCCATCTACCGGTATGCTGATTATATGTAAAACTTAGGTCACTGCCTTAAGCTAGTCCTCAACTACCTATGGGTCGGTCTTGACTTGGAACCTGAGTTGTCTATGTCTTTGAAACTCATGAGGCACGCTTAGCTTGTGCACCTCATCCACTAGTACTATAGGTACCATGTGATGCTTGATAGATAGTATGGATGGTGCACCACTTGGACATAGTACCTATGGAATAGGTCCTTGAATCGATGCCTCATAAATAAGGAGAATCAAACTTGTGATCATCATACTGAATCCTAGCATGTATATATTGTAGAGGCATCCTGAATCAAACAAGTTTACCATATTCAATGAGAATATCCGGAGTGTTGACTCAAGAAGGACATTAAAAATGGAAAACAATTCCTGTATGATTTATGTACCATTGTTTTCCCTACAACCATTTTTCTTATGTGATGAGCCAAAAAGTTGGGGGTCAGAGTCCTATTGTATGGATACATCAACCACTACACCAAAACAAGAGTCCCTATCCTGGATTCTGAACTCGAGACACTTAAAACTATTTCCCAAAAACCAATCTCACAAACTCCTAGACCTAGGGTAAAACCCACCAACTTTGATACCACTCTATCAGAACTTGTCCCTATGGATCTGATTTCATGACTCCCCAAACCCGCCACTAATAGCCCAGGTGCTAGTGACTTGTACCGAGTAGGCATATCACTAACATGGTAGGAATTTCCTAAGTACCTATACACACAAACACATCTCTAATACCACAAAATGATAAAATTAAAAAAAAATAGTCATACAGTGCATTCATATATATATATATCTCACAATCAGAGTATGATAGGAAGTAAAGGAAAGTGAATAGGTCCAATACAAGCTCACCATAAAGAGACTATAACACAAGTACAACCTGGAAGAAATGGTATTGGGATTACTATCTAAAATTCGTAGGAATGTAACTTGATATATTCAGTCTCACTAAGCATAGTCTGGTCCTGTTCCACATAGGACTCTATCCAAAGTTCGATCGCCTCCACAAGAAATGACATGTTTGGGCAGATCATGTGTAAGGGTAAGTATAACAATACTCACTAGTGAACCCTGAAACAACAAATAAACAATAAATGAATGTAAATTCAGCTCTACACCTGTATATGTTGACAACACATATAACAATAATATCCAAATATACTCTAAAAATAAACATTTTCTAGATGTAAATCACATTAATCATAGTATACTATCCTAGGGTTCCATCTCATAGAATCCACGAAGCACTTGTTTGGAAGAACACAATAATTATTCTGATATCCCTGATGATGTCTTTTAGATAGGTAATTCTAGTCAAGTATCATCATTAGAAATAACATGTTTATAATCCAAAGAGAATAGGATACACAGATGGTGATCACTACCAAGGACATTGTGTGATACCAAAAAAATCAATATGAACTAACCCTCTATGTAGAGTATCAATGTTCCCATATAATGTTGGTCACAAAGATATCATGAACTCCACCTAGGGAATGAATATGTATAGAGGATCTCACTCCAAACCTGTTGGAGGGATTCTAATGACCCTATCTAAGAAGTCATTCTGAATGGATCCTAGTACTGGGAGTAGGAGATGATATTGTACATACCTTAAGGGAAAGGATAAGGGGAATGAATCAGAATGAAACTTGTCTATGATGCGAAGGATAAGAGATTAAATCCCTAGAGATAAGAGTACATGACATATTGAAGGGTTACACGTAGTGTCCCTTCACCTTGGGTCATAATCGTGTAAATTGCCTGTGTCATAAGACCATGTTTGTGTAGTATTACACACTATGTAGGAATCATGTGTACTCTAACCATGTTCTAGTATACAACTTTATCTCATTTACCCAAGTTTATGTACCAGTACATGGCATAGCCCATGTACTTGACCCAGGTCGTGTCTGTGTGGGGGATTACACACCATGTTGGCAACCCGTGTACTTAAACCCATGTTCGTGTACATCCCACATACATGTCGAGTCATCAAAGTTGTACTACATGCCTTTCATAAAAATGTTTTCCAAAAACCCTTCTTCCTCCTACTACACCAATATCGCTGATTCCTTGAAATCTATCATCAATCAAGTTAAAAATCATGGATCTCTTCCAGATAAACCCTTCTATGGATGTTCAATAGATTCCGACCTCTGAATCCATTCGGGAAATAGATTATATTCACCTATATGATCATCTTAATGTCCTGATCAAAGTTAGGGGTTTCTAAACTAGTCTGATACATTCACCACTACCGTCATTGCACCTATGTTTCACTATACCAAGTCCATATCTACAGTATCAGATCATTTCTCTATGAAATGTGTCTGCAATGATCGATTCATCACAAAAGCGTCAAACCATAGGTTAAATGAATAGTGACCATGATGAATGGATAAATATGGGAGAGAAAAAATAAATAGGAAAAATAGGAAAAAACCTTGTCTATCTTCAGTTATCCATGATTTTTTTATATTAGAAGGGCAAATGAAGAAGCAAACAATATACAACTCCTCATGTAATATCCCCACAAAATAATGCCCATCCCTCAAGACTATCAAAACACATATCAATTTGTACATTTATCAATATGATTTCATAATAGAAATCAATAATATGAAATAAATCCAAATAAAAAACATGTCTTACCTCAATTAGATTCAATCATAGAAGAAGAACAATTCATCATCATCGTCGTTGGCAAGATCCATCAATTCTAAGGTGTGTTGATTGTCGATCCATGATCCTATCACCGTTCACCTGAGAATATTGTCCAATTATCTCTCCAATGGTCCTCCAACATCTCTAGGGTTATGCGTGTAACCCTGGGATTCTATCATAGTAATCTTTTTAAAGACTAAACGTTCGCTGCATCGAATAAATAAAATAAAATAATTTGATTCATTTAATTTATTTATTTTCGCATCTATGATGACCATTCCACAAACCACCTATATCAACTAATGTTACATCATGCCTAAGGTAAACTTTACATTATTAACTCAATGTCACCCTCATATTTCTCACCCGGACGCCCTTTTAGAAATTATTCCACTTTTTCATGAAAAATACACATGCATGATATTTAATATATTGAATATATTTCAAACATTTATTCAGGGCACACTGGGCCACAAAATCACATTCCATATCAACACCTACTCTCTAAAATAATATATACAATATAAAAAATACACATAAAGTCTCAGACATTACATAGATAAATAATAAATGTGTGTAAATTATATATATTCATACATTATTTAATGTTATTCATACCCTCAATTATAATATCTAGGTTATAAATATCATATAATATAATAGTATTGAAAGTATATAATAGTTTGGTAAAACGAAGTCTTTTGTGTATCATAAGATATTTAAGAAACTCTTTGATATATACAATAGAAGATAGCTCAGTATTTCATGACTTGAAAGTTATAGAATATATTTAATTTATATGAAATATTAAATATTTAGTAATGTCGTAGGGTTCTATAATATTTTCTAAAATTTGTTTTTCATGTCATACACACAATTAAATATGATTTTTATATTTTAAAATTTTGGTGTGTCAGATTCTCATCACCTTAAATAAATTGTTTACTCGTAATTTAAACATGATCTTGGTAATAAAGGGTTTGAAATTTGGAAATAGCATTGTTGAAAATCCCACATCATAAAGGAGTTAATAAAATATCCTTTTAATAAGAGAGAATTATAAGTACAATGTTCACATAGAATATCATATAACTAGGTTTCTAAGTAGGGGAACATCGATGACATGTCATGATATAGAAATAGAGGGAAAATAAAAATATTTACATAGGGTGATTGTGGTAATTGATCATAAGAAAGTGGGTGACCAATGGGATGTTGTGGGTCTCAAAACCTTAAATCTAATAGGTGTGTAATGATCATTGATATCATCATAAATAATTGGAATTGGATATAATTTTATTTCAAAACCTTTTTTCTAATGTTGATAACTTATTTTTCTATCTAAAAATATAAGGAAATATATTTACTTTGTATATTTAAATTTCATATGAGCAATTACAGCCTTGGGTTTTAATTTTATCAATTTACAAATCATCATTTATTCCAATAAATAAATATAAAAAAATTATTTTTTATGCCTGAACCACTAAAATTCCCTTTTAACAGATTGTATGATAGATAAAGAGTAAAAAATTATTCTTTTTATCTCAAAATATTTCCCAAAACCAATATGGTTGATACATTAATATCTAAACCTAAAAATTAATACAAATATTTCATCATTAATATTTATTCCCCAAAAATTTTAAACTGAAACATTGAAATATTAACCAGGACATCATTTATGAAAGTTATAGGCATGAAATCACTATCTTCCTTCAATCTTGGGTTAAAGTCCCGCCACCTTGACGGATGCAACAAGTTTACTCCTTGCATGTAGTTTTTCCTTTTTATAAATTATATTAATATAATTCCTAAAATTTTCTTAAAAATGTGATGGAAATTCTTGAAATAATGTTAATCATTAAATAACCTTTTTACTATGGTTTTTAATACAACATGATATTTTTTTACAAATTCTAATTTTTTATATTTATTTATTATTATTATGTAAGTAATGATAAAATAAACCCTAATAGTTATAAATACCTTTAAATTTATGTCTATAAATTTTGAAGGCACTTTTCCTCAAATAACATTTCCACTAGAATATATTCTCTCAATAAATTTCATTCAAAAAATCCTTAATCTTTTGAAATTTATACGACATAAAACGTAAAGTAGGTGTTTAAGAAATTGATCTTATGATCCATATTAAACTTATTAACCCATGATTTCATCCATAACACTTATGTTAATGAATAAAAAATTGTTTCTTAAATTTAATATAATCCTTAGATATTTTATGATTCTTATAACCAAAATACCATTGGTAAAAATACTTATATTATTTTTGAATCCCAGTACTTGAATAATTCATTAATTTTATTTATAAATAGGTATTTCCTTGGTATTTTGTTTATCCTATTACATTCATTATAATTATATATTCAAGTCCATCATAATGGTTTTTAAAGAAAATTAAAATTATCATAAGTATATCCCCCTTGAGTGTCAAACCAGGTTCCCAGTAAGACCCATTTCCACATACTAGGTAACACTTGAGTCAAGCCCAATATACCCTTTTCAGAGTTATTACCCTAAGAATTATCTATTCCATCACCACGTAAACTTGTAGTACCCATTCAAGAATATATTTAAATGAAAAAACACATAATCTCTATTGTAAAAAAAGTTTAGTATGTTATTCTATACTTCTCTACAAATTATATCTTGGGGTTATGTTCCCTAAAATATCTTTCCTACATATAGTTAACAAGGTTTCTACTAAAATTTCTCCAATACCAACTATAGATAACCCGACACCAATATCTTATAGCAGACACCTTACTAAAATTACATTGGCTTAAGATACATGGAATCACATCTCAAAGGACTGATCAATTTAGTAGTCTTGTTAAACTAGATACATAAATGGGTCTTACATTAAATTTGAATACAAAAATTACATAAAGTTTTTTTCAAGGATAAATTTAATCCCTCTAGCATAACCTTGAATATCTATTATAGTAAAATTCCTGAATTCCTACCAAAAGGAACCAAAATTAGGGTGATCTCAAATGCTCGGTAAGGTTAAACTAAAACAGATCATAACAAAAATCAATAAGAACAACCAACACGGTAAGGCCAATAACTATCACACATTCCATTTAAATAATTATATAAGGAATAATCAACATGTGAAGATAAATAACAAATCACACATGACATATAAATAATTGGATAAGGCATAATCAATTTAGAAAGATATATAATTGAAAACACATACCATTTAATTAATAAACTAAAAATGAAATGC
The DNA here is from genome assembly GCA_963277665.1 of Viscum album. Lineage (NCBI taxonomy): Eukaryota > Viridiplantae > Streptophyta > Magnoliopsida > Santalales > Viscaceae > Viscum > Viscum album. The sequence goes on from OY728136.1 coordinate 457,266,789, forward strand.
ATACATATATAATATCATAGTGAAATTATCGTAGATAATAATAAATAATAAATAAATGTAGGAAATTCTTAATTATTGAAATTTATTTTTTCCAATAACATTATACTTTTACCATTGATATCTATTATCAAGAAAGTTTAAAACTGATAGTTAGAAACCCATTTTACTAAGTCTATTCAACTTATTTGTCCTATGAGACTACTAATGCATCGAAGGGATATCATTAACCAGGCCCCACACATGTCTATAGGTCGAAATCATTAAACATATATCGAATAATAGATTTAATTCATAAATAATTATCTTTGTAATTACATATCCATATTGTTTAAAGAATACAAATTTATTAATATTTCCCTAGTTAATCAAATAACTCTCAAAGTGAACACCATTTGCAAAAATTGTATATGATTTAGGAAATAATAATCTTAACGATAAATGATATAGTTATTTTTGGGAAATTTAAGGTTCAATTATTATTGTAAAGTGAATAACTGAAGTGGAAGTCAATGAATACAAAGAATATTCAAGAAAGTGAATTTTCATACTATCCATGGTCAAAAAATCATAATCGATCAAGAGAAAGAATAATAATGTTATTAACAAAATGTATACCCATTAGGGAAAGAATAAATGGTCATTTTCATTAATGAATATAGATATAATAAAAATATATTAACAAACTTCGTGAGAAAATATATTTTTCATTTTGAAAATCCTTTTCTTTGAAAATTATTTTTGATATCATTATTATAAAACATGGTTTTTTATGAAAAAAAATCCAATAGAAGAGATAAATGAAGTCATATTTTATTAAAAACGTTTTCTAAAACATTTGAAGTTCCATAGAGTGGAAAATGTTATTATTAATTGAAAAATATAACAAATAAATAGAGGAGAATAGAATTAAATGTTTTATTAAAAAATGATCTAATAATTTCCTTAAATGGAAATTCATGTGTAAACATTCCCGATCAACATGAGATTGTGAAGTAAACCTATGAAAAGTTTATAAAATTGACATGTGAATAAACCAATAAATAAATTATGTTTATAAAATAAAAATCCATATAAAAACATAGTAAATAAAAAAATAGATAGTCAAAATTCATTACACAAATAATCTTAGAAGGTTAATGACAACAATTTATTAATATAATCCAATGAAATGAAATTGAGTTGTGAAATTATTTACCACTTGGTTACTCTGTATTAAAATCTCATTAAATGAAATAAATAAAATTGAAAATTATAATAAAATAAATAAAGAATAATTCATGTTATTGTTTTTCAATGGGGAAGTATATACATCATATAAAATAAATTAGTTTCATAATAATAGCATATGCCTTAATGAAGTGAAATTGGGGTAAAAACCCTAACCCAATGCTTCCCCTTGGATGAAAACTCCTTAGTAACCTATATAATGCTTTTAAGAATGTTATTAACTTATACTAGAATGATATTAATACTTTTAATATCATATATTAACCTTTTATAACATCTTATCACTTTTTTGTTAATAATATGTCGTTATTTTTGTTGTTTCGTGTGTTAATTGCCTTTCTTTTCGAGTATGTTTTGAGTTTTTATTTTTTATTCTTCTTACATAGATCATGATTTCAACATATAAATATTTTAAAACATGATTTAAATATCATATATATATATATATATATGATATAAATAATTATAGTAATCCATAAAACTTTCGAATAGGATATTAAATACACCCTTTATGGAGACGGTAGCTCATACTTACACATAAACTTTTTTTAATTCTCTTATTGTATTAAAAGAAAGAAAAGTAAATTATATATATATTATCATTATAGTATAATTTTTATCACATATTTATAACATATTTTTGTTAAAATCATCCTGAATACATTCCAAGTAAAGCGTGAACAAATCACATCACTTCGCAAGGTGGTGATCCACTGTACAAACGAGCGACGTTATTGTATTATCACTAAATGGAAAGCATAAAGGTATGTATGGAGTAAAAATTATAGAAGAATAATAAAATAATAACTATAATATATTTAAAATATAAAATATAAATCTATCATTATTCACAACATTGACAGGTGGTAAAGGAAAAATGAATGACATTGGTTCGTGAGGTAGTAGATCGTCGTAAACATGAAAGATGATTCTGCAACACATTTGATGGGAGTGTGTAATGTTTTATGTATTAAACTTAAAATAACATAATATAAAGATATTAATATACTTATGTTATTATATAATCATGATACTATATGAATTGATGTATTTTGAGGAGGAAAGAAAAGAAACATGATTTTAGAAGAACATGACCACTTCTTCTGATATCGTACTTAGTTTTTTCCTAAAACATTGAAATGTTTTAATTTCTTGAAAAATAAAGATTATAAAATGAGGTTAGGGAATTTTTTATTCTATTTATTATGTCATTGTCTTAACCAATTTTTTTATGGTTTGAATGGGAGAGGAGAGGGGTATCATTTTATAAGTGGGGTGAGTGATACACTTGTAATTTTTTGAAACAGTATGTTCCAACCATGTATTTTTCATTTCACTAGGCACCAATAATGCTCCATTATCAATTATATAAGATATAAGATCCAAAATATGTCCATATAATGGTTTTTGGAATATTTTGGTTTATTTTTACACCTTATTTTCGAAGTTTAACTACTAAGTAAACACGTTTTCTCCTAAATCATAGTAATTAATTTCAACATTTTCACTAATCATTTTGGTTAAAAATTAATTCAAACTAATCATACAATATTTTTTTATTCTAAATATAGATAAATTTTATGAAATTAAATTCAAAAAAGTGAAAAAATTCAATTTAAAATTAATCCTTCAGACAATATAAGAAAATGGAGTTTTAAAGTGAAAATGTTCACAAGTTTGTAGTGTTTTTATATTGAAAATAAATATGAAATAAATTCCAGTGAAAAAAACTAGATTAATATATGTATAATATAAATATATTGACTTTAAAAACAATTCAAAATATAATTTAACCTTAAAAATTATTTAGATAAAACTTCAGTTTTCAATTAAAATTCATTATTCTTTACTATTTATAAAAAATGTCACTTCTCAGAAAAATACCAAAATATCACCATAAGATAATTTTTATATTACACTATTAAAAAAGAAGTTTATTTTTTTATATAAAAATTTTAGAAGTGTTAAAAATTAACTTTAAATTGGGTGTCTCAAGCGTGATTAAATCTTTTTTTCAAAAAATACATTTTTTCCAAAACTTTTTTTCTTTAAAATGATTCTTAGTATTTTATATAATTAATTGATAAAAAATAAATATGTATAAATTATATACTTTCAAATATTATTTAACCCTACTCATACCCTTTAATCTAACACCTTGGTGATAACTATCATATTAAATAATAATATTAATAATATATTGTTGTTCGGTAAAACACGATCTTGTTTGTAACACAACCTATATAAGACACTAGGTGATTTGTGAAATGAGATCTAACTAAATATGTTGTAAATTTAAAGATATAGAAAATATTTAATTTATTTAAGATAATAAATATATCATAATGTCTTGTGATGTTATATTTCATTGTATGCTTCGCATTGTGTGTCATACACGCTATTAAATATGTTGTTCAAATCATTCACATGTGATTTATTCATCGATCCGTTCAGTATGTACTCTAAGAATTGAGAATATATGAGTTGGATATAAGTGAATGATATGTTTTGTGTTCCATGGAAACTCTATGTCTTGTAAATGAGAGAAATATGACAATTCGTGGTTTAATTTGATTCACTCTGGTGGAAATAGATATATAGATGTGTGTGTTGGATGAATATTACTTCATATACCTTTATAGATTGTGTATCATTGATTCCTTTCTATAGTCTTCTCTTCTAAAAAACATATGTATCCAAATAATTGTATTTTTTATCAATGTTATAAAGGTATATGGGGTCAAACTTTGTGGTTGACTAAATGAGGCTTGTGTTTGACTCATAGATATATTCTAAAAGTATTTTAGAGTTAATCCAAAAGTGTTTAGGATTTTTGTTCACAATGTATTACATATTATGTGATTTATTGTGAAGTTTGTGATAGTGTTCCAAAATTGGTTTGGATATGGTTTCATAAGTTACTATCTACAATACAATATAAGTTGAAATTTCAAAATTTCTATTGGGATTTAGTGAAAGTGGGATATTGAAAGAGATATTCCCAAAATACTCATGTAAATATATCACATATATATTGTATGTTAATTATAATTTTCTTCCATGGAACATGGTTCCATGAAACTTAAATGATATACTATTATCATTTATTATTCTCCAATATTAGATATCATTTATTATATATTTTCATGAGATGAAACATATGGGAGCTCAAATATTAATATGATGAATGTATAACAAATTAAAATTTTACTCATCTACTTTAATGCATGTGTAAATTTGGATGAATTTATTGATTTCCCTTGACTTCATATATAATTTAATTCCATGTTATGGAAGTAGGTGTAAATGATTATTCTTGGTTAAACCTCATTGAACCCATTTATTTATCTCTTCTTCTTCCCTCTCATTTTGATATTCTAACACGTTATGGGATAAAGGAGAACCCATCATGAATGAAATGTGATTCATTTTACCCATGGATCCATTCTGGTGGTGGGTTATATTTCTGACATATGTGATCTTAATAAAATACATATACAAGTGAAGATTTAGTAGTTTCTATTTGGTGTAAGGTACATTCTTGTTTTATGGTATTCTTTATTTCAGTATTTTTTATGATGGTTTTATATTATCTTTCATGTAGATCTTTAGAAAAGGGTTTAACATGATTCCACTTGTTTTAATAAATATTATTAGACTCTAATGAAACAATTCAATAATAACATCATTATATTATATATAGTTATATTTTATTATGTTAACTGAACAACCCTTCTTAATCTCATGTCCATCATGATGGGGAATGAAATATTAACTTTTGCGTACGTATGAACTATGATCTCCATAAAGGGAAAATTTTCATTTTCCAGCACCATCTTTAACATATAATTATTAAAATGGATTTAATGATTATATATGATATTTATTAAGAAATTTTAATATTTAAATTATAATAATTTATCTACCTTTTTTCTTTCTACTGTTGGAAAATGATAATATTGTTTTTGTGTATGTGTGGACAACCACCTATATGAATTGATATGACTTATTTGTCATTTATCATTTAAATGGCTGGTAATAAATATATATAAATTAATATATATGATATTTATGATATAATTATGATTATATAAACTTTAATTATTATTTACCTTTATTTTATTTTATCCATCAAAAAGTGGAAACATCACTTGTGAGTATATATATAATACCATCTCCCTGAAGTAATGTAATTAATTTTTTTCTCTCCCCATATATATATGATTATAAAATTTTATATAATTTATAAATATTTTTATTATGAAATGATTATGACTCTATGTAATATAAAACCATGTCCAGGTTTTATGTACCAGAACCATCAAACTGAAACATTCAAGGAAATGGACTAGTTTTCACCGGAATAATATTTTTAATTAATAATTATAAATAAAAGGATAATTGAAAATTATAAGGCAATTATATAAATAACTATATATGAATATAGTTCTATAATGGATTTCTAATATATCAATATTTATTATTTTTTAGGTTTGAATGCATGCGTATCAAGATAGGACTTGGGGTAAAATTCATCATCTCACTTTTATTTTTGCGAGACATATACCATATTCACCACATGTTAATTTTTTGTGGTATATAAACTACCTATGAATTTTTTTAGGATAATTTACGTGATTAATAAAGGTAAATAAAAATTAATATAAGCTTCTCAATTTCAGTATATCTTTATTCTAATATTATTGAAGATGTAAGAGTTTATGTTACAATCTAATTTATTTTAGGGATTTTTTATTATAAATTTTCATTGAGGTAAATTGTATTTTTATCATACATTAAAAAAATATTTTCAAATACGATAATTATTTATGGGTCTTTAATTTTTTCCCTTAAATTTAACTTAGTTTGGTTCTTGAAGTGATTGACAAATTTTTTTTAAGAAAATCCCACCTTGTTTCTTCTTTGGTCAACAAATGTTTTTTCCATGTCCATTTTATTTGAAAATATTTTCAAGAATATTATTTTTTATGATTAAATGATTGATAAAAATAATTTTCAACCATATTTTAATTTATTTAAAATGTTTTAAAAATTAATTTTTGAAATTGTTTCAAATTTTTTATTTATGACTTTTTTCAAAAATTGAAAAATATTTATTTATTTTAACGAATAAAACACAAAAAAAAATTCCCACTATCATGTCTATTATTTTAATTAAATATTCTTTTATATGTTTCCATGGTTATATTCAATATTTGTTTTATATATTATGTTAATTTATGTTTTTAAAAAATTACAAAACTAAAAAGGGATATTTTCACAGTATTTTCAAATCATATTTTTAAGGCTTTTATAAAAGTTATTTTTCATCTATGTCATGATACATTATGGATTTTTATGTTTCACTAGGGATATAATCTTATTATTCAATCCACATTTCCATATGAAATATAATTATAATGATCTGAAGATGATTCTATGAATCTTACTTTTTCCATAGGTTAATTGAATTATAATGTGATAATAAATAATATTTTGATACCATCAACCTCCTTTCTATACGTATCATAGGATTATGTGACAATGAGATATTTCAAAAACACATTTATTTTCAATTGGTTATTTTAATTATAATTAAATAATTATTAAACTCATTTCTTATCCTTGGGTTAGTAATGTTATGAAGGCAATCATAGTTTTTTCTATCGGTTTTACGATAAAATGAAAGATCTATGTACATAATTATTGTTATGGTTATTAGATAACTTTAATGAAGATCAGTGATCCCAATGTATCTTATGATGATATTTTAGCATGATATCAAGTCCCAATAAATTGGGAAATGTGATATATTTTATTCGATTCAAGTTACACCTAATATAAGATAATTTTACTGAATGTAATCAACTCCTAAGAGACAAAAGTGTTAAAAGGGTTGAAGTAACACCTAAGAGAATAGTGGAATTATCCTTTTTAGTTGAGTCTTGATGAATTTATGATTTCCCAAGATACCAACATGGTCTCCATATTCTAACTATTATTCTAAAGGATTACTTTGAACAAGATCGATTTTACATGGGTTGTGATTGTTGACTCATATAACAATTATAATATATTAATGTTTTATTCTATGAATAATGTTTTAGGATCTAGTTTACGGTGAAAATGAATTATTTTATATTATTATCTTCCACTTTTATTATTCTCTCATACCCTTATTTCTAACTTATTCTTCATTTGATCATAAATTCGTATCTCCTATATTTAACCATTCTGAACATCTAACCTCACCCTTTATTATTCTTCTATTATCATGGGCCATAGAGAATTTAATTATAAAATATTGGTCTAGAAGCATATCATGTGTGGGTAATTTTTTGGGTAATTTTTAATTATTCTAATGGAACAATAAAATATGGGTATAATTGGGGAATTTTCATTTGAGGCGAGAGACATGGGTTTTGTAATGTAAAGGGTTTTCCTAATTACCTAAAACACTAAACCTAAAAGGTCATGGATATGTAAAATACTCTAAATTGGATGTAGATATTATGATTATGGATTATTAAAATTTGTTCACATTTGGTGGAATGAAAACCAGTATATAATGATTATGTTTTAGCACCAGATCTCAGTGTACAGGTATAGGGTTGTCACAGTTAGAATTAGAGCAACATTTAAGTGATTTTAGAATTTATGATGTCATTATATGAGTATAATATAATTGTTAAGGAAACCATTATTTGTTAATAAGTTTATGTATGATCAAAATATTAATGGAATTGATAAAATGTTTAGGTTTTATGATATTGGATTTAAAAGTGATAGATGATATTTTGAAAATTTTTATTAACTTCTATTTGGTATATATTGTATATGTAACCCTTAGGTTTAACACGTGAATTTTTGTGATGTTCTTTAGTTATAATGTTATTGGGAACATGATTTGCCTTTAAAGTTAATGTGTTCTTTAATGATGATGTAATTATGGATAAGGATAATAATTAAGTTATAATATATTGGGAATATATGGGATTGAAAATTGAGTTAGTGACTAAGTAATTAAATTTATTTTTGAATAAGTTAACTATATTAGTAATATTATATGACTAAGGGGAATATAAAATTAATGCTAGTGTGTTATTTTGTTTGAGAAATAAATATTGAGTAATATTATAGTATCATAAGTGGTTTTATTGTGCCTTCATTTTGATTCAGGTTCTTTGGAAAATGATTACTGTTTTTTGTAAAATATATGATTAGGGTATATATAATTTGTATGTTACACTATTATTGATTAATATAATTTGGGGATAAATTTCAAGTTTATATTGTAAAAATAAATTATGAAATTATTTTTTATTTTGGTATTTAGAATTTTTCCTAGAGTATTTTGATGAGTTTGAAGGTTGGATTTTTTGGAATGATTTAGGTTAAACTGTGGGTGTTATTTTTTTGGTTTTGAATATTATTCTATTATTTATTAATATGATTAATTATTCATATTGAGAATTATATAAAAAAAATTGGGTAAATATGTAGAGACCAGAGGAATAAGTTATCATTATTTTTTAGATATTATGATCCATGAAAATTTTATTTTATTTCTTCAGGGATGAAAATATCATATTGGTTATTTATCATGTAGTAGTGGTGAAAAAATACTCAAAATAAAACTAGAGGATAAAATTATGTAAGGAAATAAAGTAAGTATATTTTTTTAATTTTTTTAAATAATGGTCAAATAATCCCTCAAACTAAAGAAATATGAATATAAATTTATTGAATCCTATGCGGAAAATATCACTTAGCTATCAAGATATAATTTTTGAAACCTATTTATAATTATGAGTTTTATAATAAATACATGGTTAAAGAATTTTTTTTGGGAATGAAACATTTACTATTTTTAACATATAAATTAATGATCTTTTCAAAAGGATATGTGATTGGTATGGATTTAAAATCATTTCTTTCCACTTTGGTATATTTATCTTCCACTCCTTGGAATTTATTCTGAAAATCATTTAAACCCTTCATCATTAAACATGGGATAAATAATATAAAGGAAAATTTTCATTAGGGGTATAAAGAAATACCCCATGATTTTCAAAAATATATCTATTTAATAGATTCAATGTGTTGGATGGATTTTGATACATGAAACACCAAGCTTAAACAAAAACTGATATAAAATAGAAATATAATAATTTAAATATTAAATTAATGACCAAGATGTTGGTTAGGTTGATTTTAATATGAATAACCATATTATGAAATATATATAGAAATATTTTCCTTAAAAAAATTAATAACAATTCATATATTTATTATCAATTTGTTGGAAACAATGGTATTTTATTTTGAATGCAAAAGATTTATTTTTCATAAAAATGTTTTTATGTGTGCAATTTATTTTTATACTAATAAATTTAATTATACAAAATTGATAAAATATTATTATTAAAGAGTAATATTTTACATCTAATTGAATGAATTAGAATTCTGTTAATTATTTTTATTTCGCAAGTTATGATAACAAACTCATCTTATGTTTTAAAAGTAATTTTTGTTAACTTTTATGCATAAATATTATAATAAATTTATATAACTTTAATAAATTATATTTTAAAAATGGATATAATTTTTGAAATCGTCATTTCAAAATAATCTTTGAAATAATTTATGGGATTTTCTAAAAAGATTAATTTTTTTGAAAATACTGAAAATATTGATTTTCAAAAAACATGTCATTTATTTTTTCTAAATTTTTTAACATTTAAGTAAAATTATTAATTGAATTTGGTATTAAATATAAATAACTTTAATGCAATTATATATAATATAATTAATTAAAAATCAATTATAAACATATTAAATTTTTTATAAGCTCATTTTGTAGATTAAATCACATTTTTCTAAAAACTGTATTTCATTTAATTTTATAAATTAATATTAAAATTCATTTCTACCACTTCATAAAATTGATTCTTTAAAAATATATTCCATATTTGGAATCAATAGGTCCAAATTTGGTAAATAGGTATCTTTTGATGTTTTTCATTATTAAGAGTATCCTTGGTAAAAATGTTGTCACCAATGTATGGGAAAACATGTAAAAATAATTAAAAATATTATATATGACCTAAAAAACTTCTTGGTAGATGTATTATTTTATTAGATGACTGTTTTTAGACCATAACCATCCAAGATTAAAAAATGTGAATTTATTTCCACTTTCCATTGAATATAACTTTTATATTCTTTTAAGAAAATGATAATTTCAAAAATATCACTCTCTTATGGATAACACCATATCCCTATGGTACACATATACAACACTTTACCCAAGTGATAGGGGTGTGAATATCAATTTTCCCACATTCATTCCCCCATTATGGGGGGAAATGTTTATTTGGTGGGGAAATGGTGAGGCAAATGGGGGAGGCAGTCTAGATACTAAAGTGTAGACACATGAGTGATTTGGGTAAAAGGGGTGGTGGTCTCCATGGGTGGTGATACATGTATAGAAAATTATGGGTGAAAATGGGGAAGTTGTGATATTTTAAAGATAAGATGTGGGTGGGTGAGTGCAGTCACAAGGGGGTGGTGACAGAGGGAATATGTGAAGGGAGTAGGTGGAGGGGTTTGGAAATGGGCATTCAAGATGGATTCTTCATTGTAATATTTTCCAAACCATGAAGTACATTAGGATAATTTCAAATTAAGGGCCTTCATGGAAAAAGGATTCCCTGTCCACATTTCACATCAAAGGCTTTTAGGCCAGAAAAATGGGTTTCTAGACATTGGGCCTTTGAACCATAAGTATATAACAAAATATGTATTGTTAGTGTTTTAAAATCCTACTAGGGAGGGAATAAGATATAACCAATGGGTTTTCTTGGTTTTTGATTCAGTTTTAGTCTTGTAATCACCTCAAATAGTAATAAAAAAATAAGTAAACAAATAACATGTTCACTCACATGCTTTTAATTAATCTTGTATGTTTTAATTAGGATAAGAGATATTATAAACAAATACAAAATATTATTTTCAATGTAAATATTTTTTTTATAATTTTAGTTTAATTTTAATTTTATGCGGTTATATAAATACCTTGAACCCTTATGCTACGATGACACAATTCATGTGAAAGTAATAGAAAAATAAAAGTAAATTACTTCAAAAACATTAAAAGAAAAATTTTAGGTGATTTATGGTGTTATTTAAATTTATTGGGTAATAATGACGTATAATATATATATTAATAGGTTATATTATGAATAAATTTATATCTTGATGCCTTTAAACTGAAATTTTTTGAGTACTCCCAAAATTGAATTTAATGATATTATATGTTAAATAATATTTTATTAACTAATTTTAAAAAAATACTGATAAGAGAAATTTGGAATGGTAAATGGTAAAAAATGTCATCCATAAATCATTTTTGAGTTATAATCCACTATGAAGGTAAATTCCTAACCCATAAATATTGATTAAGTTGTTACCATATCTAAAGTTAAAATGGTTTAATGGGGGTTAAAACCAAAAAAGCAAGGTATAAAATACCACATAAACCTATAAAAATTTTACTGGATATAATTATTTTAATATTCACTATCCTATCTTCAAAATTATTGTCATTTTGTACCAGTTTACATGATTATGATCATTATTATATTTTTAAGCTCTTAAAATCACAAGTTTATCTTTTTTCTGCACTTATAAAAAGAAACCACTTCTCCTCACATTTACATACCTTATGAGAACATTAATTCAATAAATCCAAATAAAATGCCTCCATAAATTCCCTAAAAATATCCTATAATTATTTTACTCAACATAAGACCAACATTTGAAGGATTAAGGTGTAAGAAAGGGGAGTTTTCCGAAGTAGAGGTATAACTCTAAACTGAGTGTTGCTATCTTTATTTCTTCTTCCACATCTAATAAATATTCTCTAACCATGTTGATAAAATAAAATTTTTATGTTAAATATAATGAAATTTTTTTAAGTTCATGGTATAACCCTTTTTCATCTATTTTCCATCCAAATGGGTAATTAAAGAATTTCCCATGCGTACGTATGAGCTACCATGTCCACAAAGGGATACATTTCATTTTCCAGTAACATGTTTCATGAATTGTTATTATGATATATTTAATGGTTATATATTATATTTTTGATATTTTTATATTTCTATAATTATAATATATTATCTACCTTATTACTTTTCTATTTGTTGTAAAATGATAACTTTGTTTGTATGTATGTGTGGACTACAATTTCCATGAAGCGATGTGACTTGTCTTTCATTTCTAATTTTCATAGCTATAATGAAGATATATTTAGATAATATATATGATATCTATGACATAATTTTAATCATATAAATGCTAATTATTATTTACCATTATTTCATTCCATCCATTGAAAAGAGGAAACATTAATCGTGTGTATATACAGACTATCATCTCCAGGAAGTGATGTAATTCATTTTTCATCACCACCTTGTATGGATGATAATTAATGTGTATACAATGAATACATCTGATTATTATGAACATATTATTAATCTATAAATTATGAAACCATGAACAAGGTGCGTGGACTAGATACTTCAACCAAAAAATACATGGAGAATGATCTAGTTTTCACCGGAATTGTAAAGACCCCGAATTTTCATGGAATTTGTTTTTACAATACATGAGAATTTTAAGAGTCCACAGTTTCTGACAGCGCCTAATTCCGAGTCCCAGTGTGCCCGGAATCAATTTCTGAAGTTTTGTTCAGGTAAGTTTAGTAAACGTATGTGCGGGATTTTATATCTTTTAAACCGGTTCTCGGTATTGAAATCTAAGGGAACCACTGAACTCGCAGCACCGATATTCTATTAAGGATACCTTCAACGCAGTTTCATTTTATCGAGATTGGAATTTTTTTGGGGTTTCTAAATAAATTAAATAAAAATATGTCTAGCATATTTTTATTTGAGTGGTGGTTTAATCCTCCAAAGGGAGGTTGGAGGTGGGGCCCACCCGCGCATAACCTCTTATGGGAGGATATTATGTGGTGGGGCCCACATGAGCTCAAACCCCCTTAAACCCCCGTTAACCCCTTGAGTTCCCCATTAATGGGGGAAACTCTTGAACTACCCCTTAATGGTGCCAACACACCAAAAAGATAATTAATGCCTCAATTAATTATCTTTTGAAAACTTTTGAATCCTTTCCACCCCATTTAATTTAATGAGTTATTTAATTTAATTAAACACAACTCTTGTGTGCTGTGGTGCCAACAAATAATACACTCCTCCACTATTATTTTTGGTTTGTGACTTGGTGGTGCCTTTCCTCTCCAACGAAAAATGATATCCTCTCAACGAAGAACACCTGTCTCCACCGAGGAACGAGGATGTCGTCTCCTCCCTTTCCAACTGGGACAAGAAAGGGAAGACACTACCCGTAATGAACGTCGCCAACGATGATGTCATCTCCTCCCAACGTCAACGGAATGATGCCGCCTTCTCGCGACTCTATAAAGCGGACACCGAATACGAGGTAGGGGGATTTGATTATTTTAATGTAGGAATTATACCAGCATTCCTTGTCATTTATTTGGGTCTGATGATGGACAGTAGTTATCACCTAATGTGGAGGGAGCGAGCTGAAAAAACATGGTCTGACATCCCTCTGATTGGTTCTTGATTGGTTGATGACGGAGGCAGAGCCAGAAGGGCGCAGTACCGATGCACTTTGCTAGAGAAGAACTGCATCCATACGGGCCGAGGTGGACGGAAGAGGCGTGGTGTCGGAGCGCTAAGTCGGAGGAAGGGGGCCGCGACCATATGAGTCTCGGTGAACGAATAGGGTGTGGCACCGACACGCTGTGCTGAGGAATCCCCACGGCCGGCCAGCCCCTCAGTCGGGCCGTCGTGGCTGGGCAGCCCCACGGACGGGCCACCCACGGCCAGGCCCCCACTGCAGGGCCTCCCCTCAGCCGGGCAGCCCCTCGGCCGAGCCGCCCCTCGGTCGGGCCGCCATGGTCAGGCCACCCCTCGGCCGGGCCGCCATGGTCGGGCCGCCCCACGGCAGGGCCGCCACTCGGCCGGGCTGCCTCGGCCGGGCCACCCCTTAGACTGGGCCGCCCTCCGACCGGGCTGCGCTGCACCTTCAGGTCGGGCCGCACCTTTGGGTCAGGCCACACCCATGGACTGAGTCAGACCCTCAGACCGGGTCGGACCCCGATTTGGACCGGATCGGAATGGATTGCTCGGACGGGGTCGGACTGGACCCGAACCTGTTATAGCCAATTGTCACCTTTCGCCCCTATTCGGGGCTTTGGGTGTCCGACTGATGAACCGCCTGCCGCGATGGAATTTTTGGAGTGAGGCGATTCTCTTGGCATACTCCACTTGAGGTTTGGACACAGTTGGGGTACAGAAGGGTTGGTTTGAGCCTAAAAACCAACCAGGCCCCTGGAACGGAAATACTAATAACTCACAAACCGGATGTCTGATTGAAGCACAGTCTACTGTGTTGGGTTTATTATTATTAGACGAAAATACGGGATACATGAACTCAAGACTTCATGTAATTTGATGTATCGACTCTTGGCACAAGGAGCGGACCCTCCTGGAATCGAGCGTGTTATGTGCGGGAACCCTAGGGATAGCTGTGACTGAGATGACAGTGACGACTTCTATACCAAGATCCTCCGTGGGTTCGACAGCGGTGACTATTGTATCAGGATCTTATATGGGTTCGACAATGATGACTTCTGTACTGGGATCCTCTGTGGGTTTGACAGCGGGACTACTGTACCAGGATCCTCTCTGGGTTCGATAGCGATGACTATTGTACCAGGATCCTCCATGGGTTCGACAGTGATGACTTCTATACTAGGATCCTTCGTGAGTTCAACAGTGGTGACTACTGTACTAGGATCCTCTGTGGGATCGACAGCGATGACTTCTATACTGGGATCCTCTGTGGGTTCGACAGTGGTGACTACTGTACTAGGATCCTCCATAGGTTTGATAGCGATTATTACTATACCGGGATCCTCTATCGGTTTGATAGTGACGACTTCTGTACTAGGATTCTATATGGGTTCGACAGCACTGATACTGTTCCAGGATCCTACGTGGGCTCGACAGAGGATATGATTCAGTGGAAAAAACTAATCATCTCTACCCCTCTACATGAGTATTATACCTGTGTGAGCTGAGTCTTGTCTTTTAACCATTATCATCATGGTGATTGACTTTACTTCCTTTGTGGAATGGGTTGTGCTTGGGCTCGATATTTGGAGTCAGACTGTGATTGGTAACTTAGGTATATGTAGAGGCATATACCTATGTAAGGTTGGTTGATAGTTCATGATTGTATCTTACTTCTTTGGTTTATCCTTAGTGGATTCAAGGAGACCTTTTGGGGTCTTGGGGTCCCCTACTGAGTAATGTTATACTCACCCCTACACGGGCTTCACCCGCACCTTGTTGTGTTCTGTGTAGATGACGGTCAGTAGTGATCGAGGCTGAGGGTGATGGATAGGAGGCTGCTCGAAGCTAGGCTAGACGGGACGTACCTCAGGGACAAGTGTTCGAGTTATGTACCTACCCTTCATATAGGATTCCCCAGTGGATGATCTAGGAGCTGTTTTCCTTTTTACTTGTACTTGTACTTTTTGTTCAATTGGGTTTTTATACTGTCCCACTTACTTTCAGAACACATTTCTTTTCTATTTTAGTAGTTATTGCTTCTACTGCTTGTGTTCAGACTGGGTGTGTTACAAGTTTAAATGAAATGCCTTACCTTTTATTGGGAATTCACCTTTGGTACTAGTTGCCAGCCCCTGGCCTATGGAAGGTGGGCTTGGGTTAGTCACAGCACAGGCCCCGAGGATGGGTCGTGACAAATTGGTATCAGAGGAGTCGGTTCTACCACATAACTTAGACTCTGATTCTTTTAAGTTTCAATAGTGTTAAGTGTTTTGGGTGTGATTATCGGTTTAGGGAAACTGGTGTTGGTGCAGAGGCTGACATATCCATACACTAGGACTCTGACTTCTGATTTCCGACTCAGTGCATGGAAACACTGATTGCGTGTGTGTTCCTTTTGAAAATTTTTCATTGTGATTACTTTGTATCAGCTCACCAGGTATAATGTTTTGACTCTGGTGAACCTGTTTCTTTTTAGGATGGCCCCACAAAGGTATCCAGCTAGTGTTCCGAGTTTTGTACGAGATGGTAGCCCAACGAGCGACGAGGCCTCGGTGTAGGGACCCATCATAGTGGAGGTACCAGCGGTACCACTACCCGTTGGGCCACCGATACCACCAGCTCCAGCAGAAGAGAGTGTGATTTTTCTGAGTGCATTACAGGAGTTCCAGCGCCAGAGGACGCCTAGGTTCTAGGGAGATACGGACCCATAGGCAGCTGAGGATTGGCTGGAGGGTGTTGTGAGAGTTTTCGGATTGGTAGGGACACCAGCCGACCTTATGGTGATCCTTGATGTGAGTCTTCTGCATGCAGCAATAGGAATATGGTGGATCCTGATGTTCCAGGTGCATGAAGAGGCATCACTACTCTGGACAGACTTCGAGAGCCTATTCCCGGTGAATTTTGTTCCAGCCACCCTTCGTGCGGTGCGGATTCAAGAGTTACTTCATCTGCAGCAAGGCAGCATGATTGTAGCTCAATACTTAGTGAGTTTCACCGACCTCTCACACTACTCCATGGATATGTTGCGAGACCCATTCTTCAGGGCTCGGACCTTCGAGCAGGGACTCAGGCATGAGATCAGGGATTCAATGGTCTCCCTCAGTATCCCGACGCAGGCGGGGTGCTCAAGCGAGCCCTTATTGTAGAGAGTTTTCTAAGTGAGCAATAACTAGCGGTGAGACCCACCATATGACGACACGTAGCGGAGTCTTCTAAAGCCGGTAGTAGACAGATGTCGTAGAGGTACAAGCAGACCAGGTCATCAGGTGGGCGATCCCAGGATACAGGTTCGGTTGTGCGGGGAACACGAGACAGAGCCAGTCATATGAGGGACATGCAGTCCTATGCATGTGGCAGGCATGGGTCACATGGATCATGACTACCCAACCCACCATGCAGATGAGCAGTAGTCAGTAGAAACACCTCCCAGGTAGAGGTAGAGGTTCGAACATGGTGTTCTGCTGGGAGCAGGAGGACGTGGCAGAGGAGCTGGTCGAGCAGCAGGAGGTGGATGACATTTTGAGGCCCTACCACCACCACCACCAGGAGGTCCAGCCCGACCACAGGGAGCTGGCAGACAGAGGCGGGATCATCTTCAGGCAGTCGAGGCCTATGACCATGGCGCACCTCAAATGATTCGAGTTACTATCTTTGTCTACTCAACCCTTGTTGTATTACTTATATACACAAGTGTGAGACATTATTTTATTTCCACTACCCTCATTTGGAGCTCAGAGATTTTGAAAGAGCCATTGGCTCAATCCTTACGACTACAGACTCCTACAGAAGCAGACTCGACAATTACGCACTGGTGCTGGCAGTGTGATCTTACTCTAGGAGGTGAGAGATTTGGTTGGGATCTCCTTGTATTGGCGTCGAGGCCTTACGACGTCATCTTGGGTACGGACTGGTTATCCAAAATTCATGCTCAGATTGACTATATTAGGCGTAAAGTGCGGTGTGTCCACATGGATGAGACTAGGTTCACCTTCACTAGTGAGAAGGGAGACTTTGCAGCATAGGATGGACTTACACAAAGGAGTGGGAAGCCGATCACACATAATTTGGCTAGTCTCATCTTTGGAGCGGTTGATGTGAAGAGTCCAAGTTTTCTTATAGTGGTGGATCAGTACGTGTTTGTTTTCCTTGAAGATGTTCCAGGACTACCTCCCCATAGAGAGGTGGACTTCTACATTGACTTGTACCCCAAGACGGAACTGATATCTACTCAATCATATATGATTTCTCTCACCGAGCTTCATGAGTTTTAGGTATAGCTGGAGGACTTATAGGGGAAGGGATTTATCTGACCCAGTGTTTCACCCTGGGCATCCCTAATTTTGTTCACCAAGAAGGAGGATTGGATCTTGCGATTGTGTGTTGACTACCGTCAATTGAACCAGGTGATCGTGAAGAACAAGTACCCACTACTGAGGATTGACGACCTCTTTGATCAGCTCAAGAGAGTGCGATGGTTCTCAAAGATAGACCTTATGTCAAGCTATCACTAGCTCAGAGTTTGAGAAGAGGATGTGTAGAAGACGGCCTTCAGGTGTAAGTATGGACACTACAAGTTCTTGGTTATTCCCTTCGGCATAACCACTACTCCAGTAGAGTTCATGAGTCTCATGAACATGATCTTCCAACCTTACCACGATCTCTTTTTCCTAGTATTCATCGACTACATACTGATCTACTCGACTACTAAGGAGGAACATGCCTACCAATTATGGGTAGTATTGGACACACTCTGAGAGCACCAGCTTTATGGTAAGCTCTCGATGTGCTAGTTCTGGATCTGAGAGGTACACTTCTTTGGACATGTCATCTCGGAGGCTGGAGTTGCAGTAGATCTAGTGAATATTGAGGCAGTACTTGCTTGGGAGCCACCCAGGAGTGTAATGGAGGTGCGGAGTTTTTTTGGACTGGCTGGGTAATATCAGAGATTTGTTCCAAACTTCTCCAGAGTTGCAGCACCACCTTCCATCCTCAGACGGATGGTCCGACTGAGAGGACCATTCAGACTCTCGAGGAAATTCTCCATGCATGCATCCTTGACTTCAGTCGTAGCTAGGAGGATCACTTACCCTTGGTGGAGTTTTTATATAATAATAGCTACCAATCCACCATCGGGATGGCACCTTACGAGGAATTGTACTGTCGACCTTGTAGATCGCCTCTATGCTGGACTGACCCAGGGGAGTCCACACTTATGAGACTGAAGATGGTACAGGCTGCGATGGAGAAGGTGCAGATCATCCAGGAGTAGATAAAGACTGCATATAGCAAAAAGAAGTCCTATGCTGATAGGAGACAGAGACCACTGGAGTTTGAGGATGGAGACCACGTCTTTCTATGGATCTCACCTCAATGAGGTCGATGGAGATTTGGCCGAGGCGACAAGTTATCTCTACGATTCATCAGACCTTTCTAGGTCCCCAGCAGGGTAGGCGAGGTGGCTTACCGTCTGGATATTACACCTCAGTTACACCGGGTGCACAACATCTACCACGTATCTTAGTTAAGGAGATACGTGCATGACCCATCCCACATCATTGACCATGGGAGATGGATATGAATGACAGGGAGACCTTCACATATGTTCCAGTGGATATTGAGTATCGACAGGAGTGGGTCCTGCATGGATGGTCGATTCCACTGGTGCACGTTCGCTGGTAGCACGGGAACCTCCAGGAGAGCACATGGGAGCGGGAGGCTCGAATGCGTGCTCAGTACCCCCATTTGTTTTTTTAGTGTGAGTTGTAGCTTATGAGGACGTAAAGCCCTGGGGTGGGGAGAATTTAAAGACCCTGAATTTCTGTGGAATGTTTTTTTAAATACATGGGAACTTTACGAGTCTGCAGTTTCTGATGGCGCCTGATTCCGAGGCCCGGTGTGCCCGGAATCAATTTATGATGTTTTGTTCGGGTACGTTTAGTAAACGTATGTGTGGGATTTTATATCTTTTTAACTGGTGCTCAGAATTGAAATCTGAGGGCACCAGTGAACTCGCAGCACCGATATTCGCTTAAGGAGACCTTCACCGTAGTTGCGTTTTATCGAGATTAGAAGTTATTTTTGGGGGGGTTTCTAAATAAATAAAATAAAAATATGTCTAGAGTATTTTTATTTGAGTAGTGGTTTAATCCTACAAGGGGAGGTTGGAGGTGGGGCCCACCCACGCATAACCTCCCATGGGAGGATATTATGTAGTGGGGGCCACATGAGTTCAAACCCCCTCAAACCCCCATTAACCCCTTGATTTCCCCATTAATGGGGGAAACTCTCGAACTACCCCTTATTGGTGCCAACACACCTAAAAGAAAATTAATGCCTCAATTCATTATCTTTTGAAAACATTTGAATCCTTTCCACCTCATTTAATTTAATGAGTTGTTCAATTTAATTAAACACAACTCTTGTGTGTTGTGGTGCCAACAAATAATATAATCCTCCTATATTATTTTTGGTTGGCGACTTGGTGGAGTTGTTCCTCTCCAACGAAGAATGATATCCTCTCAATGAAGGACGCCCGTCTCCACTGAGGAACGATGAGGCTATCTCCTCCCTTTCCAACTAGGACAAGAAAGGGAAGACGCCGCTTGCAAAGAAAGTCATCAACGACGATGTCATCTCCTCCTAACGTCAACAGAACGACGCCGCCTTCCTGCGACTCAATCAAGCGAACAATGAATATGAGGTAGGGGATTTGATTATTTTAATGTATGAATTATACCCTCGTTCCTCGTAGTTTATTTGGGTTCGATGATGGCCACTTGTTATCGCCTAATGTAGAGGGCGTGGGCTGAACAAAAACGGACTGAAATCCCTTCGATTGGTTCTTGATTGGTTGAAGATGGAGCCGGAGCAGGAAGGGCGTGATGCCGATGCACAATGCTGGAGACGAACTGTGGCCATGCGGGCCGCGACAGACGGAAGAGGCATGGCGCCATCACGCCGCGTCGGAGGAAGGGGGCATGGCCAAGCGGGTCGTGGTAAACGAAGATGGCGTGGCACCGTCACGCCGCGCCGAGGAAGCCCCACAGCCGGGCCGCCACAGCCGGGCCACCACGGTTGGGCCGTCCCTCAGCCGGGCCACCATGGCCGAGCAGCCCCACAGCCGGGCAACCCCACAGCTGGGCTGCCACGGCCAGGCTACCCCTTGGCTGGGCAGCCCCTCGGTCGGGCCGCCACTTCTGGGACACCCCTCGGCCAGGCCGCCACAGCTGGGCCGCCCCTTGGCTAGGCCACCTCGACCGGGCCACCCATCGGGTCAGGCCGCCCTCTGGTCGGGCCGTGCCTTCAGTTCTGGTCGTGCCTTAGGGTCGGGCCGCACCTTTGGGTCGGGCCGACCACTCGGGTTGGGCCACACCCGCAGACCGAGTCGGACCCTCAGACCAGGTTGGACCCCAGTTAGGACTGGGTCAGGCTGGGTCTCTCTGACTGGGTCGGACCAAACCCGGACCCGTTATAGCCAGTTATCTCCTTTTCGACCCTATTCTGGGCTTCGGGTGTCCTATTGATGAACCTCCTACAGTGATGGAATTCTTGGAGCGAGGTGATTCTTTTGGCATACTCCACTGGAGGTTCGAACACAGTTGGGGTAGGGATGGATTAGTTTGAGCCTAAAAACCAACCGGGACCCTGGAACAGAAATATCAATAACTCACAGACCGGACGTCCGATTGATGCGTCGTCTATCACATTGGGTTCCTTATGATGAGACGGAACTATGGGATACATCAACTCAAGAATTTGTGGCAGTTGATGTATTGATTCTGGGCTCGAGGAGCGGTACCTCCTAGAATCGAGCGTGCTATGTGCGGGAACCCTAGGGCTAGCTGCGATTGAGATGACAGCGATGACTTCTATACCAGGATCCTTCGTGGGTTCGACAGTGGTGACTACTGTACCAGGATCCTTTGTGGGTTCGAAAACGATGACTTCTGTACCAGGATCCTCCATGGGTTCGACAGCGGTGACTAATGTACTAGGATCCTCTGTGGGTTCGACAACAATGACTACTGTACCAGGATCCTATGTGGGTTCGATAACGATGACTTCTGTAGTGGGATCCTCCGTGGGTTCGACAGCGGTGACTACTATACTAGGATCCTTCGTGGGTTCGACAGTGATGACTTCATTACCGAGATCCTCTGTGGGTTCGACAGTGGGGACTAGTGTACCAGGATCCTCTGGGGGTTCGACAGCGATGACTACTGTATCGGGATCCTCTGCGGGTTCGACAGTGACGACTTCTGTACCAGGATCCTACATGGGTTCAACAGCGCTGATACTGTTCCAGGATCCTACGAGGGTTCAAAAGAGGAGATGATTCAGTGGCTATAACTAATCATCTCTACCCCCTCTGTATGAGTAGTATTCATGTGTGAGTTGAGTCTAGTTTTTCAACCATTATCATCATGGTGGTTGACATAACTTCATTTGTGGAATGGGTTGTGCTTGGGCTCGAGAGTTAGAGTTGGACTGTGATTGGTAACTTATGTATATGTATGGGAATATACCTATGTAAGGTAGCTTGATACTTCATGATTGTATCTTACTTTTGTGGTTTATCATTAGTGGATTCTGGGAGACCTTCGGGGGTCTCGGGGTCCCCTACTAAGTAATGTTATACTCACCCCTGCATGGGTTTCGCCCGCACCTTGTTTTGTTCTATGCAGACGACGGTCAGTAGTGATCGAGGCTGAGGGTGACGGATGGGAGGCTGCTCGGAGCTGGACTATATGGGATGTACCTCAGGTAAGATTGTTTAAGTTTTGTACCTACCCTTCAGTTAGGATTCCCCGGTCGACGATCCAGGAGCTATTTTCCTTTTTACTTGTACTTGTACTTGTTGTTCAGTTGGGTTTGTATACTAGCCCACTTACTTTCAGCACACTTTTCTTTTCTATTTTAGTACTTATTTCTTCTACTGCTTGTGTTCAGATTGGTTGTGTTATAGGTTTAAATTCAATGCCTTACCTTTTATTGGGAATTCACCTTTGGTGTTAGTCCCCATCCCCTGGCCTATGGAAGGCGGGCTAGGGGTAGTCACAACACGGGCCCTGAGGACAGGTCATGACATGAATATAGTTTTTAAAGAATAATTTTTCACAAAAGGACAACTAATTTTATAAGGAAATGATATCCTATACTTTATATATAAATATGGCTCTATAATTTACTTATAACAAATCTATATTTAATATATAAGAGGTTTTAATGTTTATGAATCAAGATATTACTTGAGGTAAGGGATTCTCGTCTCACATTTAGTTATGTGTGACATATTCCATATTCACCATTTTTTTCTTTTTTGTGGTGTATATACTTCTGATGAATTTTTTTTATTAAAATCCTTGGAATTTTCCAATGAATTTAAGGTTTTCTCTTCTCTGATATTTTTATTCACTGATTATTGATGTTGTTAGGGTTTATGTTACAAACTCATTTCTTTTTAAGATTATTTATGATAAATTTTCATTATTGGATATTATATAGATATTATCCTATTAAACCCATGTGTTTTTTTTATTTTCCATTTATTTATAGTTATTTCATGTTTTCTTTACATTTTCGTCTCTGTGGTTCTTAGGAAAAATTAAATTTTTTATAAAAACTAACCTTATTTCGTCTTTAGTCGAAGAACCTTTTCATCACTATAATTCACCTTTAAAATGTATTTAAAATTATTATTTTCTATTATTCATTTATTTTTCAAATCCATTTTCATTCATATTTTAATTTATTTTCAATTATTTAACGATTAATTCAAAAAAATTGTACTTATTTTTTATGAAATTTTAGAGAAAGTTTGAAAGTATTATTTCTTTTAAAGTTTATTAGGTGAATGTATTTTTCCACCTTCATGACTATTCATTATTTGAATATTCATTTAAAATTTTCCATGTTTATTTTCAAAGAAAATATTTTCCCAATATTATATGAATATATGTTTTAAAAAATTTATAAAAACAAAAGGTATGTTTTCACTTTATTTTCATGTTGAATTTTTATTGATTTTATTAAATTGATTTTTTATCTTTGGAAATATCCTTGAAGGAATGTTATGTTTTACTGGGGATATACTCTTATGATTCTATCCACTTTTATGGATAGATTTTGATTATAATGATTTTAAGATAATTTCTTGATACATGATTCTTTCCATGGGTTAAAAAATAAATGATGAAATAATGAATGACCTTATTATGCCATCAACATTCTTTCTCTATGGGGATTAGGATTGTGTGATGATGAGATGTCTGTGAAACCCACTTATTTTACATGGGTTAATTTTTTTATAATGAAATCATATGAAACTCATTAATTTTATATAGTATAATTATGTTATTAATGGAATAATATTTGTTTCTATGGATTTTATAGTGAAATAAATGTTGTAAAGATCCTAACACTAGTATCACAGAGATGGTGGTTAGTTTATTACATTGGTTTTATATACCAGAAATTATACTCTAAAGGAACCAATAGTCTATTAATATTATAAAACTATATATGTTGATGAATTTCACATTATATTTGAAAACATGAAATACAACATAATATTTTCTTTGATAACATAACCTTTATCATTATCGTATCCCTGCATATCAATCATAATAAACTTCCTATAATCCTGAGGAATGGAAATATAAGAAGCGGTAACATCTAAGTCTTAGTAAGGATATACGTACAAAAGAATATATCATGAATAAATAAGGAATAATAAATATGGATGGTAAATAACTGAAACACATTCCATTTAATTAATAACCTAAACATGAAGGATAATATAGAAGAAATAAATGATGATTAAATAAATCAATATAAATAATTACATGATCTTGAAACATATTCTTGGATTTTCAAACTAATAAAATAATCAGATGGATATTAATAACTAATATCGTATTATGGAATTTCATAATGTCTCACACCATAACCATAATGTTATGGCCTAACTCTAGGAAATAATACAAAAATGGTTAATTATTTGGTCAAATACCCAATATATGTTGTTTTATGAGACCAACCAATACATCAAGGGGTTATAGTGGGGCTCATTTATCATATACTAAGTCCAATGCATTTCTCATTTGAGAATGTAGAAACATGGTTAATGTATTAATTCATATTGAAAAACTTTCATAAGATATGTTAATAATTTCACCATTTAGTAATAATAATCATAAACCATCCAGATTAATATGGTTACTGATATCAAAATAGTACATCCCTAGTCAAAATGATCATAAACCATTCAATGAAATAATAAGGATGGTATCATTAAACCATATACCCAGTAAAACTAACATAAACCATATATATTAAAAATAATTATGGTGTCATTAAAATATATTCCAAGGGTGAATATATTAAAAAAGGGTTGTTGACATTGATGAATTTAAATAACAAAAAGATATTATTAAAACATTAATGAGGAAAACCACCATTCCACTAACAAAATAAATTGTTTAAAAAATAAATGGTTATAGACTATTTGTAAAAACATTTCCATTAAAATAAACATGGAAAAACTTATAGAGTAATATTCAAAACAATTTTTGGTAGTCATAGAAGAGAATTTCATTCATGCTGATTATGTTAAAACATAGATTCCTTTCATATCTTTGGTAAAGTCCAAAAAGGGCCTCATTTGGAAAATGATAGAGTGATTAATTTTAAAAAAGTTTTTAAAAGGTTTAAAATGTGTAAAAATTTATTTAATAAATCATTTGGATAATTCTAAACTATAATAATATATTTTTATAAAATATTGATATAGAATAAAATGGATTTTTGACCAAAGAGATAATTAAAGTCGTATTTTCATTAAAAAAATCATTCATTTTAAGTAACAATAAGAGTAATATGGTAATGTTACTTTAAATGTTCATTAATAAACATATTATAAGGAAAATATATTGGAATTGAGATATAAATATTAAAAAACTCCCCAAATGGTGACTTAAACATAAAAAATCTCAAATAATGATGATATTGTGAAATAAACCCTTAACACTTTGGTAACTTTTGAATTATAAGCCCCAAAAAAGAAATAACATTATATGAAACTTTAAATACCATTAAGATAGATAGATTTTTTTATAACATATAAAATGGTCAGTATATACACTACAAAAAATGAATAAATTTTGAATATGGCATATGTATCATAGAAGTAAATCTGAGACGAGAAACCCTTACAACTATGGTAACATTTGAATCATATTCACCAAGAATTAAATATCTTCAAATTAAACCATAAATACTATGAATTGGAATATATTACTTATATGAGATGTAAATGGGTTAGTAAGTAAATCATATAAAATAAATTAGGAGCATAACATTATAATACACCACAATAAAAGAAAATTGAGACAAAATTTGTTAACTTAGGTTTGATTTCCTTAGCATGTGTTCATACCTTCATATATAATAAATATTGATATATTATATTTATATTTAATAATCATTCCTATATATTTCAAACCATATATGATTTACCTATAGTCATTTATGACCCATTTATTAATAATTATTTGTTAAAATCAATGTTTCGGGGGGATAACTACTTCTTTTTTCATTTATGTTTTAGGTAGGTAATTTGAGTAATTTTTCATCGAGCATGGTTAAACAATTTCTATATTCTTAATAATTATATAAATATAATATATAATCATTATATATTTATTTATAATTGTCAATAAAATTTAGATATGTGAAAATGAGTTACACTATTCATGGAGATGGTAGGTTTTACGTACACATAATCACTATTTATATATTACCAACGATGGAACATAAGAAAGTTAAAATATATTTAATATTTAAAGAAACATTATTATATTAAATATTTAATGTATATTCATTAAATATATATTTATTACCATCATTTTAAAAATATAATGAAAAAAATTTGCATCGCTACATGGACGCATGAGCTACATTATTATTTTCCAAAGGATTGAATGCTAAGAAGGTAGATGTGATATTATAATTATATAAGTATGTTAATCTCATAAATATCATATAATATGTTCAATCCATCATTATATCCATTCTTTATAGGTAGTGATGGAAAACAAATTACATCTGTTTGCGAGGCGGTAATCTTATGTACACTTAATCGACGGTTTCGTTTCCCATTTGATGGGAGAGGAGATGAATATAGTATATTATATTAAAATAATAACATCTAATAATATATTAAATAATATAGTTTTTATTTTCCATAGTTTTTTAATATGTTAAGGAGTTTTAATAATAAGTAAAATGAAAATGCATGGTTATGAACTTTGCCTCCTATTTGGAAAAACTCTTTAGGTTTATACCTAAATACATAAAATATTGGAATTACGATCGAAATAATATAGATAGGCTTGTGGGAAAAATTTAAGTAAGATATTTTGGTATTTAGGGCCTAAAAAGGCTTTGGTAGTGTGAATAGAAGGGAATAGTGGGTGTCTATTTATAAGTGGGGGAGAGGACACACTAAGAATTTTTAAAAAGACCTCGTTATACTCACATTTTTCACATGGAAACTGGATAAAATGGATCATTATAGACCCATGTATGAGATAATGTCAAAATATGTCGGTAAATAGTAATCATGAGTCTTTATTGTTCAATTTAACCCTTATCTTCTTAGTTTAACCCCTAGTAAACCCATTAAATCCTTGACTACAATAATTATTTTTTCATATTTATAGTATTCATTATGACCAAAAATTAAGTTATATGTATTATTTAATGTTAATTTTTATTATCACAAAAATGGAATAAATTTTTTCAAATTAAATTCATATAAGTGGAAGAATTTAATTTAATATTAATCTCGTAGACATGGTAAAATTGAATTTTTCTAAAGAAATGTTTTCATAAATATAGAAAGCTTAAATAAAAAAATCAATATTGAATTGGTTAAAATGAACTAAATTTTATTTATTATAAAATAATTTAACTAATTTTTTGTTTAAAACAATTTCAGATAAAAAATAAACTTTTAAATGCTTTAAAAGAAATGGTGGTTTTCAATAAATACCATTATTTTTCACTATTCATTGAAAAATTAATCTCTCCAAAGTATTCTAAAAAATCCCATGTAGGATAAATTTAAAATGAAGATTTAAAAAATATATTACATTATTTAAAATAAATTTTTTTAAAGTGTTTAAAAAAATTTAGCTATGTTTGAAAATCCTGATGAAAGCACCATTTTGAGAAATATAGTTTTTTAGAAAAAATTCTCTTTCTTTGAAATTATGATTAATTTATTTATTATAAATATATATCCATTTAATTTATTTTAGATATGTGTAAACATTATAATTTCCATAATTTATTTATTCTTATTCGTACCCTCTAATTTAATGGTTAAGCTATAATGGTATCTGGTTCATTTAGACTTCGGGTTGCATGTATCACAAGATATCTAAGAGATTTAATTTAATGAAATATATTTCATAGATTGTTTAATATTAGTTTTTATTATTGAATATGCTCTCAAACACAACGTTCATATAAAATATCAGGGTTTTTCATTTTCCCCACCTTTAGTAAATTGTATCCTAATAATTTTAACTTGATATTGGTAATAAAAGTTTTTTCATTTGAAAATACCTTTCATGAAATCACATATTATAAGATGCATTAATAAAACTTCTTCTTGATAAGTGGTAAAGGTGAGTAAAATGGTCATCTATAATAACACATAACTTCATTTACAGGTAGAAAAATATTATTTGTATTTACAAATACTGATATATAAGAAGAGCATAAATAATTATGTATAGAGATAGATATCATTCATCATAAGAAACTTAATGGTCAAAGGAAAGCTAAAATAAAAAAAACATAAAATTGTGATGATTTAAAAGAAAAATTATTCATCACATATGAAATTAATATGATAACATTTCTTTTTCAAAATCCTTTTACTTGAGTTTGTGGATTCTTTCACTATCATAATAAGGAACTCCATAAAATATACTTACAATTTCACCATTTTTTGGTGTTTATATTAATCACTACTTCATTTATTAATCTAAAAAATAAATATCCAAGATTATTTTTTTTATACATGAAGTACTAAAATTAAAACTTATTGGATCATAGGATACATAAAAGAGTGACAAGTCCTTCTATATCTCTCTAAATAATTACCAAAGACAAAATGGTTATCAGGACTTATCTAATATAATAAATTGAACACAAATCCCCATAAGTAACACAAAAATTTCAACACAATCAACTTCATAAGTATTTATTCATAAAATCATTTACATAAAAACAATTTCATATTAAACAAAATATCACATAGGGCACTGGTAGGTGTTACACCTTTTCCCATCCTTCGGTTATGGGTTTAAGCCCCTCATCCTTATTAGATTTTGCGTGTTATCACCTGAATTGTGGGTTGTAATTTTTCTAAAACCAAATTAATTTAATTCATATGATGTTCTGATAATATGATGAATATTATAAAAATAAAACTGGTCATCAAATCATTTTTTAACCATAGGGGTTTTCTAAACGGCTTATTTTTTCTTGAAATTAATCAATCTTAATTTACTATTATTACCTTAAAATCAAGAATCATGTTCACTATAAGGTTTATCAATAACTTCAATATTTTTTCCAAAAAATGTAAATGCCTTCTTAGTTAAATAACATATTCACAAAAACATATAATAAACCAATGGGTTATATTAATAAAAATTTATCCAAAAACATCCTTAATTATGATAAATTCCCACATATAAAGCCTAAAAAATGTTTGTTTTTGACATTGAACTTATCATTAAACTTAAACTCATAATATCATTATGGTATCCATGACTCTTGAGTTAATCTCACATGAGGACATATATGCTTCCAAAATTAGAAAAATCCTCATATTTTTCATGATTCTTACAAAAAAAAATACCGCTAGTAAAAATACTTCTAAAAAGTTATTCTTGGATCTAAATACACAAGAACTTTAATAATTACACTTTAGATATATTAATTTTATGTTCTTTTCCTTTACCCCTTAGTATCGCCTTAGGTATATTCCCATGATTATTTGGGGATTCATTTTTGTAGAGCTATATCTTCTTAGAGTTGAATAATTAAACATTATATATTTCATTCTTACCCTTTCATTCACAGGTCTGATGGGATTTCTCCCTACATTTGAAGAAAAATCATTAATTTTAATCAAGTACCTTGGTGTCTCATAAAAAAATTATCACATGTGGTAAAATCTATGTTTTCCTTCTTCCCCTCATCAATTTATTTCTCTACCATCATCTTCTTTTATTACTTCCCTTCATATCTATAATACATGAAGAATTTGTTCTATTTATTGATATAACGTAATATTATATCCCTGTATTATGAAAAGGTTTGGGATAATACTTCCCTTCAAATGATTGTCATTGATCCCTCATAAAAACAAGTAATATTACTATTTGGATTATGTACATAATTCATAGCATTACCTACTGACCTTATAAAGTTATCTTTATATATAGAAACATTTTCACATTCCTTTTTCCTTATATTCATGAATTGTCTCCCCATATCCACACATTTTTCGTGAGGAAAATATTTTTCTAATAATATTGCCTTAAAATACTTCCACTCAATGTCTGTTATTTCTCCTTCAACGATAGTGTTTTTAATCAATAACCACCATTAATTTTTGTCCCATGATAGTTGGAAAACATTCATGAAAACCTTATCCATTTAATTACACCCTAAAGTGAAAAATATATTTTCTAAGAAACTTATCTATTTCTCATACAAAAATATATTTTTCATCCCATTAAATAATTAATTTTTCTAATTAATGAAGTTTTATAACATTGTTTAACTACTTTTTAGATTAGTAGGCTACTCCATATATGTAAGGTTATTAGACATAACCCAATTCAGATACACCAATATTGTTATAATTTGGTCAGTTCCTCCTCCACCTCCAAATCGGGATTTAATATCTTTCCTTTGAGGGAAATTCCTACATGGGTTACACATATTGACATGGTTATTTTATGAAATTGGTGTTAGATACAAGTGATCACATCTTATAGGACTAAATAGTTTAGAATTATTGAAAAAATAGATACATACTTGAATTTCACATTACATTTTAAAACATAATATTTTCTTTTAGAAAATAACTTTCCCAATTACCATATATCTACATATCCATCATAATAAACTTCCTAGAATATTATGGAAAAGAAGAATAATAAGGGGTGAGCTCTAATTCTTGGTAAGGGTATGCTTATAGTGGATGATATCATGAATAAATAATTCATAATCAATATATAATGTTTAATAACTAAAACACATTCCATTTATCATTAACATGAACATGAAAAATAATATACAAGGAATAAAAAGATGATCAAATAATTCCATATAAATAAACACATGATCTTGAAACTTATTAATGAATATTCTAACTAATCGAATACTCACATGAATATGAATAACTAATATTATAATGAATAAATTTTTAATTTCATACATCATAACAAAAACTTCAAGACCTCATTATAAGACATCATAAATAAGTGGGTATTTGCTCATCCAAACAACCAAGATACATTGTCTCATAATACCCACCAATGTATTGAGGGGCTACATTAGGCTATGACGATCACATAATAAGTCCAATTCATTCCTCATATAAAATTCTAGAATCCTAATAAATATAAAAATTCATATTAAAAAACTATAATATGAAATGTGAATATTTTCCCTAATCAATAAACATGAGAATAAACCATCAGTATGATACATAATGGCATAAAAATAGTTCATTCCCATTCAAACTAATCATAAACCATATGGAAAAATAATAAGGGTTTTATTATTACAAAATATCCCCATTTCAACTAATAATAAACCGTCTAGTCAAATAATTATAATGTTATTATTACAATATATACCTGATGGGAAATAAGTAAATTAAGTATTGTTGTCATTGTTGAATATAAATATAATAAATATATCATTAAAACATTCTTGTGAAAAATAACCTTTCCAATTTAAAATTTATGTTTTTAAACCTAATAGTTTCTCGAATATTAAGAAAAAATATTATTTAAAATAAACCTTGAAAATTGGTAATGGAAGCTTCAAAAAATGAGTGTTCATTATGGTGGAGAATTTTGTTCATGTAATTTATGTTAAAAAATATTCGTTTCACATTTTCAAAAAAATACAAACAAAGTACCTCATTTGGAAAACAATAGGAATATTCCTTGTAAACTATTTTAAAAATGTGAAACATGGGTAAAAATATCATTAATAAATCATTTTTATAATTCTAAAAACATTTTTTAAATAATTTTTAGAAAACATTGATATCGAAGAAAATTTATTTTCAACCAAAGAGAGAGATAATAAAAGATTTTCTTTAAAAAAATTCTCAATAATTTACGTACCAAATAGATAAAAATTATAATATTACATGAAAAGTTCCTAAACACCTAAAGGATAAGGAAAATATATTTTTTTAAGATATAAATATCAAAAAAGTCTCTAATGGAAGACTTACACATAAATAATCATAAATAATGATGAGATTATGAAATAAACCCTTAACACTTTGGTAACTTTTGAATCGTAAACCCCATAAAAAAAATAACCTTAAGTAAAAATTTAAATACCATGAAGATAAATATATTCATTATATAAAATATCATATGGGAAGAATATACACCACATAGAAGTAATGCATGTTGAATATAGAATAAAAATCACATAATTATAATTGAAATAGAAAACACTTACCACTTTGGTAACATTTGAGTCATATAGTCCATGAAATAAATAACTTCAAGTGAAATGTTAAATACCAGGAATAATAATATATTCATGATATAAATTTTAAAATTGGAATTATATATAGCATATAAAACAAATTAGGTTCATAAAATTACATTACGCCTCATTGAAAAGAAATTGATACAAAACCCTTTATCTCAGGTCTAATCACATTTGTACATTTCTACACGTCCAATATAATAAATATAGATTTATTATAAATATATTATATAAAAATAAATTTTTTCCCTACTATATATGATATACCTATAGTATTTTATGACCTATTTATTAAAAAAACATTGTTAAAATCAACGCTTCGGGTGATAATTGCTTCTTTTTTCTTGCATGTTTTGGATTGATAAATTTGATCCTATTTTTATAATTGTTACATAATTTACCAAATTATAAATATAATATAAATATATTATATTATCATTATATAAGTATTAATAAGAATTCCTTAATGTTATATATTGTAAAATGAGTTACTTCATTCATGGAGGTGGTGGGCCATACGTATGCATGAACGATGTATTTATTTTTCCTAAATATGGAATGTATGAGAGGTAAAAAATATTTCATCCTTATATAACCATTATTATATCAAATATTTTTATATTTTTTAATTAAGTATATCTTTAATACCATTAATTTCAAAATATAATGAAAAACTTTTCACATCGTTATGGGGAGGCGATAGTTCGCACGTGTGCATGAGAAACATTATTATTCTCCAACAGATTGGAAGTTAATATGATATATGAGATATTATAATTCAATAATTATATTAAATTAATATATATAATATAATTTTTTTAAATACATAATTATATCCAGATGTGATAGATGATGATAGAAAATGATTTACATTTTTACGCGAGGTAGTAGTCTGCCGTACACATGATCGATGATTTCAATTCTCATTTGATGGAAGTGGAGATGGTTATATTTTATTAATTTAAAATAATAACACATTAGTATATAGGATAAAAATTTATTATTATTTTATCATAGTTGTATGAAACTTTAAATATTTATAAGAAGAATTAAAAAAACACACATGGTTAATAACTTTACCTTTTATTCGGACAACATCTATATGTTTATAACTAAAGACATGCTAGATTATATTATTGATCAATAAATTCCTCTAGGATGAGGGGAGGTATTTAATAAATATATTTATATAAAGATTTACATAACCAAAAGGATTTGGTAGGGTTAATTGTAGAGGAGAGGGGTAGATGTTTATAGCTGGGGGAGATGACACACTTGGAATATTTTAAAAGAGAATGTTATATCCATGATTTTCACAATAAAAAATGCTTCAAAATGAATCATTATAATACCATGGATGATAAAAAGTATAAATATTCCAATTAAATATTAATTTTACAAGTTTATTTATCATTTTAACCATTATATTCTTAGTTTAACCCTCTGATAGATTTGTTTTAACATTAACTGCAGTAATAAATTTTTATTGTTTAAATATTATTTATGAAAAAATATTATATAGAACTTAAATAATGATATTAATTATTATGATTAAAAATATATAATCTATTTTTTAAAATGATATTCATGGAATTGGATGAATTTAATTAAAATTTAATCATGGTGATGCGGCTAAAAAGCGATTTTCCAAAGAAATGTAATTGTATGTATATATGGTTTTTTTATAAAAATTCAATATGAAACTAGTTATAATAACCTAAATAAAATTTATTATAATATAATTTAACTAATTTAACTTTGAAAATAATTTAAAATAAAATTTATCTTTCAAACTCTTCAAAAGAAATGATAGTTTTAAATAAAAACCAGCTTTTTACTATTCATCGAAAATTTAATCATTTTAGTAAAATCACAAAAATTAAATCTATGATAATTTTGAAAATTTGATATAAAAAATTAATTTATTTTTAAAAAATTAATTTACTAAAATTAGTAAAAATTAATTTTAATGTATGTGTGAAAATCATGATGAATCCTTCTTCTATATAAATATAGTTTTTCAGAAAACATTTCTTTTTGTTTAAATTTTTTCTTATTTTATTTATAACAAATAGATACCCACTGAATTTCTATTTTAAAATATAAAACAATTTAATTTAAATAATTTATTTATAATTACTCATACCCTCCAATTTAACATCTGTGTTATAATTGTATACTATTCATTTTGACTTGGGATTGCGTGTATCGAAAGCTATCAAAGAGATTATGTTTAAAGAAATATAATTAGAAAATTAATCAATCTCATTGTTTTATTTTTCATACAATATTTAACATAGTGTTACTATTAAAAAATATTATGTTGCTAGTAAATCTCTATGACTTAATTCATGTTATGGTTATTATACCTTATTGATGATGATGGTTGAGCCCGATATAGCTCATGATAACAGGTGAGACCAATATAGATCATGATGACGGGTAAGAATAATATAGGCATCTAGTGTATTGGGTAATGTGATAGAGTTAAATAGATATAAGTTACTCCTTAGAGATGATATATTTTATTGAATAAAAGTAACTCATGTGATATTATGGAGTTAACTGGATTGAAGTTACTCCTAATAAAATAATGTAATTATCATTTTTAAGTGATTAATTGATAAAAGTATGATGTCCCAATATACCAAAATATTTTACCTGATTTATTATTGTTTTTAATGGATCCTTTTAAAAAATATTGATTTCACGTGGTTATGATTTTTAACTCATACGACTCTTGTACTATGTTAATGATTTATTAAGTAACTCGTGTTTTATGATCTAGGTTTTGGATGGATTGAATACTCTTATATTATTCTCATGCACTTTGATTTTTTTCTCATTCCCTTATACCTATCTTATTCTTACATATGATCATAAATTTATATCTTTTATATTTACCCTTACTGATCATTTTTTCTCACCCTTTCTTATGTTTCTATTTCCCTATGTAATGAAGAATGATATTATATAAAATTTGTCTACAAGGGTATCATATATTGTGTTTTTTATGGTAGATGTTGCAGTATTATTATAGAACAACAAAATATATGTATAGTGGGTGAATTTACCATTTGGGAAGAAAGACAAGGGTTTGGTTATGTTAAGGGTTTTTACTAAATCTTTAAAACTCTTAACCTAAAAGGCCTTTTGGAAGTAAGTTATCAAATGTTGGATATAGATATAGTAATTATAGATGGTTAAAATTGGGTCACCTATAATGGTATGTATTCTTTTGCATAAATATTATGTTTTAGAAGTGGATCTAGGTGTACGAGTCTTGGTATATCACATAGAATATCCTAATTCATTGACAAGCATTGACGACAAATAAAACCCAAAATGTGGTGTCAAGATAGATTGGTTATATTAGGTGGATGAGTGAGTTACGATGTGTGACAAGAGTAATGAGGCTTTGTTATCGGTGGATGGCTTCATTAACAGACCAATATTTTTATACATTTTATCTTCAGTTTCAAAAAATAGAAACCCGTTATTTTGAATATAAATTACATTTTTATAACAATTATTAGTTTATGGAATAATCTAGAATTTAACTCATAAATGGATTAATTATTGAGTTTTAAATGTTTTATTTATCATTACAGTTCCAATAATAACTCTTATTTTTAATCATTAATTTTTTAATGGTTATTTTTGGTGGATGATTTTACTTTTCAAAAATTATTGGTGTTTATATTCTTAAATAAATAAATATGATATGTCAATAGTTATTGTGAATGAGATAAGGTGAAAAAAACTTCAAACAGTCCTAAGAGACCCCACATTCAATCCTTTCTAATGGTCACTTTTCAACTAAATTCATGAACAATTCCTCATCTGATGAAATTTCAACCTATCATTTAGTCACTTTATTATTATATGGTCGATCCGTGAATCGACCTCGAGAAAGAAATGATTGACCATAAATTTTTTCAAAGTCTTAAATTTTCTACAATATCAAACCTAATTGACCATAATGACTCCACATACCATTTAAAGAAATTACTAGATGTTTCACATTGATCTTAACTACCATGTTAATATTTTCAATGTGAATATGTGTTTTATGATAATGGATAAATAAAGTGCAAGATAATCTAAGTGAAAATGCCTAATATTTCACAAAGTATCAAGTGACCACACACCCATACATGAGACAACACATATAATCTACTGTGTAGTCAGCTTTCTATCTCCTGGTTTCTCTATTCCTTCTCCACCTCATGGTCAGCCCACTAACTGTGTACCTTATAGTCAATCCATGACTTTTAAAATCTTAAAACCTAGAGTATCAAGATTATACATTGTGAAACTCATCCATATATCAAAAATAGAACTCTAGGTTTCTCCCTAAACACCATTACCACCAATTAATGGATTCCACATTGATCTAATTAGGTGTAATTTTTCAATCAACACCAAATAAATAATTTTTAAAACTATGAAGAAAAAATATCTAAATAAAATAATAAATGAATAAAGATTTTAAAAATTAGATGATCATAGAGGTTTTACAAGGAAATTATGAAAGGGAATTACCACCATAGGAGAAGTAACCACTTTCTATAAATAAATAGGAGTCATGAATAAACTTTTCCTTTAGAATCATCATTCAGTCAATTGGTGTTTTTATACTATTTTCTATTTCTTTAGTTTTGATTTCTTGTTTTATGTTTTAAATGGATTTCACTTCAACATTTTCCATAGATACCGTTCATATAGAGGGTTAATATCTAATTGATCATGGAAGCGAAGACTAAATCCATTTTTAATTCATAAGTTCATGTGATCCATGGAATAAAACCATTTTTTATAAAATTGGTTTCAATATTTAAATGGTTGTTTTAGTTATCAAGTGGGATTGTATTTGGTTTTTTATTTTTTTCATTAATTGTTAGCTCGGTCGATGATCATTAACTACCTTAACCTTGTCTTGGATTTAATATAATGGAATATTCTAGTGCTAGGTGGTGAAGTGTTGGAAATCAATAGTATGTATGAAAGTGGTAGTGGGACCTCTTGGATGTTTATGAAATAAAATAAACAATTTGTAATTATATAATTTAGTGCCTAGGGTTCACAATAACATGTAAGCACATGGGAAGGAGGGTAGACCTAATTAAGATATCAATTTGGTGCATCCTCAGCATCATCATCTAGTCAAAGTGGATAGAGGAGGTGATTGTGGACTCCCACTGTTACCATATTAGTAGAAGATGGATGGATAATATAGGAACTATGATAGAATTGAAATAGGTTTATCTAACCCTAACCTAAAAAATCCATCAATTGTTTAAAAACACACATTATAAATTTTTCTTTTTATTTTAAAATCATAAACCAATGTTAATCTCTCATTTTTTAAACAATTAAAAATAGAAAACTAGTTTTTGTGTCAAATAATTTCTAGGATTCCACATAGGGATCCACTATACCTATATTTAACATAATTAACAATTCTTCTCCATTACACATTAATAAATAATGTGAAAAATTAGTTTTGATTTCATGGGAAGTTGTTCCATTAATTCCTTAATTTTACCCTTTCATGACATGAACATATAACAAATAATGAATTAATTTTGATCGAGAAATTGAAATAACATTAACTTGATTAAGAAACAGGGAATAACAATTATACTTTTAGAAATTTCTTATTACCAAATTGAGTGACACCCTAATTATTGACCATGAGCCTAGTGATATGTCTATAAATCAAAAAACAATTATAAGATCTATATGCACTATAGTTTTCTATCCATCATAATAAAATTGAAATTACAAAATAAAAAATATCATTGAATTGAAAACTATCATATTCAAAAAATACCATGTTTTATGTACTTGTAATATAATACCCTAATAGGAACCTATGTCCATTAACACATGTCTTCTCAACTTTTAAACCCTAAGGAGTAGTGGATGAGTTAGTTAATTGAAGGTAATTTTCATTCCCACTTGAATGAACTGCCAAAGAATGATTGGAAAACTTATAACTGTGTGAAAAACATGATTGGGATAATCTCAAAATATGATTCATGAAAACATTTTTTTTCCACATCCAATATTAATTCACTCATAAAATATATTTATGTTATTATAAATTCATCTAGAGAGACTCCTCGTGAGTACTGGGAGAGGTTCAATAAACTGTGTACGAGCTTTTCACACAAATCAGTATAGGAGAACAAATTCCTGGTATAATTTAAACATGTACATCATGAAAATTGTAGAAAAATTTTGGATGGATCATGTAGATGAGGCTTAATAGAAAAATAAAAAAAATAAGCCAAATTATTTATTGAATAAATCACATATAACTCCCAAAAATTTTGCATAAGAGGATCTGGAATAATAGAAGATCATGAGGTAATAAATTATGATTCATTATATTTTCATGAAAGTAAATATTAAGAGAAACCCATTTTTTTTTTGAGACAAGTAGAACTAAAAAAATTCAATGTAAAATAATAATCAACAATGATATGTGGTTTATGTTCATTATCTAGATATTTCACTGATTAGTTTTCTAAAGTGTAGAGCATAGAGACTTGCACAGTGGGCTTTCAACCAAGGTAAATCTAACAAAAACAGTGATTGAGATATCCTAACCATGTCCAGTCAAGATTTGGAAGTCAGTAGAACTAGTCAATACCTAGTAAAAAATTATATTTTTTCATCAATGGTGTATCTTTTGGTAAAAGTGTGTTTTTTTTTGTAAAATATTTTACCAACAATAATTGTCTTATCAATAAATTATTGGTAAAAAATCTGTCGCTAAAAGTTATTGGAAAAATAAAATAGTTCTATTGAAATTGAAATAACACCAATAGATAATATATATGATGCTTAAAATTTTTATCAACATATTCATATGATATATTTATCTATTTATAATGTTATTACCAGCATTTATAATAAATAACAACAATTAATATCGATAATTTATTTTTTAAAATAAAATATTCTGTGTGTATATTCCAATATTTATAGCTAAAATGTTCTATTATATTTATTAAAATATTTATATATAACACGTTTATTATATAATAATTATGAAATTATCTTATATGAAACTCCAAAAAACTATTCTTTATTTGAAAAAACTTATTCAAAGATAATATAAAAAATGTTCAAACCCAAAAGAAAGTAAAACTCCAAGAAACATGTTCTATAAATTATTTTATAATTAAATGAGGTCAAAATAATATATACAACCAAAACAATTATGCATCATAGTCTCCTCTAGTATACAAATTTTTGATTTGCTGAGAAAGTGAAATCTATACAAAAAACATCCGAAAAATCTTTCTCGATATCAATTTGATCAATTCTTAAGACTCTATTCATGAGACAACCCATTCATCTTCGGCACTATAAGGGAATTTTCGAGTAGGCTAATATATATTGACTTCTTTACACTCTTCACTGAGAAGGCCAAATCATTACATCATGAGAAGTGGTGAGATCTATATAGGTCGCTTATCCTCTGGGATAGATTCATCCACACCAACATAGATCTGAGAAACCCCTGATAGTAGTGGCACATCCTCTTTACCATTAGGGTCAACAGAAATGGGAGAATCCTACTGTGAGGCCCACCCATCACCACCTTCCCAAAAATTATGGATAAGGGAATGAAGATGGGATTTCTACATAGTTTGAGGATAAATCACCCCTATTCACAATGGGATATTTCTCATTTTAATATACATTAACCACTAAATCCTGTCGCGATCATAGAGGGGAACAAAAAATTGAGGAAGATCAGCCAATTTATAGAAAATAAAAATTATAAAAAAGTTTTATAAGAAGGTTTAAAATTACCATCATGAAAATTTATATACCAATAAATGTTTCAAAATAAGGGTTCCAAATTATATAACATTATTATTATAATAGTTATATTATTCTATGTAGTATTACACATGATAGAGGAAAACATGGTGACTTCATTTGATCATTCTACTGAAGTCAGCATGCCAAATCCCTTACAGCATTAACACCAGTAAAAAACTCAATCATGAAATAGGGGTGGGGCTTCAAACTATTGATAATAAAATATAAGTTTAACCCACTCAATAAGTGAAAGATAACACAAAGAGAATATTAGACTCCTCATCTGTGGAATACCCAATAATCACATGTATATAAAGAAAAAGTATATTCAAATACATTTCCCTAAGGACACTCCCAAATAAAAATCAAATAAACTGATGGTAATAATTCAATCCAAATTTATAAGGGAATCACCAAACCACTTGAAAAGGTCATTTGAGATGATAAATAAAAAAATTAATTAAATAGAAGGCTGGAATATTACCTAGGAATCCTTATCTTGAAACATTTTTCACTTATTCATAATCCATTCTCCCACCATTATAACACCTATTTTATTAAAGATATTTGTTTTAGAACTAGTAGCAACGTGTTTTTTTATGAAAATGAATACTTTTTTACTACACAAAAAAGATAATTAAGTCACCTGGATAAATCAATAGAGTGCAGTAAATTTATTTTTTCATTTTTACATGCTAAATTTTATGTAAACAATAAAAAAAGTTACAATTCCATTATAAACAACATCAATATAAATATATATATATATATAAATGCATGAAAATTGATGAATATGTAATGCAAGGGAAATAATACAAAATAGATTATATGATATATATATATATATATATATATATGACAAATGATTCCCCAACTTGTGTTAAATGTAATGTAAACCCTATATGTACTCTAAAATGAATCATTATCTAACTCTAGGATAAATTCCACCAGCTTTCATTTTACCCCCAATGTTTTTCTATGAAAATATTTTTCAGTCAGTGCATGACTTATATCATAGTTCACATCAATGTATGTTACCAAGAAACATATTAATAGAATAAAAAATAAAATAAAATCCAAACATGACTCCATGGGGACAAAAACATATAACATGTCAGGAGGGGTCCAACACATTAAAATATTGAACTATTTTCCTCACCGGGGTGTGTATAGAATATTCTAGTAGACTGCACCTCTTTATTAATTGAAATTATCCTACATATTGACTAAATAGATCCATACCTGAAGAGGAACTAAAATTGTGAATATTTAGAATAATCTAGAAACTGAGGTTAAAATATTTCTTACAAAAATAAAAAGATAAATAAAAATGAAAAAATAAGAAAACATGCCTAAAAATAATGAAAACATTTTTCTTTGTTTTTTGCATTATTTTGAGTCCATAGGTGTTCATACATGGATAATCAGGTTTGTTTCTTATTGATAATACTCATACAACCAAGTTGGCACTCCCCTCTTGTTATATCTATTTTTTTTTTCTATTTCTGGAAGGTCTTTGTTTCAATAAATATGGTTCAATTATTTTATTTCTAGTTTGATAATGGTTATATAAATATGTAAAGTGCTATCACCATAATTCTATGATATATGGTGTTTTTAAGATGATTATGTGTATCCTTGATTAAACTAAATGCTTTTAAATAATATTTTTGAAGATAAAGGGATTGAAGTAGATATCCTTGCTATAAATAATGAGTATCCTACATGAGTATTTATTGAAGATGAAGTAATTGTTTGGTCCAGTACACAAATATACTATTTTTTCTTTAAACTATTTTTTATTTTTTTAGGAAGAAATAGATCAATAATATGTAGTTGAATAATAAAATGAAGAGATTATTTTGAATATTAAAACTGAAATTGTTAATGACGATATAACTAATGATT
Organism: Viscum album; assembly: GCA_963277665.1. NCBI lineage: Eukaryota > Viridiplantae > Streptophyta > Magnoliopsida > Santalales > Viscaceae > Viscum > Viscum album. The sequence goes on from OY728136.1 coordinate 457,309,289, forward strand.
CTAACAAAGAAGTGAATACTTGTATAGTTATTGATATTAAAGAAGCAGTGGAGGCTAGAATGGATGTAGAAAATGTTTCTTAGGGAAATGAGAAAATTTTAGTGGATGCTAATGTGGAAACAGAATTAGTGGAGAAAACTAATCTACAAAAAAAACATGATATGAATGGGGGTATTGAATAAACAATTGTGCAAGTGGAAGAATGAATTTAAAATGACAATGATAATGGTGATCAGAATGAATACTTGTAGGATTATGTTGGTGTTGAAAATGTATAAGTTACCACAATACAGAGATAAATAGTGGTAATAGGTAAGGAGATTCCATCACTACCTATTGAACATTACAATCTTGATTTTGATGAAAATCTAAAACATTTTTCTACAATGATATTTTCTTCTTTCTAGAATTTACAAAAATAAACCACAAATGTGAAAGAATATTTAAATGATGTAAATGAAGAGATGAAGAAGTGGATTGGAACTAAATTTTCCAAACAATGCATTAAAGAGTTTAAATCGTTAATGGATTCAATATCTTGCTTTGCTGAGTTGAAAAAATTGATGATAGTTGAATATGAATTTTTATAAGGTTATAAACATATGATATAGGAATGAATGAAGAATTTTAAAATGAGCTTAAAGATATTCCAAAATCCCAATAAGATATTCTAATAAAAAAATATCCTCTAATTATTAGTGTTACTAAATCTCTTATGATTTAGATGAAGTCAATTATGGATTATTTAGTTTCATTAAATTCAAATCCAGTTATATCAATAGTAAATGAGAGAATATCAAAATTACATTCTGATACCACAAAATTTTATAAATTTAATGAGTTCAAGAAGGAATTGATTCCCGAATCCCTAAAATTCAAGACTTAGAAACTCAATTCTAAAAATTCTATACATATTATAGAATGTATTGTTGATTTAATAAAGTTCTAGTGTGATTTCAATATGAAACATGATCAGTGTTCAAGTGATTCAAAAGATGTTAGTGAAATTTTAAGAAAACTACAACATGATATCACATATAAAAAATAATTATCTAATTATGGAAATATTCAAAGGATGTCTCTGGATATTAAAGGCATTAATAAATAGTGTTATTCTAAACATGAGTTGTTACTTCACTATCATGATCTTTTGCAGGGAGTGTGCACGATACTTAAAAATATTCAAAATTATTTGAAGGAGAAAGAGGAAACATCATCTAATACATTTGAAAATGAGAATAAAGATATAAAATGAATGGAGCCTATGGTTTAAAAATATCCCACTTCTCTTACATCGATGCATTTTCTGAGAATGACGTGATTCTATAAAAATTTAAAAATGTTCAAAAAGATGGTGGAAGATATTGAAATTTCTTATAATTTGATCAAGGAATGTAAGAACAACCTGGAAAATACAAATATTGTATTTAGTATTATCCAAATAATGATTTTATATACTAAGAAACATAGGGATGAGATATCAAAGAAAATATCAACCAAATGGGAATACAAAATTGATAGGTTTTATGCTAATTCTATTCATATAGATGGTATGAATAAAATTTTAAAATTATTTGGTTACATTCTAAAGTAAGGATATCAGGAATTTACTCAGTAAAATAAAGATGAAATCATTTTAATATTACACATCATTGGAAAGAATTGTATGCACTCAGAGGAAAGTAGAGCCTTGGTACTGTTCCACAAAATATGATTCCCGCTTTTAGAGCTCAATAACATAGCATATATTGGATCAAATTCTTTTCCATGGAGAAGGGTTTAATTAAAATTAAAAAAATCACCAAAAGAGAATACCAAGAATAAAAGTCTTGTTTTATTAGAATTTCAATGAAACCCAAAATATAATTCAATTAAAACACTAGATACATGTGATTTTAGATTCTTAAAATAGTAATAATAGAAGTTCATACCAGATAAGAGGCCCTTTCATTGAATGATTTAATGTGAATTGGGTTTTTGTTTATACTCCCCTACACCTCATCTATATAGTTAAAAGAGGAAAATTGAAATAGAACATCAGTAGATAAATGTGTGAGAAATGATAGATAATATAGGGTGCGAATGTGGGTGCAGTCGATGATGATAAATCAAGAGTGTAGGCATAGGTCAAGATCTCCATTGTGCAAGTGACACAGATTGGGAGGTGATTGGGGAAGAGGGGAGACGTGGGGAGAATCACGTAACAAGGCTGAAACCTATTTTCATTTTTATTTTTATTTAATCTTTATAAAATTGTTTTTAAAAATTACTTACTATTAAATGGGAATCATCATATTTATTTTAAGCTTATGTGAATGGTTTTTAAAATCCAATCTAATAATTTATTTGAAATAAAACATATTTAAAATAATAATAAGATTTAGTTTCAAATAGGGTGTCTCATATTCCTGATATTTATCAAAATTCTTTTTTTAGTGTCAATACAATTTTCTTAGTAAACCATTAAATGATAGTTATAAAAAAAATTAATCTTTAATTATTTGTTTGTAATGAATAAATATTAGTAATAGATATATATGTTGAAAAAAAAACTTTTGGTAATAATAATTAATAATAATAGATTCATTGTTGGTAAAAAAACTGTCAGTATTCATTAGTTAAAACACCAAATTAAATTGTTGGTAAACTATATGATGGTATTAAACAATTAATAACAACACACACACACACACATGTATATATATATATTGGTGAAAATAAATGATGTTACTTGAATTTAATACCAATAAAACTTAATATATGTTGTAATTTCTCATTAATACCGAAAATATATTATTTGGTACTAAATTTTTATTGTTTTAAGTCAAATATTTTGTAGTGACCCCTACCGAAATCGATTCTCAAATCAACCCCATTGCCAATAATTAATCCAATAGTTCCAAAAACCACCGCCATTCTAGAAACCATAAAAATAATATTAAAAAAAATTATTCTAACCACCACTTAACTAAAGAAACCTTATACTCAACCATATACCAATGAACAACCTTCAGTGTAGCCATAAGAAGTTGAGGTCATTGAGAAGAGGTTTGAAGTGGAGTTATATAACCATATTGGAAGTCAAGTTGAGATTTTATGTAAAAAATATAGAATATTAAATTCCCAAAAAACCCCTGACCCATAATAGATTGTGAATATAATCACAAAAAACAATGGTAAAGATCTACCACCAATATCAGCACCCAAAATTGAACTATGTCAACCCTCTCTAAAGAAGAATGCTGATAGAAGTTTTAAAAATTCAAGGAAGATGTTATAAAACCATCCTCGAGAAGAAATTAAGAAATATGAATAGGAAAATGATTTACCAAGGAGGATTAGAAAAGAAACACCACTCCACATAAAACAAAGGTAGAATAAATACTGACCTCGTCTATTCCCATCATGATTAATCCATTCAAAGAATATTTAGGAAGAAGCACTTGAAAATGAAATTATGTTCACTTTTTAGAAAGTTAAAATTAACATTACCCATCTTAAATACCTCAAACAGATTATGTCGTATCCTAAGTTCATTAAGCAGCTTTGAACAAAAAAAAGGAATGCATCATTTTATTGATAGATTTAATTTAGGAAGGAGTATATCATCCTTGATCATAGCCCAATTACCCAAAAAAATGTTCAGATATAGGGATATGTTTTTGACCTAGACCATTGGTTCCTCGAAATTCATTGATAATTTATGTAATCATGATTCTTAAATATATATTATGCCTCACTCTATAATTACATTATTGTACATAATATATTATAATCACATAAGAGGGGTGGTATAACTTCCAATCTAATCCATTGTATTTGTAGCAAGACTATTGGAAGATGTCCTTGTCAAAGTCAATTATTTTCATTTCTCATCAAATTTCTATATGATAAAAATGGAGGAGGATATAGAACAAGGTTGATCACCCGTTATATTGGGGAGGCCCATTTTGGAAATGTCTAAAACCATCATAAATATCCATGGTGGATGACTTACAATGGATTTTGAAGACAGCACTGAACACTTTAATATTTTTTACTCCATGAGGAACCCTTCGGATCCTAAATCACTTTCTACACTTTAGAATCTTAAAGAAGATAAACCCTTTAATTAATCAGGTATTTTACAACAATTATATCTATAAAAGAAGAACATTATATTAAAAAACTTCTGAACAATGGGGATATCCAAAGTTTTGGAAATTATATTTTCAACATGAAGTAAGAGGTAACTTATGTTTTTTTTTGGAATTTAATGATTTATTTCACAAATAAGATGACATGATTTTTTATATATAAGAATTTTAGGCATTTGGAATGTGTAATTCCAATTTAATTTCATCAACTGAAAAATACCACCAAATATGAAATTAAAACCACTCCTAATTGAATTGAAATATGTAATTTTTTGGAAGGAGAAAAATTACCTATAATAATTTATAATAATTTATATAAAAAATGAACAAATAATGATTGAGATTCTGATTAGAAATTCCCAATAAATAAGATGGAGCTTATATAATATCCTAGGAATAAACCGAAAAATCTACTCACATAAAATTCTACTTAAAATATATTTTTAACCTGTTATGAAGACCCAAAGAAGTCTAAATAAAACTATAATGGATATAGTAAATAAATAGATAAATAATACTTTATAATTAGTGGTTATATATCCCATTTTAGACTCCTAATTGGATATTCCCTTTCACATTCTTTTAAATAAAACCATCCTGGTCATTGTAAACAATGAAATGAATTAATTAATCCCTATAAATTAAAAATATCTAGAGAGTATTCATAAACTATATGAATTTTAATTTTATCACCTACAAATATCAGATTCCCATCCCATACATTGAACCTATGTTAGAGATAATGGATAAGAGAACACATTATTGCTTCTTTGGTGGATTTTTTGGTTAATTCAAGTTCTCATTACTTCAAAATACCAATATAAGACCACCTTTTCATAAATATTTGGAAAATTTTAACATTGGAGGATTCCATTTGGACAATTAAATCTTTTAGGTCAATTTAAAAGGTTCATGTTAAGTATATATTTAGATCACATTGATAAATTCTTTAAAGTATTAATAAGATTATTTCATAGTTTTTAGAAACTCTTTTGACAACTATTTAAAGATTCTAGAGAACATGAATTGAAAATAATCATGTTTTAAATATTATAAAGTGTCACTTCAAGATTGAGAGTGTAATTTTAATTAGGTATATCATTTTAATAAATTTCATTGATGTGGATAAATCAAATATTATAGTGGGCAATTCTATACCATACCCCACATGTATAAAACATGTTAATTATTTTTTAATAAATGGAAGATTCTAAAGAAAGGCCATAAATTAATTTGTTATGATTTATTACCCTCACATTATATTCCTTTTAAATGATAATAATTTTTATTTTAATGATTATTTCATGATAGCCTCTGATGAATTGAAAAATAGAGTGTTAATCCCAACAGTGATACAACCAACCAATTGGGAGGACCCATTGGATTTTCTATATGATGCTTTAAACCAAGAAATTGGAGTATTACATTTTCAATGGATTTAAGGAAGCCCCAGAATTATAATATATTCCCCATGAACCCTTTATTTCACACTATTCAAAAACACAACCACAAAAAAGTTCTTTTGGTGGTTTTCTTTTTATTATACCGATTTAGATCATATTTTTTGCACTATGGATATTTTTTTTGAAAATGGAGACCTTAAATATTTAAGAAAGAAGGAATATGTCAAATACATGATCATGAGATGGATTCTAATAATTTAGATGTTCAACATGGAAATCAAATATGAGAAGAGAGTTGAGAACCAGGTGGATGATTACTTGAGTAGACTTCCCAAAACAAATGAAGGGAAGATTTCACTGCACACCCCAGTATCAGACCACATCCCATATGATAAACTATATTTGTTTGAAGGTGAAGTAACATGACATGAATACATTATAAATTATTTGGTAACATCTCAAATTTCAACACACTCAAATTCCCACCAAATTCAAAAACAAAAATTTGAATCTATGTATTTGAGGAAATGATATTCTAATGAAAATTTTCTTTGAAAATCACTGTTAAAATCCACTAAATCCATTTTAAAAACAAAGTAAAATTCGTATTTTTTCATATTGTGTTCCCAATGAATTAATTTGAAATTGTTTTTAATGAAGAAATTTATTTATATAATCATTCTATAAAGTATATGTTTTAACATGGACATGTGATAAATTTCTCAATAAATGTATGTTGATTTAAAACACTAAATTTTGCATAGGGAAAGATCAATTTGGAATTAAAAATTTGTTTTTAAATAATAAACTCGAATTAATTTTTTTTTTCAAAACCAAGATTTATTGTGGATTTTTAATATGAAAAATTTTATTTAAGATTCATAACCTCATATCCATTTTTTGAAATTTACTTCCTAAAAATTTAATTGATTTGATTTTGTGACTATTTTTATTAAATAATTTATTTATTTATTTCTATTGGGTGATAAACTTTGTAGGTCATCCATCATGTTGCCAATTTATTTATGGTCCCTAAAATAACTATTCATGAAAATTTATCAATTAACTAAAGATACCATAAGGATAACTTTCATCTGGACACGTCTCTTTAATTCATGATAACTTAACCTGTCGTGCTTTTCAATGACCTTTTACATGAATTATGCTCTATTAAATGACAATCTATGGCCAATAATCCATAATATTGATCATAAGAACCTACCACATGATAAAATCAATGTTTAGTCTAGTGAAACATCCAAACTACCACAAGTAGCAATTCTAAGTTTCCATATTAATGCATTGAGTAACCATATGAATGGGGCTACAATGCATTTAATTCCAACTTACTGTGTCCAATAAATATACCATAATATGGAAGATGTCATACATTATAATGATTAAAAACCTGATGTATGAAAACATTCAACATTCTACAAGGATAACATATAAGTTACAATATCTATAATCTATTATGGTCATCCCTTGAAACCACATGGCCAATACACCAACCATATGAACAAAATTTTTATTCCCAAGTGGATCTGCACACTTCTCTATCATCCACACTAGTGGTGGAATGATAGATCCACCTACCACACATTCACCTATAATCAAACCCATAGACCCCACACCGAGCTACTGTGGGGAATTAAATCAATCAAACATGGATGGACCTTCCGCATATATTCATCTGACCATTAACTAAACTAAGAAGAAGAAAATATAATAGAACTAGACGCAAATAAAAATAATTTGTTGCTATGAAATTATATTTCTATTGATTTTGAACTTTATCAATACACACAAAAATAAAAGACATTGAACAATAATTTATAGAACTTATTAGAGCTCAAAGCTTCTAAGTGGAGAAGACAACTTGAACCAGACCCATTAACAGTTTAATCCGGATTGATAGAAAAAATGGATCTGGGATAGGACAAGGTTAAAAACCCCTTATTTTTAAATGAATCTCAACATAGGGGTGAACTGTTGGGTATGTAAAGGATTTCCAAATCTTGACTGAATGACCATTGTGTTTGGGATGTGTGCATGCTCGAAGATTAATGATGCAGTAGATCATTGATTGCTGGATTTTTTTTATTACATGTCTATTAATTGAATAAAGATGTGTACTAATCCACCCATATTGTTGTGGAAATGAGTTTCAATTACTAATACACAAAATTATTTTGTCAAATTACTATAGAAAGTCTAAGTTTTAACAATCTGCTCATGGATACCCTATTTCAGCTCAAGCCTAATCTCCCCTTTGCACCCAAGATAAAAATTTGAAACCAAAATACATTATAGCTTAACTATATCTAAATAAAGGTCCAAATATCAATACTTTCAACAAGGACTTGGCACTTTTAATTCACCATCTAGCATCAATGTAGGAAGAATCATCTAAGATAAAGGCCCAAAACACAATAGAGATCCACCTTACAAATTGATCCTAGATTTTGTCCACACTCAAAATTTCTCTAATTCAAAGGCTGAGAACACTTTGAAGAAGTGAAAAAACCAATCTAGACCATAATTACAAACATACTCAGTCATGGATTAACACTTTCTCCATAAAATACAAAATCGAACCACTTTTCCATGTTGTTCACTAAAAATATTTAGGGAATAATATTGATGATTAGGCCCAAATTTTATGATTTCTAGGCCGAATTCTATAAAATTTGACCCATAACCATTGTCAATAAACTCTTTTTTCACAATTAAAGACCAAGGAAAAATCCATTAAATAAGTCCTATGACACCCAGCACAACCATAATGTTTCCCCATATAGGGGCACACCTAGTAGAACATATCATTCATTGCACTCTAACACCATGGAACAATTCATCATTAATTCCTATTATATAAGAAAAATGAATAATCATGGGAGGGGAATGTTTAATAAAAAAATATTTAAATGAGACTCATATGGATAAATCTCAAACCTTATATATTTACAAATAGGAAAATAAAATAGGAGGATATTATGAAACTTAATTTAAAAACATTCTCAATGTTTCAAGAAATGATAAAGGGGAATATCTAATGCAACTCAAATGGTATGTAGAGCTACTGAATGTGAGGCCTTTGAAATTATCTATTTAAATGAACAATTTTTATCAAATGATGGTGGATTTAAAAAAAAATTGATCAAAATATGTGTTTCTACTTTTATATCTCAATCGGATATAATGACTCATATGCTGAAACAACAATCCCTTAGAAACTAAGACAAAGAGACTCCCCTTTTACCTATAGACGAATTCAATACTTAATTAATAATTCACATTTATTCATATGTCTTGAATTCTTTAACAATGTTTAATATTAGGAGATCTATTTTTATACAATTAAATTATCATTCATTTATCCCTATTTTTAACACATAAATCACATAGAGTGTCTTTACTAATTTGATAGTAATAAATATGATAAACCATTAGTTATTTTAGTTATCATATCACTAGGTGAAGTGATATTAGAGGGTAAAATATTATTAAATATCTATGATTATGTCAGGATAACTATCGGTGGGTGTCCAATTGAGGTTTAATTTGACTAGAGAGGTAATAAGGGATAAAAATGGAATAAATATTTAATGTGTAAGGAGAGGGATGTCCAACATTTCTCCACTACTCTTTAAACTGATTCTAACACCAACTCAATTTCATCCATCCACATTCACTCAATATTTTCCCAACATTAACCCATAAATCAAATGAAAATGACACCCCTATAACACTCTCCTCTCTAGAGAAAACCTGTATCGACTATTAATTTATTTAGTTTGGGTTTAAAACATTGTTTACTAGTATCCCCACTATAAGTTGTTCATTAATATTACATTGTGGAAGATTTATTTCTTTAGAAACTTTTCAATGAAAAAATGATAATAAGACTCTTTCTTGAAAGTTAAATTGAATATTTCTTTTAGTTTTTTTTTCACTTTAGCCTATGGAGTCTACTTTAAACTTTAATGAATAGCATGGAAATCCTTAGAATCTATAATTTATTTTCCCAACTTATTCAAAGATGCTCATAACTATTGTAATAAATGAGAAAAACATCAATTTTCATAAAATAATATTAAAAGACAAGAAATGTTTAAATATCTATTAACATTTTTGAAATTCTTGATATTTGGGGAATATATTTTACAGGGCCTTCCCAAATTTCATTTGGAGATTATTTTATCTTACTTCTATTTGATTATCATTCACAGCGGGTGGAAGATAAATCCACCAAATCTGACGATGATCATGTTGTGTGTGATTTTTTCAAGGATAACATGTTCTTCTAGTTTGGAGTTCCCAGAGCCATCGTTAGTGATCAAGAGGCTCAATTTTGTAGTAGGATAATGGAGGATTTTCTATAAACTATATGGTGCAACATAAAACATCAACACCCTGTCATCTACAAACTAATGGACAAGATGAATTGTCTAATAAAAAAATCAAAGTAAATCTAGTGATATATGTCAATCCAAATATAAATGATTGAAGACAATGGTTTGAAGATACCTTGTTGGATTACTAGAAATACTATAACAAACTATAGCAATGAGCCAATATAGGATGATTTTTTAGAAATGCTACCACCTGCCTCTAGAATTGGAACACAATACCTACTATGACATAACGGCAGATGAATATAGACATTTATAGGGATGGAAATGAGAGTATATTATAACTATAATATCTATAATAAATTTGGGGATAATATTATGAAAACTAAAAAATTAAAAATATATAACATGGTGGGATCATGAAAATTTGATTTAACCAAAATTCATCCATCCTAGAGATCTTATGCATTTATACAACTCTAGAATCTAACTGATGCTAGGAAAAATTAATTCCATTTGGAAAAGGTACCATATGATTACTCATTTACATCATTTTGGTGTTTTAAAGATCATTTTAAATGAGAATAAATCTCATTTAATGTTAATGGGAACCATCTAAAAAGGTACCATGAGAACTTACTCCTAGAACTAATAGAGGATAAAATACTCCTCCTCCATGTATATCAATTAAAACTCATCGGGTTGTAAATATCCTAAAAATATGATTATAACTTTTGATTCTATTTAAAATCAGTTTAAATGACAAATAAATTCCAATTAAATGAGTAAATTGAATTATTTTATGTGTGGGGAGGGAATACTTATAGTTTAGGAATTTTAAAATTTTATTTTTTTTACTTTTTTTAAAAAAAAAATTACATTTGTACATTATTTTTGGAACATGTGAGCTTAAATTAAATACCCTTATAAACAAAAAAATCAATTCAAATTTTCTTAACCTAATTTAAACCATCAAATCACTTTATACGAAATCTGAAATAATTTTTTTTCAAATTTTATGTAAATTAATTTCAAGTAAAACCACTAATTTTTAAATCTAATAGCATGAAATATAAAATTAACATTTTTCATCACAAACCCAAGAGTCTTATGAAATAATTTTGAGATTTTATATAACATAAAAAATTTCTTTGTAGAATCAAGAAATGCATGAGTAACCATAATTTTATGAGTAATATATTAAAAACCTTAAATAATTCAAGGTTCTTGTTCTTAAATGACTGATGAATTTTTTAAACTTTTAATCCCATTTTATAATAAACTATATTTTCAATACTACTTATTTATTTACCATTTTATACCTTAGTATCCATTAAGGAATTTTTTAAGAAGCCATATTAAAAGACAAATATCCATATCTACCTTCCTCTAGAAGCTTTATCATGATCTAGGTTAAATTTGACTGTGGGGGAGGAAGAGAAAAGGATATTAAAAATCTATTGGAAATATCTAGTTTGCCATTAATATTATTTATTTAATTATATATATTTATAATTAATTTTATTAATGATGTGATTTTATATAGGATATCATATCATGGATTATATTTATCGTGGTGATATATGAGGATAGAAAGTGTTTCTTGGGAGCCTAACTCCACTAACAAGGAAGTTAGTCTCGATGATACTTAACCATATATCATGAATGTGAAATAGTATATGATTTCTTGAATGTGGGTTCATATTAATGTATTTTATCCTCCTAATGTATTTAGATGGAAGGATATGTTCTTAATTATATAATGAGTGTTGAGTATGTGTTGATTCAATAGTTTCATTAATTTCTCTTTGGTTTTTTTACTCATAAACACGCACATTTATGTTACAAATGAGTTTACTTTTAATGGAATTTTAGGATATTATTATTCATCAAAATATTTATTCTATAATTATATTTAAGTCATTGATCCACTGGGAATAGTTATTGACATATTCAAGACTTGTTTAAATATATTTTCAAAATAGTATTCATACCCTATGTGTGAAAGAATAATATATCCTTCAGAAACCCTATGATTGAAATATAACTTATGGATCATATACCCTACACTTTCTAGAATGTTTGGTAAGGAAATACTACATTTGAAATCAACCTTATATTTGAGGGAAAAAACATATGGTACATTAAACCTACTTTTCTGATCAACTGTACTTTGTCAACTATACGTTTGGAGTTTACCGAAGCTTCATCTCTCTTCAATATCACATTATTTACTCATTTTAAGCAGTTTTTCCCATTTATAGATGTGTTCAAACGATGTATTTTTGGGTCATGTTATTTACTAGATCGATCTACGGTTGGTTTTCTCGATATTAGGTAGTTGATGATCCATTTTTCTATGGAGGAATACTTGATTAGGGTTTGGTCCATCACCCTCTATAGTAGAAATGGCCTTTGATTCTACCTTTTCCAGTGGTCCTTCAAATTTCACATGAAACGTGATTCCCCATCTGCGGTGATTTTGGTAAGATTCCTTGGAATTCCCTTACCTTTTCAAAACCCTACAATTTTTTATATTCTATGGAATCTAGTAAGAAGGTACTTATGCTTGAACAGAAAGACATGTACTTCTTTCCACCCTATTAATCCTTAGGTATCTGTGGAAGTAGATGTTTCCAAGTTTCCTACTAAGTATATCTCGATTTGTATTGGGGAATAATTCTTTTGGGAACCCTTTGTGGATTTTGAGTCATGGTTCAATTTCTGTGCTTCTAGTAAGAAGATTGGCCATGAAATGGTAGCATGTAAGTGGGGAGTCAATCAAAGTAAATCTTAGATACTGGTGGAATTTTATGTTAATGAAAAAGGACAAGGGAATAATATAGGGTTGTTTGGGAAAATATGTATGGATGTAGGTTTTTTTCCATCTTTAGCACATGTTTTTCATCATAATTCTTAGGATGGAAACCCTTTGGTTTCTGATATCGTTAGTAGATTGAGGGGAGACTTGAGTTTACAAGGCTCTTTGGGACATGTTGGATCGGAGGTGGATACTGCTTCTTCTACAGGTGTTTTGGGTCCCAAATCTTTTGATACATCAAAAGTTGATGTAGGTTTTGTTGTTAACAAGGAAGTGGAAACATGAAAGGGGGTTAGGGAATCTCAAAGTCCCTTCAAGCCTCTTTCTATGTGGAGGAAGTACATATAGGATAGGTTAACACTAGTGGTGATGTTTCCTAGGATATTTAGTAAATTTGTGTGAAAATTTTAGGCCCGATGATAGAGTTCCCATCTATTAAGATAAGAATTATCTTTGAGGTCTTGGGGAATGAAGGGCCTCACCAGGAGGAAAACTGGGTAGTGAACCCCAACGAGGAGAAGTATTTACCCCAAGAGGAGTCCAGGGATAATCCATCTAGTCCATTACCAAGATATAGTGATCAATATTTTTTTAATATAGGCTTACCAAACCTAAGGAGGAGGAAGGGTCGACAGGGTAGTAAGAAAGGCCAGAAAGATTACTCATATTTACCACTTTCAATGGATACTCGATCATAAAAAAATAAAAATCCAAGATAGTGGAAGGTAATCTCGACATTGCTATAATTTCTGTTCAGGTGGAGGATGCGGACAGCGGGGCTATCCCTCCTAGGGGTCATCATCAGAAGATTTTTGAGGAGGCTATGCAACCTTTGGAGCTCCTTCTATATTCTGTAGAAGTTATGGAAGATGAATTCATGCTAATAAAACCCTCATTAGAGGATACTGATAAGATTATGGGAAATCTTATCCTTGTGGATACAAACTGCAAACATAGTTATTGGATCAAAAATGGATTCATTAAAAGGAATATCAACTATGATGAGTACATGTGAGCATGGGAAAAGATAAAAATTCATTTCTAATACCATAGAAAGTACGATAAATAAACTTTGGTAACCTCTATCTATTAGAAGATTCTTAAGGGTAATAATTACAATAGGATCAAGTTATCTTTAAAAAGCTTTGAGTTTTCATTTAGTGTCTATTCTGGGTGAACTTGGATTTATCACTTTTTTCATAAATGTGTATTTGATAAAAACAAAATTAATTTTCAGTCCATGTAACAATATTGAAAAAAAAGTAAATATATATTCAAAGTTGTTTTATGACTGATTAAAAATTCATATTATGATTATCTTAAAAGATCATATTAAACTAATTAAATTGTGTCTATTCTTATGGGATGTTATGACTCTTTTGAATGGTTTCGAATTCCAATATTCACAATTTATTATGCAATATTTCTAGAAATGGTTTGACCTAAAGCTTTTTAGCCAAATGTATAAATATAGATATGCTCTTGATGTAAAATAAACATATATAATACAAGTATTTGAGATATTTATAGGAAAAATATTTGTGTCATTACCTTCAGAGATTCACTTTGGATACATACATGTTTTGATCAATCTAATCATCTCAATTATATTAATTTCATATCTACTGCATCATATTTTTATATATTATTTTGAAATAACAATGAAGCATTGGATGGAGACACACTTTTGAAAAAGACATGTTTATATATATGTCTGGTGTTTTATCTATCACTTCTTGGAAAAATCATATGTGATGTTGAAGATATATTAACATTTTTTCATTATTTAGTATTTGAAAATCTTTTTCAATTATATAGAAAATATGGCATTTAACTTTTTCTCTCAAAAAAATCAATATCTATGGATTTGGTGGATATGTAAATTCACAAACTCGATCATAGTGAAGTGTCAGCTTCTTGCACTAAGCTATTTATTTACAGATCCCTATAAAATAATTAGAAGGACCTTTAAAATCCTTTTTAGTTGTCAAAAACCTTCTCTAATTATTTAGGAATATATATATAAGAGGTACTACTATTGAAAATCACTACGCTCATGGAGTAGACTGTTGGTGGGGTGGAAAGGGGGATCGTTGTGTCTGGAACCACAATACAACATTGTGATCATTTACTTTATTTATTTTCACTACTCATTCTATTTCAAGAGATAAGGAATGGTTTAATGAAAAAAGGGATGTGTTTTAAATCTATCAAAATTTTGAAAGACCACAATTCACCCCCTCTTGTTTCTTTATCTTCTTCATCATCATCCAAACCTAACAATTGGTATCAAATGTAGTATAATATTAGAATTTTTTTTTTGAAAATTATTTTTCTTATATGATATCAATAATATGTAATATAATGCTAAACTGAATATTTAATGGCTCTATCATTCTTGAGATAAATATCCAGATTAATAAATATTGAATTGATTGATTCTAGAGAAGGCATGCCAATGATCTGTGATCCTTATTTTAATGGTGATAATTCTGGATTCCAGGAAGATCGTATAGTAATGTATTTGAAAAAATCATAGAATAAGGGTTTACTTAAAGGATTTTAAGCCTTATCAAAATTCCTAACAAATGTTTGGAAGAATGGAATAATGATCAAGAAATGTAATTAGATATCAATTCAAAATCCATGAATGTTATTGTGTTTGGTTTAGGAACCGATCAATTTAATCGACTATCTCAATGTCAAACTACATATGATATTTGAAAAAATATTTCTATTTCCTTTTAAGGAAAAAATATATAATGCAATTAAGGTACACTAATATAAAACTAATTTTTTATATGTTCTTAAAATATGAGGTTGAAACTATAACTAAAATGAATAGAATATTGATAGAGATTTTCAAAAATGTTGTGGTTTTGGGAGATCCAATTTCACAATCTTATCAATGGTAAAAAGTACACCGAGTACTTCCCTATAAGTGGAATGAAATATTTGGAAATTATTTTAATATACACCAGTAAAAAAATTACATATTAATTAAATTATTGGAACATTAAGGATGTATGAAGCTCAGATACAAGATGATGCTTGAAATCATATACAACGTGATGAAGTTTCTCTAAAAACCCATAGACGAATCATCTGAATCAAGTCATGCAGATTTAAAAAATGAATTATCAAATCATTCTAAAATATTTGAGAAATTATACCGAATGAAAAATAATGGGACTAAAGATAAAAGATTCTATGAATATAATTAAAAGGATATACAATGGATAATTGTCGTTTACATAAACCACAATGAAAATATGATTATAATAGAAAAGAAAAGAAACTCATAGAACCTACCTGGAGTAATATTTTTGGAACACATGATGAATCTTTTTTCTAATATGAGGCTAAGCTTAAAATACAAATGGTATGTCTTATGGTTCATACCGATAAGGTACAATCTTCTTACTCTCAAAAATCTATTTGTGAAAAAATTTCTTATGATAAATTAAATAATTATTGTTTCATGCTATAAAATATGTATGGATCCTTAAATAAATTTCATAGAAAATTTATAAAATATTATGATATTTTTTAATTAGATAAATAAATTTTGTCAAAATTGATTATTCATTTAAAATATAATTATTATAAATTTTCTTATGATATGCTTGACACTAACATTAAAGAATTATTGGATGAATTTAGTAACATAAAAATAGATTTTAGTATGCTGATAAAAGAAGTAAAATATTTAAATTATATCCTGGGAAAACATAATGAAAGAAAAATTTTGAATATGAAGTAATGGTGAAAGACCAAAACTATATAAGAATTATTTTTGTCATGGTTAAAATAGTAAAAACAATTATACTGTTAAATGTTTTTATTTTAGTATTAGATGACATTATGAAATAGTTTTTTGATTTATAAAACCTAAAATTTATTTTTTTTTTTTTAAAAAAAATTTATGAAAAGAGTTATTTAACATTAATAAAATAAATTCAACTCAAAATAAAAAAATTTTGTTAGATAGAAATTGAATTGCTAACACTACTAGACCCAAAATCACATTGGTACCAAAAAGTATATGAATTTTATGTTTTAAAAGATTACACCATAAGATATATCATTAAATCTTTATGTTGTTGATCGATTCAAATATGAATGTCTCTAACAAGGGATTGAACAACTCAAAAGTAGTTTTTTTTCAAAAAAACCTCAGTAATAAAATCACTAATCTAAGAATATTTTCAGTATTATGTATCGATATGCTTCAGGTGCATTAAATGTTTTTCAGGAAGAGAAATCTATATATCTTAAAAGTTTTATTATGTATTTTATTTACTCTTTAAATAATTTATTCATCTATATTGATTATATAACTGATTTTTTAAAAAAAATCAAATATCTCTAAATCAATGTTTTAAATATTTTTTATTATATAGTATTTTTATAAATTATGAAATTTTTATATTTTAAATGTTTAAACCATTTTTATATCTTTTTATTTCAGGCTATTAAAATTTCATTTGTTTACAAAATCATAACATCTTACTTACATAGTATATCTTTTCAATGAAATTAAAATATGTAATAACTATTTTTAATTTTTTGGCTAAATAATATGAAACGTTGCTTTTATTATGTTAGAACCTAATGTATCATCTTCTTCTTGAAATATTTTTTATATATTTGTCTTCTTTTATTCTGAATAACTTACTCAAAATATTATATAAAATTATACATAACAAGATGAAGCAATCAAGTACATCAAGTTCAGAATAAAATCATTCTCACAAAAGGAAAAATGGTAATCAATTTGATTTGTTAAAAGAATAGTCATTTTCATATGTTGAAGATTCATTTGAAAATGTTTTTAATGAAATAAGGAAGTTCACATTCCTGAATAACTAGAAATATCTTCACCTCAAATTTCTTATGAAAAGAATCTATTTAAAGTTTTCAACCTGAATAAAGGAAAAGTAAAGCTAAAAGCTGATTTGGATGCATCTATAAATATGTATGAAGAACTACATGAAAGATCTATATCAAAAATGGTTTTCTATTATTTATGAAATAGCTATAATAATATAAAATATATATTCATCTCAAAAGAAGACGTTGAAGCATCAACTTCGGAATACTTTGTCAAATGGAATTTATCAAAATAGAAGTTGTTATGAAGCGAGATCTTGATAAGCTGAAACTGCTTCCAGTTGAACAATGTTTCTCTTCATCATATCAAATAACATCAGATGTTCAAATCACATTAGAATAAATTTCAATTGGTCTAGATTCTTTCAGTAAAAAAGATCGAATTTTGTAAATTTCATATGAACAGTATACTCCATCTTAACCCTTCATTATTATTTTATATTTATTCAAAATAAATGTTATGTGTATTGTTTTCAATATATATTATTAGGTAGAAATAAGTGCTATAAGTTGTTTCATAATTTATTTTTAATCTTTTATTAGTTATACTAAATAATAATTATCTTAGTGTTTAATTTTCTCAATGAAAAGATAAATTTTGTAAGTAAAAAAATAATAGTTTTATTTTTAATAATTACTTATGAATAAATTGTTTAAAAACCTTATACTTATTTTAAATATATTTTAATTAATTTAATATTCTATATTCTATGATTTAGGGGAAGTTTTATGACAAAAATCATTTCATTCATTAAATATTCTATTCTATTAAGCACCATGATTGAAAATTTTCTATCATTTTAAGGAAGAAAAAATTTAGGGGGAGTTAATTTTACAGCTCTTATCTTTTTTATGTCACAAAAAGGTTGAGAATTTTGTAATTTATATTATATCATCATAATGAAGAAGTAAAATAACTTTATCCTTAATATCATTTACAAGGAGTATGAGCTTTTATCTTTATAATAGGGTAAAAGTTTTATCAATGATTGTATAAAGAAATAATGGGGAGAAGTTTCCTTTATGAGAAGAATATTAAAAAAGTATATTATTTTTGAAAAAGGTGGATAATTTTTTTTATCTTTTTCAAAAAATTTGTTTTTAAATTTTACATATTTTTCATGGGATTTTTATCATAAAAAAGTTAAGGATGGTTGATCATTTATTGATTCAATAATTTCAATAATTTGTTTTTTTGTTTTGATGATGACAAACACCCATATTTTTTTAACTAATGAGTTTACTTTTAAGTGAATTTTTGGAAATTATTATTTTCTAGAAGATATGTTTTGGAATTATATTCAAGTCATGGATAAATTAGTAGTATTTTTTGGAGTATTCAAGAATTGTTTAAACATATCCTAGAAACATTTTTCATACCATACACATGTAACCATAATCTATCATTCAAAACCCCTATATTTGAAACAACATGTATGGATCATAAACCCTATAATATCTGGAATGTATGGTTAAGAAAATATATTTTTTAGGAAACAAAAATATGGTACATCAACCCTAATTGTATGATCAATTGTATGTTTTCAACCCTATATTTGGAGTTTTCTCATCACATAAAGGAACCATGTGTTTGACTATTAGATGACATAGTTTTAAATCTATTATATTATCTAACATTAATGAAATGGTATTGAAGGAAGTAAAGATCTATTCAAAGCCATTTTACGGTGAATTAAAAGGATCATTGTGGTTGTTTTAAAGGATTGTATTCATTGAAATAAATCATTTATATTATTACAGGAAGATGCAAATATCTTAAATGTTTTTGAATCCAAATATTCAAGACTTATTATGTGATATTTCTGGAGCTAGTTTGAAATTTAGCTATTCTACCTAATGTATAAATATATAGATACAATTCATAAGAAATATAAATATATAATACCTAAATTGGATATATACATTAGGAAAAAAATTGTTTCATTGCCTTTATAGATACACTTTGGATACATACATGTTTTGATCTATCTGATCAACTCAATACTGTTGTTGTCAATGCTACTACATCTTATTGTTGCATCTTTTTCTTCATCAATGATGAAGCATTGGTTGAAGATACAATTTGCATACATACATGTTTAAACATTTGTTTAGTTTTTCTCTATCATATTTTGAAGAAATCATGTGCGATGTTTAAGATCATTTTATTGTTATTCCTTATTGAATATTTGAATACATCAATCAATGTTACTAAAACTATGAAGTAAAAAACTATATTCTCAAAAAATCAATATCTATTGATTTGGTTTAGTTTCTACTAGTCAGACTTTGTTATAGTGAAGTTTCATCTTCTTTCACTAAGATGTGGATTTATGATTCCATGTAAAAGAACTAAAAGGCCCGGTAAAATCCCTGTAAGGTGTAAAATACCTGTTCTTAGTTGTTAAGGTCTAATTATAATTGGTCATACTTATGAAAATAACTATGCTCTTGGAGTTGAGCATTGATGGAGTAGAGTATGGGATCTTCATGCCATAAAATTATATACATCGTTGTGCTCATTTAAGTTATTTGTTTATATTTATCACTCAACTTAAATATAGAAGGAAAGTTTCACTACATAATAGTAGAGGTGTTCTGAATCTATAAAATTTTTAAATACCAGAATTCACCCCACCCCCCATTGTATCATTGTCTTATTCTTCATCGTCCTAGGCTAACAAGGACCCTTGTGAGAGGGAGGTATGAGGTTTATATCATGAGTATGAACTCTTTATAGTGGTTACTTTTTAATTGTGGGGGTGGGGGGGATACCGTAATTAATTAGGAATGAATTTTGTTCACTGATATTGTTTTTGTAATCATAGGGATTGTGATTTGGTTGTGGGGAATGTGTCACAACCTCCTTTAGTTAAGAAGGGGTTGTGTCTTGGAAAAGGCTAGCATCAGTTGATTGATGATGGTTTTTCCCTAAAGGCCATAATTAGATGAAAGATGTGTCTTGGTAATGGTTTTGTTTAGGGGCCTAGTTTAGGATTCAATGTGTGATATGGTTATGTCCATTATGACCACTATAGATTCATGTAAAGTATATAAGGGAACTCAAAATGTCCCTTGAAATCAGAATGGTCAATCCCTATTGGCTATGAAATCACCGGTTGGGTTATGGATATGAGTTGGTATTATAAGTATGGATTGGTCATGGTATATGGATTTATGATATTGTCTTTATTTTTTTGGTAAGGGTATTTCAATTAGTTCATTACTTATTCATTTCATGATAGGTCCTTGAATAGATAGGATATCCAATGTGGTTGGCTGGATAGGGAGATGTGACATGAGTAATGGGGTTATATCATAGGTGACTATAGTCATTGAAAAACCAAAATTTCCATATATTTTATCTTGAGTTTCAAAAAATTTAAACCCACCATATTTAGTATAACTTGTTCTTTTATCACAATTTTTATTTTGAGAAATAATCTATAGTTAAAATGATAAATGGATTAATTATTGAGTTTTAGTTTCATTAATTTTCTTTCTAATTCATATAATAAATCCTACATTTAATCTTGAAATTTATTAATAATTATTTTAATTGGATGAGTTAATATTTAATAAAAGAAGGTTAGTTATGTGATTATAAGAAGAAATTTTATAAATCTATAGTTGGTGTGAGGAGAGACCATGCATTAAAATTTCATAAAGCCCCAAGTTTCGACACATTAAAACATATTGCATTGTCACTAATAAACTGATATCATAAACAATTCACCAAATGACTGAACATGAACATTCCATGTGGTAACATACTATCACATGGTAAATACATGTATCAACTACGTGAAAGAAATAATTTACCAAAAGTGGAAAAATTTCAAAGTCCCAAAGCATCCACATGAAAAAACCTGATTGACTTTGAGGACATAACCTAATACCTGAATAGATTCCAAAATTCTACATGTTGAGATGATATACCTTATAAATATTAACTATTTAAAATCTTGTTGTGTGATAAAGGCTGAAGATAGTGCATGATCATCTAATAGACAATGCTTGAAAATATCAATAATCCCCAATTAGTTTCACGTCCATCCAAGTGACGATACATAAATCCTTATATGTGGTCACTCATCTATCTCAAGGTTAATACGTACATTTTCTACTACAAATTAAATCCACTAACCATGAAAATAATGGTAAATCTATGTATTTGAAAAAATTCAACTCATTGTGTATCATGAACAGACTTTGTAGAAGTCCTCAATAATTAAAAAAAAACTCTTGGATTCCACCTCAACACTTGTACTACCAATTAATTTCATTGATGTGGATAAAATCATATAGAACATATTGATACCCATAAAATTATAAAATTTTAAATCTATAAATAAGAAAGATCTGATGAAAAATTAATGGAATAATGATTCAAAAAATGAAAATGTTATGTAGGTTTGACCAAAAAATAAACAATAAGACTTTCCACCATGGTATAATGATATAATACCTGTAAATAAATTGGAACCACAGAATAAGATTATAGGAAATTAAATTTATCATTGTATTTCTTGTGTGATAAAAAGGATTTGTTACTATTGTTTTCTTATTCTATAGATTTAATTTCATATTTTTTGTTTGTAATTACTTTCACTTCATCTCGCTTCTCAGTTTCCCTTTATATAGAGGGGTAATCTCTATGTTATCTAGGAAGGGAGGGATAAAAATATTTTTAATTCTAGAGTTTGTTTTCTTTATAGAATAAAACCCTTTTTTCTTATATTAAATTGGTTTCAATATTCAATTTGATGTTTTTATTAACTTGTGAGATCGTATTTTTTTCTAGATTCAGTTATTAATTATTTTTTTGGTTAATGATCACAATATCCATATACATACACATTGATCATATATGATGAAACTGGACAGATATAGGTGTTGAAATGCCTCAGGGTCATTGACATGTGTTATAGTGGTTGTGTAACTCTTGTATGTTTAGAAAAAAAGTATCCATTTGAGAATTTCATAAGTTAACTATGAGGTTCCAATATAGGACTTGAACACACATGATAGAGGATAGACTAACCATAGAACTTGATTAGATATATCTTTAACATTAACTACTGGTCATGGGAGAAAGAATAAGTTATTATGGACTCCCTCCCTTACCATCTTGGTAGAAGAAGGTTGGAAAATTTGGGAACTAAGATATAATTATAATAGGTTTATCCAAGCCTAACCTAATCATCATTTAATTAATTATTTCCAAAACCACTTTCTAAATTATTCCCTTGATTTCAATTTCACAAACAAAGTCAAAAACCCATTTTTCTCACTAATTAAAAAGAGAAAATCATTTTGTTTGTATGATTCTCTATAGGATACTTCCTAGGTTTCCACTAAAAGGAACTTTAACTTAGGTAATAAATTATTTTTCCTGGACCCCGTTGTAAATAATCAATCAACAGTGGTTATGATGTCAGATTAATATTCATTGTTAATGTGAAAAGATAATAAAAATATCAGGCATAGAATGTATATACCCTGATGTGTCTTTCTTGTATCCTAAATTTGATGTAGAGAAATATGCTCAAGGAGAAATTATTAACTAATAATGGGGTTAGGATCCAAGAGAAATTATAGTGCAGTATTGGGAGTTCCTTACTATTGTTTCAAGATTCATGACCTTGATTTATATTACTTAGTGTCCATGGTCAAACTGATAAAGAGTTATCTAGAATATTTATTTCCCATTTTTAGACCAACCGAGATACCATGGTGTCATATAGATTTCATTAGCACACTTGATAAAACTATCCAAGATCCAGGGATAGTGTCTAGATTTATTTATCACCATGATCTGAATAGTGGAGATTCTGAGATACCATATAGCATTCTTTAGCACCAATGGTCAGACCA
Source organism: Viscum album (assembly GCA_963277665.1). Lineage (NCBI taxonomy): Eukaryota > Viridiplantae > Streptophyta > Magnoliopsida > Santalales > Viscaceae > Viscum > Viscum album. The sequence continues at coordinate 457,332,774 of OY728136.1, forward strand.
GTTGAGAGCTGGGATTACAGCATTTAGACTTTGTTAATCTCCCATGTTCATATCAACATAGAGTATGGGATTACATCTACAATTAATCATTTCCCATGGTTGGATAGATAGAGATTATGGGATGTAATATGGATTTTTTCATCACACATGGTTTGCGTGACAAGAAGTCTTGTACACTACTTGGAATTCCTTAGCATCTATGGGTAGAATGCAAGTTAGTTTGGGATTCCATATTAAATCCTTCTAACTTATATGGTTGGTGTTGTTTTCTAGATATTTTCACACCAGGAAGGGTTCAGTGTCTTGGTGTCTTGGTTAGCATGTAATAACTCAACATGTATACTTGTCTATAGTGTGTATTTAGATATTATTTATTTATCTCAGGAATACACTCATATATAATTCCACTTATTTGGGGATCTATTAGTGGTTACATATTGATATTTATTTCTCACACCCTACTCATGCACTCTGGTGGACATACAAAATTTTTTTTCTGGTGTGTGGATTTAGGTACAAGTTATATAAGTGATCAGGTTAGAGTTTCTCAACTTGGTTTGGAGATGAATTTAAGGTGAGTTTTTAGGTTTATAGTGGATCCTCCATTGTATTTATATTCTTTTCTTAGGTTTTATTTGATCATCCCAATGGTATATCTCCTAATGTTTGAGATTTATGAAATATATATTCATTTGTTATGGAATGGGTGTATGTTATTTTGTTATGGATTATTTTTTACTATAATTCTATAAGTGTAATTAAATATTCAGTGTGGTTATGTGATAGTAGTATTATTTATTTTTTTTATAAATTTTTATTATATTGATAGTATTATCTCCTCAGTGTTGATTATAGACTATCAATTCTATTTAGAAGCTACTAGAATATGGGGTGGTACAGATAAGGTCATATGGAACCCTTGATATGGCTATAGTTTGGGTCATCCTGGGATAATAAATTACATTATTGTTAAACCATCTCTTTGAATATTAAATATTATATATGGTTAAAAAATTCATAGTTTTTTAAATCATTATTGAAATAAATAGATCACCGGCATGATTGAATTATTATTTTAACAAAAAATTAAATTGTTTTTCAAGGATAAAATAAATATTTTCATCTTATTATTAAATTTTTAGCCAAGATTCTGAGTTATTTCAGATATTTTTTTTGGAAATACATTCTCACTTATGGGATTATAAAGGAATTCAGGGATCCTGGAGTGGGATATTGTTTTCAAAACATTGAAGGTTCTTAAGAAGATGAATTAATTACTTACACAATTGGATATATATTTATAGAATTTGGTAAGATAATTAGAATTTTGAAATGGGGATAATTATTATGAAACATGATATCATGAAAGAAAATTATCAATTTATTAGATGATCCTTGTTATCACATACATTATCCTAATGACAAAATGAAAAATTTCATAAGTAATTCATAAATCACCATGGAAAATTTTAAAAGTAGTTTCATATAACCACTTATAACTTCCTTAAATTAATATGTCAATAGATATTTTCATATAATTTGTATATTAGTATTTTATATTGTATCTTCATTGTTAAAACAAAAATAAATTAGGGTCGGATGATTATTTGACTCAATTTTTTAAATTCAACATATACAATAATATTGAATTGTCTAAGATAAATATAAAATTGGTCATACCATAATATATTAAAGTATTTATTCAATATTTTGATATAAGAATCTTGATAGTGAAAAACAATCAAATATAAAATAAAATATATCATGGAACATGAAATATAATTCATTTTGAGATATATCATTTTAATATAATAAAAAATAAATCAATAAAGTTCTTTTTTAAAATAATTTTCATTCATTATTTTAAAATTCATAGTTATGAGTCTATTTTCAAAGATTCTCCTTTTTTCATTAAAAAAATAAGTGACAACAAAACCTTTAAAATAAAGGTATTTATATAAAAAAACAATATTTCCACATAAAAAGATTGAACATCATTTAAAATAGAAAATATAGTGAGCATAGGGGTATGAAAATCAGGATGAAATAGTATAATTAACAAAACTATCTTAATAAAGTATATCATAACCTTAATATAAACATACTACCCTTCCTTATAATAATTTTATAACCATATATTACAAATATATTAATTGATGTAGTCTATTTTATTTTCAGGTGCTAAAAATTTTGGTTATTTGATTCATACAAACATCAAAAAGAAAAGATAAATTCTCACTAAGTAATTTCAAGTTCATAATTTCTATATCATTTAATATATAATAAACATTTTTTAGTGATTTCTCATGTCCCATTTTCATTGGGTGAAGGACATGGACACAAATATTTAAAATGGAAATTGTGTGAACTAGTTTTTGACATGTATAATGGTTGAAAGGTGATATATTAAGAAATATTTTAAATAATAACAACTTTACCAGATCCCTTAAAAAATTTAATATATAATTATAATTCAATATAGCCATTATATTAAACCCCATAATCATTTATGATATAATATTTATAACGTCAATTACAGAAATGGTTAAATCAACATAAATGTAATTATTTTATAATTTTTTCATGAGTAAGGGAATTTATTTAGATAATTAAAATATGAAATATTAATAAGTATAACTATGTAATTATTATCATATATCTTTAGTAAATACATTCTTAAAACTATCCATTGTGGGTGATGATGAAAAGTGAAATTCCTAATTCGTAGAGGCAATAGTCCATGTGTGTGATGTAAGGACCCGACCACAATTTCCTAGATCTAGTGCCTTACTTTATTACATTGGAATATAAATAAGGAAGTCTTATCCTAAAGGAATGAATAGTTTAGATGATTTGAAAATAAAGATACATACATAAGTTCAACATTACAACTTGGAAGGAAATACAACATATGAACTTATTTTGAATCACACATAAACTCCTAGATTATACTTGTAAGCCAATAATAATATAATTCTTCACAACCTAGAGAAAATAAAACATGTAAAGGTGTTGAGATCAGATGCTTAGTAAGGGTAAAAAAATATAATATGAAAAATTATAAACATAAACACTAGGCATAATGAATAACTAAAAATGTAAGCCTTTAAAAACAAACTTTAGAATAATATAGAAGGAATAAAAACTGATTAATAAATGAAATAAAACATAAAAAATAGATATTATAATAGTATAATAATCACATGTAATATCAATATCAAGTTTCATATTGATGGAATTCATAATTCCAGACATTATAATCATTCTATCAAGGCCTCATGCCAAGACCATACATAAACAGATAAAAACAAAAACTAGTTTTCCTCATGAGACCTACCAATGCATCAAGGGGTGAAAGTAGGCCCCACCCATCACATAAAAAGTCCAATTCATTCCACATATTAATTGGTACAATCATAAATAACATATACATTCATATTGAAACAAGCATGTGAAATGTAAATAACCTTCCCCCAGTCATTAAATATGACAACTAACCATTCAAAGTAATATGGTGAATGGTATCAAGATAGCACATCCAAAATAAAACAAATAATAAACTATTCAATAAAATATCATAGATTATATCATAAAATATTAATTACAATTGAATATAAGTCAAACATAGTGTTTAAATAGATTATAATACTCTTATAAAATCATCGAGTAATTATTTATATAAATACTCTTTTACTTTAAAAAGAATTGTTTCTTGGGAAAAATATTTTAATAAAACTAGAAGATAATTCAGGCAGTTTTTTTATAATGAAATTAGTTAATTTATATAAATAATTGTTTCTAAAAACATATTATAGAGTTCCTTTTAAAATAGATAATAGTTTGAGAAATTCCCCGGAATCAGGCGTGTATTTCCGGAAGAATTTTTGAAAGATCCTTTTAAAACATGTAACTACCCATAAAATAAAGAAGCTTAATGTTTTGTACACAAATATAAAACATTAACACATAATTTATTAGTAGTAAATAATATTAAATAGAAATTTAATTGAGTTAAGTAGAGAATAAAAGTAACCTAAATGAAAATGGATGCTCAGGTAGAAAACCCTTACCTTATGTCTAAATGAGTTATGTACTTGACCTTGACATCCAAGATAATCAAATTAAAAACATTAATTAATTAATTAATTGATAACCTTATCTAAATTTATTTGAATCATTGTAGTTTTATTAAGTTAATTTATATCCTTATTGATTAGTTATATGACTGAATTTCGTTGTTCCGGAGTGTTTGTTTCCTTGATTTTCATAATGAGTTCTCCTGTTTATAATTAATGGAGTTCATGTGTAATGGATATAATTACCCAGAATTTGTTTTATATGATATTAATGAAAATTAATAAGATTTAATGATCATATAATTCATTTTTTAATTCTTTTTTTATGATGATTTATTAGGTGAAACATTAATGACAATCATTTAGATTATTTTGGCGGTATTTTGAATATTGAGAACTACTTTTGTTGTATGTATTGATATTATGTATATATACTGGTTATAGAACATTAAATATATTATAATACATATATTATAGTTCATTTCCACCATATAAATGGTTTTAGGACCATATGTGAAGGATAAATTGAAGAATGAAGGTTTCTCATCCACAGAGGTCGTAAATCGGCACTCTCGGATGATGATTTCATTTTTAAGATAAAAGAGAGAGTGTAATGATATTAATGATAGATGTTACATTAACATGATATGATTATATTATATAGATGATACTGTATTTATCATGATAATTTGGATAGAGGAGTAGAGTGAGAGACTAAGAAAAGAAAATTAATAGAACTGAAATTAAAAGAAAAGGGAAGATGATTTACCTCTTGAAATATCCTCCTTGAGAACCTTCTTAAGGGAAGGGGTTTTGGTATTTTGGAATGAATAATGGCCCATGGATGTTCGGAGGTAATATAAAAGAGTAATTGGGAAGAACCTTTAGGATATTCAAGTCTTAAAGGAGTGAGGAGAGAGGGAGTGATGGGTGGATTTTATAGTGGAGGAGAGGAGTGATTTTTGAATATCTTATTCCTCATTTTATTAATTTTCTCAAGATAAGAAATGTTGTTTGATTATTATGACCAAAAATAGTAATAAATATATTGAGTTCAAACTAATTTTTTTCTTAAATCATACATTATACATGGAATAGTGTATTTATCTTAGAATGTATTTATACCATGAATTACTGAATTTTACTATTCATAAAAAATTCATGTTTTTTCGAAAAATCTCAAAAATTCACCATACCCATTTTTCAATGTGTATAATTAAAAAAGGACTCAATTTTATTATAATAATTTTTTAAATATGTGAAATTTATTTTTTAAATAAAATCATTATTTACCTAAAAAATACAAATTTTATATTTAATCTGATTTTATAATAGTTTCAAAAATTAACGGAGGTCTCATAAAAGTATCCTAAAATCATAGGACAAAAAAATATTTATTTAGAAATAAATTTTATGAAATTGTATTTTATTTTAAATAAATTTATTAATTTAAAATTATAATTAAATATTTATTACTCACAAATAAATCAATATATAATTATTAATTTCAAAAATATTTATTCTCTTTTATATGAGGCAAAAATTTTATTTATACTTACATGGGTGGTTTTATATTCATAAAGGTACATTACTATTCATAAGGGTAAATTACTATTCATATGGGTAAGTTACTATTCAAAGAAATTGTAAGTTGATCCTATCAGACTCTAAATATCTTACTAATCACAACTATGTATGTCGGATTGTCAAAATTCAAATCACATAATAGGAAAAATTATGTCCATTTATATTTTTATAACAATGTGTTGTCTCAGAGAGACTAAGTGTTTCATGCAATCAATATTAAATTTATTTTTAAATTATTAGGGTGCTAAATTCATATCTTCTTACAAATATTCAATCCTTGAAATTACCCAAATGTTTCATTATAATAATATTTTGGTATCTCTTCATCATAAGTTTCTCAGGCTCCCATTTTTCTTCTTCGATTTTATGATTTTTCCAAAGTACCTTTACTAGATGAGTCATCTGATTCCTCAAAACCTGTTCTTTAGTGTCCATAATCAGGATAGGGTCTTTATAGTAAGATAACTCAGGATCCAATTCAATACCTTTAGAAGTGAATACATTCATTGGGTTTGGCATGTACTTTCTAAATAATGAGACAATGAACACATTGTGTGCAACAGAAAGGCTAGGCAGTATTTCCAAATGATAAGACACAGCTCCAATTATCTCTATAATTTCAATAGGGCCAATGTACATTGGGATCCAGTTCCCTTTCATTACAAATTGTATAATTACCTTCCAAGGAGATACTTTCAATAAAACATGATCTCCCACTTGAAATTAAAAAACCTTCCTTTGATTATTTTCATAGATCTTTTCCCTATATTGAGATTCCTTGATATGTATTTGAATAGTCTTTACCTTAACTGTTTTTTCCTCCACAAGCTTTAGGATCATAAGATTCCTTTCACCAAATTAATCCTAACATGTTGGTGTATGACATCTCTTTCCGTACAATTCTTCATATGGTGACATTTGAATACTAGTGTGTAATCTATTGTTGTAGAAAAACTCAACCACAGGTAAATACTGACCCCACATACCCTGAAGGTCAAGTGAACATGATTAAACATGTCTTCTAAAGTTTTAATCACCCTTTTTGATTTCCTATTAGTTTGAGGGTGATAAGAATTACTCAATAAAATCTCAATATCTGAATCTTTTTTAAGACTTTTCCATAATTTTGATGTGAAATGTGAATCACAATCGGACACAATTGAGAGAGGTTCTCCATGAAGTCTCACAACTTCATTGATAAAGATTCATGCAACACTCTCCAGTGGAAAATCTACCCTTATAGTGAGGAAATGTGAATATTTCATAATTTCATCAACAATTACCCATATTTAAACTAACCTATGAAATGTAAATAATATTCTCCCAATCATTAAATATGACCACTAAGCATTCAGAGTAACATAGAGAATAGTATCAAGATAACACATCCACAATCAAACTAATCATAAACCATTAAACACAATATGTTAGATAATATTATAAAATATTAATCTCAATTAAATATAATAATTAACATGAGTGTTGAAATAGATGAAAATCCTCATATAAAATCATCAAGTAATTCTTAAGATAAAGACACTTTTACTTTGAAAAGAATAGTTCTTTTGGAAAAATATTTTTATAAAACCAGAAGTGATTTAAGGTAGTTTTTTATAATAAAATGATTTATTTAAAAACAAATAATGGTTTCTAAAAAAATATTTCAAATTGACCTTGAAAATATGTAATATTTCGGTAAATTCCCTTGAATCATGCTTGTATTTCGAGAAGAATTTTTTAAATATCCTTTTAAAACATGTAACTCCCTCTAAAATAAAGAAGGACTATGTTTGGTACCCATATATATAACATTCAAAAAAAATTTATTAGGAGTAAGTAAGAATAAATAGGAATTTCATTAAGGTATGTAGACAATAAGAGTAACCCGAATGAAAATAGATGTTCAGGTAGAAAACCCTTACCTTATGTCCGAACATGTTCTGCACTTGACCTTAACTTCCTAGATAATCAAATTAAACCCATTAATTAATTAATTTAGAACCTTCTATAAATTTATTTTATTTATTTTACTTTTATTATGTTTATTTATGGCCTTATTGATATGTTATATGAATCAATTATGTCTCTACAAAGTGTTTTTTTCCATGGTATGAGGATGATTTATTATGTGAAACATTAATGGCTATCATTTAGATTATTTTTGGTATTATTTTGATTATTGTGAACTATTTTTGTTGTATGTATTAATATTGTGTATATATAATGGTTATATAACATTAAATAGGTTATAATACATAATTTATAGTGTGGTTCAACTATAAAAATGGAGTCAAGACCAAAAATTATGGATAAATTTAAGAATGAATGATCATCGTCTATAAAGTTTCATCCATGGTGGTTCGTCATCCATGAAGGTTGAAAATCGGCACCTCCCGGACAATGATTTTGTTTTCAAAATAAAAGAGAGAGTGAAGAGATTGATGATAGATGATCCATTAACATGATATAATTCTATTATATAGATGATACTAGAGTTATCATGACCATTTTGACATAGGATGTGAGTGAGAGACTAAGAAAATAAAATACATTAAAATTAAATTAAAAGAAAATAGAATAGGATTTACCTCTTGAAATATCCTCCTTGAGAATATCCTTAACGGAAGGGGATCTTCTCATTTGTCAAGACCAAGGACTCCAAGACGTGGGGAGGGACCAGGGAAGATTATTTGTGAAGACCTTTTAGGAGCTTCAAAGATTAGAGGAGTGAAGAGAAGAGGGATTGATGGGTGGATTTTAAAGTGGATGAGGGGAGTGATTTTTGAATATCTTATTCCTTATTTTATTAATTTGCTAAAGACCAGTAATAATTTTTTATTATTGTGACCCAAAAAAGTGATAGGTGAATGATATTTCTAAATAATGGTTTCTAACACGATTCATGATGCAAGTAATAGGGTATTTATCTTAAAATGTATTTGTTCCGTAAATAACTATATTTTACTATTCACCAAAAATTCAACTATTATAAAAAAATCACAAAAATTCACCATAAACATTTTTCAACATGTAAAATTCAAAAAATATACCCCATTTTATCAGAATAATTTTCTAAATATGTAAAATTTAATTTTTAAATAAAATATTTATTTACATGAAAAATATATATATTAAATTTAAATCTGATTTTATAATACATTAAAAAATTAACTGAGGTATCATAAAATTATCATGAAATCATATAATAACAAAATATTTATTTAAGAATAAATTTTATGAATATTCATTTTATTTTAAATAAATTTATTAATTTAAAATTGTAATTAAAAATTACTTACTCAAAAAATATCAAAACTTAATTATTAATTTCTAAAATATTCTCTCTCATTTATATGGTACCTAACTTTTATTCATACTTACATGAGTGAAGTTTCTATTCTTAAGGGTATATTACTATTCATAAGGGTAAATTACTATTTATAAGGGTAACTTAATATTCACCAAAAATGTATGTTCATCCTATCAGACTCTAAATATCTTATTGATCGCAACTGTGTTTATTAGTTTTAATAAATTCAAATCATAGATGCGGAAAAATTATGTTCATTGGCTATGTTATGAAAAAGTGTTGTTTCATAGAGACTCAGTGTTTCAGGCTTTCAATATTTAATTTATTTGTAAATTTTTGGGCTAATACACATGAATGATTAACTATCGTATTACTCAATGATTTGAAAGAAATATGTTATATGAAAAACAACCACTTTAGAATTTTATTCAGGACATAAAACATTTCTATTCATCAAATCAATCCTTAATTCCATGATTCAGAGGTGGTGATGAAAAATGAACGACGTCACTTTGTGGATGTCACATTTTGAAAGTACGCATGATCGATGTTAACTGGTTTTTCTTAGTGGATGGGAAGGATTGAATACTTTTTTTTAAATTAATATAATGAAATTTTAATTTACTAATGATACCTATTTTATTTTATTATAAAAATTAACAATGAAACACTAAGAATAATTGGATACTCACATTGGGTACTTGGTTTGTCACTAGGAATTATTCTTTTAAATGATGGAATTATGCTTAATAATAGTGACTACAGGCTTTTAAAAGTGAGATAGGGGTGTATGATGAGAAATTTAGAATATTATTAATTATAAATTCTATACTAAATTGAGTCTTAATGTGGTGTAAGTGTTGGATTTTTATAAGTGAAGAGAACCGTATTTTTGGAAGTAAAGCTTACATTTTCAATAATGTCATGTTACAATTCAAGGATAAATGACCAAAAAATGGGAAAAATAGAGTGAAATAGGATTTTCTTGAAACATAGCTCAATAAATAATTTAAAAACATGTTTTTAACATGTTTTGGCCTTTTTCCCTTAGTAAAATATTTTTTCCATTTTTCCATTTTATCAGGGTAACGATTTTTAACCTTAGAAATCAATATTAAGGAATAAAATTAAAAATAAACTAATCATATAATTTTATTCTTATGGTTTAAAATTTTAAAACCTTATAATAAAATCAAATTTCTAATTGTTTTTAAAAGATAATTGAAATATAAACACACTTAATTTCAAAAAAAATTCAGAAAAATAAAATTTCCATCATTAAATTTATATATAGGATAAAATTATTATTATCACTAATTTTAATGTAATAAAATGATTTATAATGAATAAAATAAAACTAATTAGGCTTTCATTGAAATCCACAACAAAATCCTACCTTGAAAATAATTAATTCAAAGAGAGGACCGAAAGTATTTTTTATTAAAGTAATATTTTAATTTAGTTAATAAATATTTAACTATGGGTTTATAAGCTTAAATAATATATTAAAATTAAAAATATTAATATATATATTATCCCATAAAAGGATTTTGAAACTTCTTTGGTATGCTTCCATAATGATAAGACTTTAAAAATTCTAATTTCACAAAAACATGATTTTTCAAAAAAAATCAATATTTTTAGAAAAAATAATAATAATACTATCAAAAATAAATTTTAAATTATAAAATTTACATTATAAAATTTTGAGATATCATTTTTTAAAATAAAATACATAATATAAAAAAAATTAATTTATTGAAAATAATCATTTTCAATATTAGCTTATATTAATTATTTAACTTTTAATGGTAATAAATTTTAATGGTTTTCCATCGTAGGGTATCTTATATATTTTCTAATAGTTTTATTCTAATATGTCTTTTTACATTGGGTGTAGTGTGTAATGTAATTTATCAAACATTACATCTATATTATGAGGTCTAAAATTTCATGACATTACATTCTACCCCCATTAAAGAGAATTTAATTCATGAAATTTTATAAAAAATGAGGGGAAATGTGGGAATATTTATTCCTCATTACATAAATAGGTTCCTATATATCATCTTAAATATTATGGTTTCACAATAGAAACTTGACTAGTTTGGTTGTCTGGTTTCTCAAAACATTTTCTCTTTGATCCATGACTTCCATAGGTTTTTCATCATATGAATGGTTAGGTACCAATTGTACACTTTTCAATCTCATTACATCCACAATAAAACTAATTGTAAAAAAATTAATAAAATATGGTAGATAATATTTTAAAATATTAATCCCAATTGATCATAGGAATCAACAAGAGTGTTGAAATAAATGAAAATACTAATATAAAATCATCAAGTAATTCTTAAGATAAATACTCTTTTACATTAAGAAGAATAGTTCTTTTTAAAAAAAATTATAAAACCATAATATAATTAAGGTAGATTTTTCATAATAAAATCATTGATTTTATAAAAATAATGGTTTCTAAAAATAGATTATATAGTGCCCTATAAAATAGATACGAGTTCGATAAATTCGCTTGAATCAGGTGTGTATTTGGGGAAAAATATTTGAAAGGTCCTTTTAAAACATGTAACTACCCATAAAATAAAGAAGGATTATGGTTGGTATACATATATATAACAATAACATATAATATATTAGGATTACATAAGTATAAATAATAATTTCATTTAGGTAAGTATAGAATAAGAGTAACCCGAATGAAAATGGTTGTTCTGGTAGAAAACAATTACAATATATCCGAAAGTGTTCTACACTTGACCTTAAATTCCTAGATAATCAAATTAAACCCATTTATTAATTAATTAAGAACTATATATACATAGATTTTATCCATTATATTTTTATTATGTTCATTTATGGCCTTATTGACAAGTTATATGAATGAATTCTGTCATTCTGGAGTGTTCATTTCCTTGATTTTCATAGTCTGTTCGCTTGTTTATAATTAATGAATTTCATGTGGATTGGATAAAATTCCAGAAAATTATTTTTATATGATATTAATGAAAATTAATTATCTTTAATGGTCATATAATTAATTTTTTTATATGGTATTATGGTGTATTTTTAGGTGAAACATTAATGACAATCATTTAGATTATTTTGGTGTTATTTGGAATACTGTGAATTAGTTTAGTTGTATGTATTAATATTATGTATATATGATGGTTGCAGAACATTATATATGTTATAATATATATATTATAGTTTATTAGTTATAAAAATTGTTTCATGACCATAAATTAAGGATAAATTGATGAACTAATGTTCGTCTTCCACAGAGGTTGTAAATCAGCACCTCTAGGACGATTTAAAATTTAAGAGAGAGAGTAAAGAGATTGATGATGGATGTTCCATTAACATGGTATAATTCCATTATATAGATGAAAATGGGGTTATCTTGAAAATTTAGATAGGGTATGTGAGTGAGATACTAAGAAAAGAAAATAAATAGAGATGAAATTAAAAGAAAAGGAAAGATGATTTACCTCTTGAAATATCCTCCTTGAGAACCTCCTTAAAGAAAGGGGTTTTGTCATTTGGAAAGAACAAGATATCCTATACGTGGGGTGGGACTATAAAATAGTATTTTGGCATAAATTTGAGGAGAATAATGTCTTAGAAGAGTGATGATAATAGATAGTGATGGATGAATTTTATAGTGGAGGAGAGGAGTGATTTTTGAATATCTTATTCTTTATTTTATTAACTTTGTCATGACAAGAAATGTTGTTTGATTATTTTAAACCAAAATATTAATAACAACATGTGAGTTTGAATGAATCATTTCTTACATCATCCTTGATGCAAGTAATAGTGTATTTATCTTATAATGTATTTATACTATAAATTATCGAATTTTACTATTCAGTAAAAAGTCAAGTATTTCATAAAAATCCCAAAAATTCACCATAACCATTTTTTTGACATGTAGAATTAAAAAATTGTCTCCATCTTATCAGAATAATTTTCAAAATATTTGAATTTTAGTTTTTCAATAAAATAATTATTTAATTGAAAAATAATGATTTTAAATTTAAAACTGATTTTATAATACATTCAAAAATTAACTAAGGTATCATAAATGTTTACAAAAATAATTGTACAACCAAATATTTCTTTATGAATACATTTTATGAAATTGGATTTTATTTTAAATAAATTTATTAATTTAAAATTTTAATTAAATATTTATTACTCACAAAAATATCAACACTTAATTATTAATTATAAAAATATTCAGTCTCATTTATATGGTGACTATGTTTTATTTATACTTATATGGGTGAGGTTTCTATCCATAAGGTTGCATTACAATTCATAAGGGTAAATTACTATTCCTAAGGGAAAGTTTTAATCACAAAAATTGTAAGTTGATCCTATCAGACTTTAAATATATTACTGATTGCAACTGTATATGTCGGTTTTTTGGAATTAAAATAATATAAGAGGAAAAATTATTTTCATTGGTGAGGTTATAACAAAGTTTTGTATCATAGAGACCCAGTGCCTCATGCATTCAATATAAATTTATTTTTAAAATCTTGGGTGCTGCATTCATCCCCTCCTACAAAAATTTCATTCTTGAATTTACATGAATGTTACCTTATAAAAAGATTTGGGTAGCTCTTCATCATAAGTTCCTTAGGCTCCCATGTTTCTTCTTCAATTTTATAAATTTTCCTAAGTACCTTTACTAGTCGAGTCGTCTGATTCCTCAACACATGTTCTTTAGTTTCCATAACCATGATAGTTTCTTCACAGTAAGACAAGTTGGGTTCCAATTCTATACCATCGGAAGTGAGGATATTACTTAGTTCTAGAATGTATTTACTCAATAATAATACAAGGAACACATTGTGTACCATAGAAAGTCTAGGCGTAATTTTAAAATGATAATCCACATCTCCAATTCCCTGTAGAATTTTAATAGGTTCAATGTACTTGGGGATCAATTTCTATTTCTTTCCAAATCTTATAATTCCCTTACAAAGAGATACTTTCAAGAAAACATGATCACCTTCTTGAAATTACTAACCCTTCATTAATTTATCAACATAGGTCTTTTTAAAACTTTGAGCTTCTTTGATATGGGTTTGAATAGCCTTTACCTTAACCGTTGTATCCTCCACAAGCTCTCAGCCCACAAGCTTACTTTCACCAACTTCATCCCAACATGTTGGTGTACAACATCGCTTTCTATAAAATTCTTTATACGGTTCCATTTGAGATAATATTGTTGTAGGAAAAATACACTAAATGTAAATACTCATCCCACATAACCTAAAAGTAAATTGAACATGATATCAACATTTCTTCTAAAGTTTGGATCTTTTTTTATGATTTCCCATCAGTTTGAGAGTGATAAGAAATACTCAATTAAAGCTCAGTATCCTAATATTTTTTAATACTTTTTCAAAATCTCTCTATGAAACATGGATCACAACAAGACATAATCGAGAGAGGTTCTCCCTAAAGTCTCACAACTTCATTTATATAGAGTAATGCAAGCCTCTCTAGTGTAAAATCCCCCCTTATAGTGAGGAAATCTAATGATTTAATAATTTGATCAATAGTTACCCTTATTGCATCATTATTTGTTGCAGGATCAACTAAGATTCCATCCTTAGAGACAATATAGCCAAGAAAAGAAAATTTTTGAAACCAAAAATCACACTTTCTAAACATCCCATAAAATTTATTTATTCTAAGAGTATTTAGAATAATGTGCAAGTGATTCTCAGGATCTTCATAGATTTTAGAGTATACCAGGTTATAATCAATAAATATCACAACAAATTCATAAATATGTTCCTTGAGAAAACTATTCATTAGATCCATGAAAATAGAGGGTAAATTAGTCAGTCCAAAAAGAATTATTGTAAACTCATTATTCTCATACCTAGTTCAAAATGTTGTCTTTGGAATGTCTTCCTTACTCACACACAAATAATGATATCTAGATCGAAGATCAATATTATAAAAAAATTTGGATCTATGAAGTTGATCAAATAAATAATCAATGCGAGGAAGAGGACACTTTTTCTTTATCATAACAGTATTGATCTCCCTATAGTCGATTCATAACCTCATAGATCCATCATTATTCATAAATAAAAGAATTGGGGCTCCCCATGGAGAAACACAAGGGAGAATAAATCAGTAATAACTTAATTACTCTAGTTTTTTCTTCAGTTCGACTAACTCCATAGTGGAAATTCTATAAGGACTCTTTGATATAGGCCTTGAATCTAGAATTAAGTAAATAGAAAACTCAATTTTCTACTCCGGAGGATGTCTCGGTAAATCCTTTTGAAACACATCAACATAGTCTTGCATAATAGGTACATACTCAATTTTCATATTTCTTTACTCACCCATAGATATTGTTTTCTCCTCCCCATGAATTGAATTCAATAGGGATACTGATTGTGGATCTAGACAATAATTAGATGATGATGTTTTATCTCTAAAGATGTGGGGTTCTACATCATTCTCAAAAATTGTAAATTCCTTCTTCTTATAATAGATTTTCACATCATAACTTGAAATCCAATTCATAAAAAGGATTATATCAAAGTCAATCATGGGTATAATGATAAGGTTGGGAACTAAAGAACATTTATATTTAATAAGGGGTACTGATCGACATATCTTTGTTGAAATGATGATTCCCTTAGGAGTTTTGAATAACAACTCCTTTATTAAATAAAATTGTAAATGTATAATTGTATTGGAAAACTAGGAAGATATAAAATAATGTGATGATCAAGAATCAAATAAATCATTCACTAAGTTTTATGAAATGATTAAATTACCTTCCACCACATCATTAGGAACTTCCACAACAATAGTTGTGATCATATAAGCTTATCCTTTCTCCCTTTCCCTTCTTTGGGGAACAATTCCTAGACCCTTATGGAAATTATTTGAATAATATACCATCTCTTTTAAATTATAGCATTGAACATTGGTGTATTATTTCTTTCCCTTATAATCTTGGGATTGGTTTCATTTTCCTCCATACTTGTAACAAATACACATACCCTTTAGGCAAGTACCAGGGTGTTTCCTCCAAAAATTATCACAGGATAGAAAATAAATTCTTCCTTCTTTCTCATTTCCCTTATTTTCTTTTCCATAGTGTTCAGAATCCCTCTTCTTACCTTTTATTCCCTTAAATTCGTAGGACTTAGAGGATTATTTTTCAATCATAATAACATATGAGATTATACCTTTATATGATGAGAAAATTCAAGAGACTAGTTACCTTTGGAAGAATGGTTTTAAACCATAAAATAATTGATAATTATTTCTCTTTATATATCACATGTAGTCCATGATATTCCTTTCTAACCATGTGCAGTTAGCTTTAAACTTTTCAATATTATCATCCTCTAGTTGCCTCAGATTCAGAAATATATTTTCCATATATGCTCGTTGTTCATGACGAAAGTATTTTTCTAAGAATATTTCCTTTAAATCCCTCCATTCTATATTTCCAGTCTCTTCCCCAACCATTTTGTTTAGAATCTGTGACTACTATTGATCAGTATCCCCTGATAGATGATAAACTACCACGACAACCTTCTCCCTTTTGTTACATCCCAAAGTGATAAATATCTTCTCTAAGGAACTTATCTGTTAATCTGCTATGAATGGGATTTTAGTCTCGTTAAATGATAGAGGTTTTTGTCACATAAATCAGTATAACATTACTCGTCCATGTTTTGGTTCAGGGTGCCTTATATGGGTAAGGTGATTATTCATAACCTGAGTCGGTTGTCTCGGTGTACTTATAAGTTGCTCAGCGCTAATCACAGCTCCAGAACCAACATCATTATATTGCATAGGGTAAAATCCCTACATGGAATACATGCATTCATGTAGTTTCTATTCCTTCCACTAGGATACATTTTTAAATGATCGCATAGACTAGATTAGGTTATGAATCATACTGCATAATCTCAACTTGAAAAATACTTATCATAAATTTAAATCATATACATAGTTAATCCCATAATCATAAACATGGTTTCTTGGAGGAAAAATTTACTTGTAAATCCTATATAATGCCTTGTAAATAATATTTGAATTATCCTAACCATATCCCCTAAGGGTGTCAAACCAAGTGCATAGTAAGTCCCATTGTCGTGTACCAAGTTACCCTGAGCCAATCCTGAAACACCTTGTCAGAGTTGTTACTCCTATGTACATATATTCCAAAACCAAGACCAATTTTAGTATCCATTAAAGGTTGTATTTTATATGAAGATACACAAAATATCTTCCTTGAAAAAATTATAGGATGCTCATTTATGTTTATCCTGAAAGTATATATTAGGGTTTTGTTCTCTAATATACATTTTCTAAATCCTGTTTCTATGTTCTATACTAAACTTTATCTAATACTAATAGAAAGGACCTGACCCCAGTTACCCAGAGTTGGTGACTTATTTTATTACATTATAATATAAATATGTAAGACATAACATGAAGGAATGAATAGTTTAGCATCTTTTGAAAAAAATATACATACATAAGTTCCACATTACAATGTGAAAGGAAATAAAACATATGAACTTCTTTTGAATCCCACATAATCTATAATATTATCCTTAAAATTCATTCATAATATAGTTCTTCACAACCTGGGGAAAATAAAAGATGTTAAAGGGGTGATTTCAGATTCTTAGTAAGGGTAAATAATACAGTGGAATAAATTTTAAGCATAAACCTTATGCATGATGAATATCTAAAAATGCATGCCTCTAAAAAAAACTTGAACATAATATGTCATGAATAAAAATTGATTAAATAATTCCATAAAACATAATCATGGATATTATACTAGTATAATAATAACAATGACTATAAAACTCGAGTTTTAAAATGAGGGAATTCATAATGTAAGACATCATAAACATTCTGTTAAGGCCTTGTGCTAAGACCGTACATAAATGGGTAAAAACACAAACTAGTTTGCCAAATGAGACCTACTGATGCATCGATGGGATATAGAGGGCCCCACCCATCATCTAATAATTAAAATTAATTCCTCATATCAACAAGTAAAATCATAAAAACATATACAATCATGTTGAAACTAACAGATGAAATGTAAATAACCTTCCTCAATCATTAAATATGACCACTAACCATTCTGAGTAATATGGCGAATGGTATCAAGATAGAACATCCATAATAAAACTAATCATAAGCCATTAAATAAAATATGTTATATGATATCATAAAATATTAATCCAAATTGAACATAATAATCAGCATGAGTGTATAAATAGATGAAAATACTTGTATAAAATCATCGAGTAATTCTTATGATAAATACTCTTTTACTTAGAAAAGAAGAGTTTTTTTGGAAAAATCATTGTATAAAACTAGAATTTAATTAATGTCGTTTTTTCATAATAAAATGAGTTATTTAATAAAACAAATGTTTGATAAAAAACATATTATAGAGTACCCTTGAAAATAGGTAACAGTTTGATAAATTCCCTTGAATCATTCTTTTTTTGGAATAATTTTTTAAAGATACTTTTAAAACATGTAACTCCCCATAAAATAAAGAAGGATTATATTTGGTAAAAATATATATAATATTTATACAGAATTTATTAGGATTACCTATGAATAAATAATAATTTTATTAAGGTATGTAGAGAATAAGTTTCACCCTGATTAAAATGGATGTTTGGGTAGAAAACCCTTACCTAATGTCTGAATGTGTTCTGCACTTGACCATAACTTCATGGATAATAAAGATAAACCCATTAATTAAATAAATAATAACCTTATATAAATTTATTGGATTCATCATTGTTTTATTAATTTCTTTTATGGCCTTATTTATATGTTATATGATTCAATTTCATCATTTGGTAGTGTTCATTTACTTGATTTTTATAATCGGTTCACTTGATTGTAATTAATGGAATTCATGTGGAATGGATATAAATCACCATAATTGGTTTTATATGAAACATATGAACATTAATAATCTTAAATGGTCATATAATTCATTTGGTTTTATGCTATGAAGATTATTTTTCAGTGAAACATTAATAAAAATCATTTATATTATTTTGGTAGTATTTTGAATATTGTGAACTAGTTTTGTTGTTTGTATTAATATTATGTATATATACTGTTTACAGAAAGTTAAATAGTATATAATAAATATATTATTGTTTTTTTCAACCCTAAAAATGGTTTCATGACCATAAGTTAAGGATAAATTTAAGAACGAAGGTTCATCGTCAACAAAGGTTGTAAATGGGCACCTCCTGGATGATGATTTTGTTTTTAAAATAAAGGAGAGAGAATAAAGAGATTGATGATGGATATTCCATTAAAATGATATAATTATAGTATATATATTATAATGGAGTTATCGTGATCATTCGAATATATGAGTTTAGTGAGAGGCTAAGAAAATCCAATAAATAGAAACAAAATTAAAAGAAAAGGGAAGATGATTTACCTCTTGAAATCTTCTCCTTGAGAACATCCTTAAGGGAAGGGGTTTTGGTCTTTTGGAAAGACCAAGTTCTCCTATATGTGGGTAGGTAACAGTTAATTGTATTTGGGAATAACATTTAGGAGGTTCAAGTATTTGAGGAGTGAGGAGAAGAGGGAGTGATGGGTGGCTTTTATAGTGGAGGTGATGACTGATTTTTGAATATCATATTCTTTATTTTATTAATTTACTCAAGACAAGAAATAGTTTTTGATTATTGTGACCAAAAATAGTATTAAGTCAATTTATGTTCTATATAATGGTTTCTTACATCATCCATGATGTGAGTAATAGTGTATTTATCTTTTAATTTATTAATATTGTAAATTACTGTATTTTACTATTCACTAAAAATTCAAGTATTTCATAAAAATCTTTAAAATTTACCATGTCCATTTTTCGACATGTAGAATAGAAAAATGGAATCCATTTTATCCGAATAATTTTCTAAATATGTAAAATTTAGTTTTTAAATAAAATAATTATTTACATGAAAAATGAAGATTTTAAATTTAAAAATGATTTTATAATACTTTAAAAAAGTAACTGAGGTCTCATAAAATTATCCTAAAATAATAGGACAACAAAATATTTATTTTGGAAAAAATTTTATGAAAATTAATTTTTTAAAATAAATTTATTAATTTAAAATTTTAATTAAATATTTCATAGAAAAATATTAAAACTAAATTATTAATTTCTAAAATATTCACTCTCATTTATATGGTGCATAAATTGTATTTATATTTAAATGGGTGATTTTTCTATTCATAAGGGTAAATTACTGTTCATAAGGGTAAATTACTATTTATAAGGGTAACTTATTATTCACCAAATAAGTAAGTTGATCCTATCAGACTCTAAATATCTTACTGATCGCAACTTTATATGTCAATTTTTAGAAATTAAAATCACAAAAGAGGAAAGATTATGTTCATTGGCTATGTTATAAAAAAGTGTTGCTTCATAGAGACTTAGTGTTTCATGCATTCAATAATAAATTTACTTTTAAATTATTTGGGTTCTACATATGTGTGATTAACAATCTCGTTACTCAATGATTAGATGGGATGATGTTATATGAAAACAACCATTTTAGAATTTTATTTATTTCATATAAAACATTTCTATTCATTAAATTTAATCCTTAATATCATCCTTGAGTGGCGGTGATGAAAAATGAACAACATCCCTTTGTGGAGGTGACAATATGCAAGTACATATGATTGATTTTAACTTGTTTTCTTTTTGGATGGGAATGATTGAATATTTTTTTGTAAAATTAATATAATTAAATTTCAATTTAATAATGATACATATTTTATTATATTATAAAAATTTATAATGAAACACTAAGAAGAAAATGATACTCACATCAGGGACTTGAATTTCAATTAGGAATTTTTCTTTTAAATGGTGGAATTATGCTTACTAATAGTGACAAGAGGATTTTGGAAGTGAGATAGGATTGTATGAGTAGAAATTTGGAAGACTTTAAATTATAAATTCTTTTCAAAATTGATTCTTGAAGGGGATTAAGGGTAGGATTTTTATAAGTTAATAGAATATTAATTTTGTAAGTGTAACTTACATTTTCAAAAATGTGAAGTCGCGATTCAAGGATCACTACTAGAATTTCTGGTTTTCGAGGTGGGGCACTTGTAGGGGCCGCCAATTGGCGGCCGCTAATAATATCAACAGCGGCCGCCAAATGGCGGCCGCTGCACTTTAATATCTAAAAACCTAAATTTTCCCTTCCACCCTCCCCGACCCCGCGACCGCCCCTCCCCGACCCCGCGACCCCGACCCCCGGCGACCCTGACCCCCGACGACCCCGACCCGGACCCCCAGCGATCCTGACCCCCGGAAACCCCTCCCGGACCCCAGGCGACCTCTCCCCGACCCCCGACCTCTGGCGACCCCGACCCCCGGCGACCCCGACACCCGACCCCGGACCTCCCGGCGACCCCGGAAGCCCCCGGCGACCCCGGAAGCCCCCGGCGACCCCGACCCCCGGTGATCCCAACCCCCTTGCCTCTGTGTCGCGGCACCCGCAACCCCGGTGACCCCCACCGCATTGCCTCCGCGTTGCGTCCCCGTGACCCTGACACCCCTGCGACCCAGCAACCCCCACCCCCTACCTTCACGCTGCACCTTTGGACAGTCCTGCCGTCATAGTCCCCTCCCGGCCCCGTTGCATCCCTCCGGCAAGTCCTCCTGCCTCTGTTTGACCCTCCCGGTCCGTTGTTCCCCACCGTGTAGAACCCTCCCACGCTTCGGCCAACGAAGCCCTATCGTCAAGCCACTGCGCTGTCATGGATCCGCAATTGAGTCACACCCCGTTACCCGTGGTCGAGTCCTCCACAGGTAATGTTTTTTATCCTTAAAATTTGGTTTTTAAATTTTTATGATATGTTTTTTTTATCCTTCAAATTTTATTTTTAGTGAAAATTGTAATTATATCCCCAGTTATTATTTGTAAAAATATTTATGAGTTATATATATAAAAATTTCTTGATTTAACTATAATTTATTTAAATGTAGGTATGTCACAGGGTGGTCATAGTGGTTCGTCTGATGTTGTCGGTATGTATGTTTTCATTTTTCTAAATTAATTGATTGTAATTTTCTGTGTATATTTCCCTAACTATTTATAATCATTAATTTATATTGTAATTGAATTATGAATTTATGTTTATCAGGATCTAGTGCTTCTTCCAGTAAACGCAGGGGTCCTGGTAGAGGGGTTCGATCCTGGAACTCTGGATCCCGATTGGATGTGTTATTTGACGACACATTTCATCCAGTTGGAGATGGTGCTAATGCATTGAGTCATAAGTTTGGGCATATGATACGAGACTCACACAGATTCCCTCTGACAACTTGTGACTGGAGTTCTTTCTCCCAGGATACGATGGACAGATTATGGAGGGAGGTTCAGGTAAATTCAATGTTTAATTTTTCATGATATATTGTTATTATTATTTTCCCATCTACTGACAATTTTTTTTAACAGGATAATTTGACATCCTGTCCAGATGAGTTTCAGGATATATGTATGTCCAAATGCTGAAAATTATGGAAGGATTACAAGTCAAGGGTGAAGATAGATCACGGGACACCATTTGCGGGTGTGCCAGACATTCTAAAGCGAGTCCCTCCGAGCATTCTTCCTGCACAGTGGCAGGATTTGGTTGCGTTTTGGTCGAGTGAGGTAGTGATGGTAAGATTTATTACTTTTAATCTATAAATGAATAATTTTTCAAATGTATACTAAGTAAATACGTTGAATGTAGACCGAGTCTGCTCGTCATTCACATAATCGGGTGATGCAGGGCACGCCTTCCAGACTTGGCACTCGACATGTGTTACATCTCAGACATTATGTAAGTTTAGAATTCACTATTTCATTCATATTTTAAAAATATTGTAGTATAACATGGTGAACCCCTTTATTATAGTTACACCTACGCGGCTAGCCAATCGATCGGATGTACATATGGATGAGGACTCGTAGGGCGGGTGATCCTAATGTTACCGGTGTTATAGTAAGAAAATTATTTACTAATAAATGTATTTTTATTTTATATAAATTATTAATATTTGTTCATTGATTCATTATATGCTACAGGATCATTTTGACGCTCAGTTAGCAGAGTTGTCAGAGGAGCAACGACATAGTACTGTGCGTAGAGATAAAATATTTCACTGTGTCATGGGGTGTGGTGGTCATGGTTATTCTTTGACTTATGGCGGTGGTGTCCCACGACGTGCAGTTGTTATAGAATATGTGATGGGTTCATGCAGAGAGTAAGGGATGCGCACACAGGCTCTTCCATGCAGGATATGCAGTGCAATTTTGATGCACAGCTTCAGCAGTTACGTGCAGAGTATGTGGAGAGGTTGTCACAGATGTCATCACGTATCGATGATATGACGACTCAACAAGTGGCACCACAGGTAAACAATAAAACAAAACATACTCATATTTACTTTTATTGATATGTTTAAGATACGTAATATTGATATATATTGTAGGCTCTGAATACAGCTAGTGGACATCGTAGTGATATTGGTGATCCAGATGAGAATGAACCCCATGCATGAGGTAATTTCATTTGTGTTGATGAATTCTCTAGAAGTTTTTATATCCTTGGTGAATATAATTTTCCTTTTTTACCTAGATTAGTTTGTTTTATTATTTCTGACATAAACCACTATGAAATATTCTAATTATTATTCGTGATGTGTACGCGCAGACGGCACGTCAATTGGACGTGTGGTTTGCGCGGTACGTCTCAATATGTGTGTTTTAAGTGATGTGCGCACTTCATAAACATGCGTGGGGGGGTCCAAATAGTCCAAACGAAGTCTGAATGGCCTGAAATCAGACTAAAAATACGGGTGAGTGATTTGTGAAGTGGTCGAGTAGACGGCACGTCAATCGGACGTGTCGTGTGCCCGCGGTGACCGAGAACGTAGTTCTGGTGTCACAAACGGCCAAAACGGGCGTCAAACGGTCAAATTCATAGATTAAAACCTCATATTGACCTGAAACCACTATGAAAAAATATAATTATTATTTTTGACGTGTACGTGCAGACGGCACGTCAATCGGACGTGCGGTTTGCGTGGTAAGGCTCAATATGCGTGTTTTAAGTGATGTGTGTGCTTTATAAACGCGCATGGGGGTCCAAATGGGTCGAACGAAGTCGGAATGTACTGAAATCATACGAAAAATACGGGTGAGTGAATTGCGAAGTGGTCGAGTAGACGGCACGTCAATCGGACAAGCAGTGTGCCTGCGGTGACCGAGAACACAGTTCTGGTGTCATAAACGGCCAAAACGGGCGTCTAATGGTCAAATTAATAGCGAATGACCACATATTGACCTGAAACCGGTGTGAAACATTCTAATTATTATTTTTGACATGTACACATAGACGGAACGTCAATCGTGTGTGCGGTTTGCGCGGTACGTTTCCATATGCGTGTTTTAAGTGATGTGAGCGCTTCATAAACATGCGTGGGGAGGTCCAAACGGGCCGAACAAAGTCGGAATGACCTGGAATCAGATGAAAAAATATGGGTGAGTGATTTTTGAAGTGTTCGAGTAGACGGCATGTCAATCGGACGTGTCGTGTGCTCGCGGTGACCGAGAACGCAGTTCTGGTGTCATAAACGGCCAAAACGGGCGTCAAATGGTCAAATTCCTAAGCGGACGGCCTCGGATTGACCTGAAACCACAGTGAAACTATATAATTATTATTTTTGGTGTGTACATGCATAGGTAACGTCAATCGGACATGCGGTTTACGCGGTAAGGCTCAATATGTGTGTTTTAAGTGATGTGCGCGCTTCAAAAACACACGTGAGGGGGGTCCAAACGGGCTGAACGAAGTCTGAATGGCCTTAAATCAGATGAAAAATACGGGTAAGTGATTTGTGAAGTGTTCGAGCAGACGGAACGTCAATCGGACGTGCCATGTGCCCGCAGTGACCGAGAACGCAGTTCCGGTGTCATAAACGGCCAAAACGGGCGTCAAATGGTCAAATTCATAGAAGAAGACCTATAATTGACCATCAACCACCATGAAACAATATAATTATTATTCTTGATGTGTACACATAGACATCCCATCAATCAGACGTGTGGTTTTCACGGTAAGGCACAATATGCATGTTTTAAGTGATGTGTGCGCTTCATAAACGCGCGTGAGGGGGGTCCAAATAGGCCGAATGAAGTCAAAACGGCCTGAAATTAGATGAAAAATACGGGTGAGTGAATTGAAAAGTGGTCGAGTAGACGGCACATCAATCGGACGTGTCGTGTGCCCGTGGTGACCGAGAACGCAGTTCTGGTGTCATAAACGGCCAAAACGGGCGTCTAACGGTCAAATTAATAGCGGACGACCACGAATTGACCTGAGACCACCGTGAAACATTATAATTATTATTCGTGACGTGTACGTGCAGACGGCATGTCAATAGGATGTGTGTTTTGTGCAGTACGTCTCAATATGCGTGTTTTATGTGATGTGCGCGGTTCATAAATGCGCGTGGGGGGTCCAAACGGGCCGAACGAAGTTGGAATGGCCTGAAATTAGACAAAAAATACGGGTGAGTGAATGTCTAAGTGTTCGAGCAGACGGCATGTCAATCAGACGTGTCGTGTGCCCGCAGTGACCGAGAACGCAGTTCTGGTGTCACAAACAGCCAAAATGGGCGTCAAATGGTCAAATTCATAGAGGACGACCTCGTATTGACCTGGAACCACCATGAAACAATATAATTATTATTCGTGGCATGTATGCACAGACGGCACATCAATAGGACGTGCGGTTTTCGTGGTAAGGCTCAATATTCGTGTTTTAAGTGATGCGCACACTTCATAAACGCGCGTGAGGAGGGTCCAAACAGACTGAACGAAGTCAGAATGGCCTGAAATTAGACGAAAAATATAGGTGAGTGAATTGCGAAGTGTTCGAGCAGACGGCACATCAATCAGACGTTCTGTGTGCCCGCGGTGACTGAGATCGTAGTTCTGGTGTCATAAACGGCCAAAACGGGCATCAAACGGTCAAATTCATAGCGGACGACCTCTAATTGACCTGAAACCACCGTGAAACAATATAATTATTATTCGTTATGTGTACGCATAGAAGAACGTCCATCGGACGTGCGGTTTGCGCGGTAAGGCTCAATATGTGTGTTTTAAGTGATGCGCACGCTTCATAAACGCGCGTGAGGGGGGTCCAAATAGACCAAACGAAGTCAGAATGGCCTAAATTCAGACGAAAAATACGGGTGAGTGAATTGTGAAGTGGTCGACTAGACAGCACATCAATCGGACGTGCCGGGTGCCCGCAGTGACCGAGTACGCAGTTCTGGTGTCATAAACGGCCAAAACGGGCGTCTAACGGTCAAATTAATAGCGGATGACCATAGATTGACCTGAAACCCCCGTGAAACATTATAATTATTATTCATGACGTGTATGAATAGAGGGCGCGTCAATCGGACGTGCGGTTTGTGTGGTACGTCTCAATATGCGTGTTTTAAGTGATGTGTGCGCTTCATAAACGCGCGTGGGGGGTCTAAACGGGCCGAACAAAGTTGGAATGGCCTGAAATCAGATGACAAATACGGGTGAGTGATTTTTGAAGTGGTTGAGCAGACGTCACGTCAATCGGATGTGTCGTGTGCTCGCGGTGATCGAGAACACAGTTCTGGTGTTATAAACGGCCAAAACGGGCGTCAAACGGTCAAATTCCTAGCGGAAAACCTCGGATTAACCTAAAACCATCGTGAAACAATTTAATTATTATTCTTGACGTGTACGCATAGACGGAACGTCAATAGGACGTGTGGTTTGCGTGGTAAGGCTAAATATGCGTGTTTTAAGTGATGTGCGCGCTTCAAAAAAACGCGTGAGGGGGTCCAAATGGGCCGAACGAAGTCAGAATGGCCTGAAATCAGACGACAAATACGGGTGAGTGATTTGCGAAGTGGTCGAGTAGACAAAATTTCAATCAAATGTGCCGTGTGCCCGTGGTGACCAAGAACGCAGTTCTGGTGTCATAAACGGCCAAAACGGGCGTCAAACGGTCAAATTCATAGCGGACGACCTCGAATTGACCGGAAACCATCGTGAAATAATATAATTATTATTTTTTATGTGTACGCGCAGACGGAACGTCAATCGGACGTGCGGTTTGCGTGGTAAGGCTCAATATGCGTGTTTTAGGTGATGCACGCGCTTCATAAACGCAAGTGAGGGGGGTCCAAATAGGCCAAAAAAAGTCGGAATGGCCTGAAATCAGATGAAAAATACGAGTGAGAAAATTGAGAAGTGTTCGAGTAGATGGCACGTCAGTCGAACATGATGTGTGCCCGCTATGACCAAGAACGCAGTTCTGGTGTCATAAACGGCCAAAACGGGCGTCTAATGGTCAAATTAATAGTGGACGACCATGGATTGACCTGAAACCACCTTGAAACATTCTAATTATTATTCGTGACATGTACATGCAGATGAAACGTCAATCGGA
Organism: Viscum album; assembly: GCA_963277665.1. Lineage (NCBI taxonomy): Eukaryota > Viridiplantae > Streptophyta > Magnoliopsida > Santalales > Viscaceae > Viscum > Viscum album. Next base: position 457,360,353 of record OY728136.1, read on the forward strand.
CGTGCGGTTTGCATGGTACGTCTCAATAGGTGTGTTTTAAGTGATGCGCGTGCTTCATAAATACGTGTGGGGGTCCAAATGGGCCAAATGAAATCGGAATAGCCTGAAATCAGATGACAAATATGGGTGAGTGAATTGCGAAGTGGTCGAGCAGACGTTACATCAATCGGACGTGCCGTGTGCCCGCGGTGACCGAGAACGCAGTTCTGGTGTCATAAACGGCCAAAACGGGCGTCAAACGATCAAATTCATAGCGGATGACCTCGGAGTGACCTGAAACCACCGTGCAACAATATAATTATTATTTTTGATATGTACTCATAGACGGAACGTCAATCGAACATGCGGTTTGCTCAGTAAGGCTCAATATGCGTGTTTTAAGTGATGTGTGCGCTTCATAAACGCGCATGAGGGGGGTCCAAATAGTCCAAACGAAGTCGGAATGGCCTGAAATCAGACGACAAATATGGATGAGTGAATTTTGAAGTGGTAGAGCAGATGACACATCAATCGGACGTGTCGTGTGCCCGTGGTTACCGAGAACGCAGTTCTGGTGTCATAAACGGCCAAAATGGGCGTCTAACGGTCAAATTAATAGCGGACGACCACAGATTGACCTAAAACCACCGTGAAAAATTCTAATTATTATTCGTCATGTGTACGCATAGACGGAATGTCAATCGGACGTGCGGTTTGTGCGGTACATCACAATATGCGTGTTTCAAGTGATGCGCGCGCTTCACAAACGCACTTGGGGGGTCCAAACCGGCCAAACAAAGTCGGAATGGCCTGAAATCAGATGAAAAATATGGGTGAGTGAATTGAGAAGTGGTCGAGTAGATGGCACCTCAATCAGATGTTCCATGTGCCCGCGGTGACCGAGAACGCAGTTCTAGTGTCATAAACGGCCAAAACGGGAATCTAACGGTCAAATTCATAGCAGACGACCTCAGATTGACCTGAAACCAGCGTTCAACATTCTAATTATTATTCGTGACATGCACGTGCATATGGAACGTCAATCGAACGTGCGTTTTGCGCGGTACGGCTCAATATGCATGTTTTAAGTGATGTGCGTGCTTCACAGACGCGCGTGGGGGGTCCAAACGGGCTGAACGAAGTTGGAATGTCCTGAAATCAGACGACAAATACGGGTGAGTGGTTTGGAAATTGTTCGAGTAGACGACACGTCAATCGGACGTGTCGTGTGCCCGCGGTGACCGAGAACGCAGTTCTGGTGTCACAAACGGCCAAAACGGGTGTCTAACGGTCAAATTCATAGTGGACGACCACAGATTTACCTGAAACAACCATGAAACATTCTAATTAATATTTGTGACATGTACGCGTAGACAACATGTCAATCGGACGTGCGGTTTGCGCGGTCTGGCTCTATATGCGTGTTTTAAGTGATGTGCGCGCTTCACAAACGCGCGTGGGGGGGTCCAAACAGGCATAACGAAGTCGGAATGGCCTGAAATCAGACGACAAATACGGGTGAGTGATTTGGGAAGTGGTCGAGTAGACGGAACATCAATCGGACATGCTGTGTGCCCGTGGTGACCGAGAACGCAGTTCTGGTGTCATAAACGGCCAAAACGGGCGTCTAACGGTCAAATTCATAGCGAACGACCACAGATTGACCTGAAACCACCGTGAAACATTCTAATTATTATTCGGTACAAATTTTGTTATTAAATTTTGTTATGCAGTTTTATTTGATGATGGATGTGGAGCTGGGAAGATGATTTATTAGACTTATTTGGGTATATATTATTGTGTAATTGAATTTTTTTTTAAAAAAATTAAAATCTATAGCGGCCGCCATTTGGCGGCCGCTATAGATGTTTCCATGGCCACCTTTAGCGGCCACCTTTTGGCGGCCATTGAAGCCCATCCCGGCTTGCCTACAGCGTCCGCCAAGTGGCGGTCGCTAATAGCAACAGTGACGGGGCAAAAGGGGTCGCCACTTGGTGGCCGCTATAGACCTTTAGCGACGGCTTTTGGCGGCCGCTAAAGGTCATGACTGTACTAGTGGATCAAAGACCTAAAAATGGGAAAATAGTGGGGAAATAGGTTTTTTCTTGAAACTCACCTTAATAAATCATTTAAATAAAAATAAAATTAACATGTTTTGGCATTTTAACCTTAGTAAAAACCTTTTTCCGTATTCAAATTTTATCGGGATAACTAATTTTAACCTTCAAAATAAATATTAATGAATAAAATTAAAAATTAACTTATTAAATAATTTGAACCCTTTGATTTAAAATTTTTAACTCTTTTTATCACATCAAATCTATAAATTTTTTAAATGATAATTTAAAAATAAACACTCTTAATCTCATAAAAATAATTTTTAGAAAAATTAAAATTTTACAACATTAAATTTATATATAAGATAACATCATTATTATTATTATTATTAATTTTAATGTCATAAATTGATTTATAATGGATAAAATAAAACATATGAAGCTTTAATTGAAATCCACAACTAAATCCTACCTTGAAAATACTTGATTCCAAGAGAAGACCGAAAGTATTTTTTATTAAACTAATATTTTAATTTATTTATAAAAATATTGAACTCTTGGTTAATAAGATCAAATATTATATCAAATTTAAAATTTTCATTATATAAATATATATTTTATCTCTTAAAAGGTTTTTAAAACGTCTATGATATTCTTATATAATGATTAAACCATAAAAACTCTAACTTTCACAAAAATCATATTTTTCAACCATAAACCAATATTTTTAGAAAAAAAATAAAATAATAATACTATAAAAATGAATTTTATATTATAAAATTTAAATTATAAAATTTTTAAACTTCTTTTTTTTAAATAAATTACATAATATAAAGAAATGGATTTTATTGAAAATAATATTTTTCAAAATTAACTCATATTAATTATTTAACTTTTAAAGATAATAAATTTTAATAATTTTCCATTTTAGGGTATCTTATATATTTACCAAGAGTTTTCTTATACTATGTTTTGGTTTTGTTACATTGGGTGTTGTGTGTAATGTAATTTATCAAATATTACTTCAATTTTATGAGGTATAAAATTTTTTTCATTACATTCTGCAACCATTAAATAGATTTTAATACATGAAATTTTTAAAAAAAATGAAGAAAAAAGTATCAGTATGTCTGCCTCATTACATACTCTGGTTCCTACATATCTTTCTCAAGCTTAACGTTTCACCATATAAACTTTACTAGATGGGTGGTCTTGCTTCTCATAAAATTTTCTCTTCGATCCATGATTACCTTAGGTTTTTCTTCATATAAAATGTCATGTTTCAATTGTACATTTTTCAATCTCAGTACATATGATGGATCTGGTATGTACTTCTTAAAAAGTGATATGTTGAATATATTGTTTAGTTAATATTATTGTCAAGGGAGTTCTTATTATAGGCTATAACCACAACATGATCAAGGATCAATAAGGTAACGGTGTATCTAGGCCTCAAATTTCCTTTCTTCTCAAACATCATAACTTCATTCCATGGATATATTCATAGGAATAAATTTACATCAAATTCGAACTATATATATAATCAATAATTATATGGATAAATTTTATGTATACTTTTTTGTTCTTTCATATTTCACTGAATGGTTTGAACCTTATCCATAATTTCATGGAAATTGTTAGGAATGATTAGCTTCCTCTCTATAAATTCATCCTGTCATATCATAGTCCTATATCTTTCCAATATAGAGCCTTATATTATTTCATACGAATTATATAATTTTTATTGTTATTATATGAGAACTATACCAAGGGTATGTGTTGATCCTCATATCCTTAAAAATATATTGAACAATACCTCAACAAATCTTATATTGTTTTGATTCTCCTTATAGACTATACATCTACTAATGGATGATATACAGTGCTAAAATTAAACTCCCTCTCCAAAAATTTATAAAGACTACTTCCAAACCTCGAGGTAAAACATAGATCTCTATTAGATATAATGGATTTTAGTACTCCATGAATCTTAACAGCTTATTTTATGAATATATTAACGATTTGATCAAGGGATAAATCTTTTATAATGGTAATAAAATTTATTAACTGCAGAAGGTGATCAACTGTAACCCAAATATAATTAAATCCTTTTAAAATTTTGGGGACTCCTGTTATTATGTCCATGGTGATGTTTTCCCATTTCTATACAAGTATGGGTAATGTTGTCAATATACCCATAGACTTTTATCATTCAACTATAAGATTCAGGTATCAAAAGAATCAAGATATAAACTCTTTAATCCCCCTCTTTATGTCATGACATGAGATGTTTTTTCAGATCTCTATACATCTTTGTGCTTCCAATATGGATAGAGAAGGATGAGTTATGTGCATCATCTAAAAGTTTATTCTTAAATTATGGTTTCTATGGGACACATATTCAGATTTCAACCCACATAAATCTATATTTGTAAAAGTTGAAATCTAGGATATTTAATACCTTTTTCTATATCTAATAATCATATTTCCTGGATTCTTTTATATTTGTGTGAATGGAAGTTTGTAGAGTCTATTGTGAAAATTAGGAGGTATATCTTTAAATTGTGACTTAAATAATCATCCTATAAAAATCCATTGGTATGGTATCTGTCTCAATTCTCATAATATATAGAGTAGCATAGTGTTTCTTATTCATAGAATTAACCACTTTATTTTTTGTCTATGAGTGGTAATGTATAGAGAAATTATAATATTTTAACAATTTAAACCATATCCTTTTGAATGTATTAAATTAGTTCTGTGTGAATATATATTTCAGGAACTTTTTATCAGTATATATATCACACATTACTCTTTATAGATAATGTCACCAAAAATTTAATGAAAATTTCCATGTGTGAAGCTCTAAATCATGTGTTGGGTAATTTTTCTCATGAGACTTTAATTGATGTGAAGCGTACGTGATTACCATATCATTATTCATGAGGAATCAACCTAAACATTTTTTGAAGCATTGTTGTATATTAAAAACCCTTCCCCACTGATAAAACACTATTTTATTGAATATTTTATTGATAATAAATGATATAATTTCCTCACATTGTGTTAAATATGTTTATTTATAAAATATTTGGGATTTGATCATTCATTTGAAAATTTGGTGAAAATTCCAGTTTTACCCTTAATAGTGCACTGTATTATTTCAAAGATAAATATTTTTATATTTATTATTTGAATTTGAAATTTTGTAACAGTGTTACTAACTTAATTATCTACAACTTTTATTCAGGACACTAAAGCTAAAGAGTTAATTTGGTTGTTGAAATTGGGCCATGAAGTCAAAGTTGGGCTGGGCTCGCCAGAATGGAGAAGGTTCTGTATTTGGGCCATATCCTCTACATACGGGCTTGGATTGAGCCCAAATTTTGAGGAAAGCTCGGGGACATGATGTGGCACAAATCATCCTTCTGGAAGGCCGGTCAATTCACGCGTTTTGGAGGTCAAAGGGCAGTGCAAGTTTCATTAAAATATTTGGCCGAGATTTTGCATTCACACTTGAAACCACTTTAAACCTAGCCTCCCCTCCACTCTATAAATTAGTGATTTTCTCATTTGGAGAGGCTGGTTCATGCATTGGGAGATTGGAGGCAGAGGAGAATTGGTTTCAACCAAATTCTACAACCATTGTAAGAGAGGTAGCTCTTGAAGCAAGGATCCTCTCATCGAAGCCTCCTTCTCTCCTTCATGTTGTAATTGTTTTGTTTGTGTAATAAACTTCTTTGTTCTTCTTTTATTTCTTCTCTTTTCCTCTGTTTTATTTAAATTTATTCTTCTCTTAATCTTCCTCTTGGGTCTGGAATTCTTGAGTAGAAGCGATATTGGGTTATACCCATTATAAACCTTTGCACATGCAAAACGCTTCTACGATGATTACGCCACCCATGGAAGAGTAATTTTTAGTGATCGATCTATCTTCTACCCTCTTCATTTAATTATTTTGAATCATTGAGCCTACTGTAATTCACTTAATATGATCCATGAATTATGTTTTTAAATTTTAAGAAACTAAGCAAGCAATTGAACAATTAATACAAAAACACGCGAGGTCGAGATTTTGTGTAAATTGTGAGAGTGCGAGCTTAATCGGTAATACAAGACCACTTGGGATAAATTTGTAGAGTTCAAATATAATCCCTAAACACAACTCATCCTCATTTCCAGAATGGATTTGTTCTCTAATTAACCACTGACCATAAGCTAACCTTAGAACAACAATCAAAGCAGGGTTCTGCGATTGCATGTTCCGAAGCTAGCCTAGGGTTTAAGTAATTCCATCTTTGTGGTTAAGTTAACTCTTGTAGGGTTCGAGGGTTAACAAATTAGAGGATCATAATTAAGTGGATATTCATTTAAATGATAATGATTAATATGTAAATGAAGAGGTAGAGTTAGATCGATTACGCCTTTTTAAAATATTTTCTAAAAAAAATATCTTCTTGTTGTGTTATTTTAATCGGAATTCATTTCAAAACTAAAAACAAAAAAAATACAATCTTCTTCCAGCAAACTTCTTCTAGATTCATAAACTATAAACAACCCCCATCCTTTTCTAGTAGTGTTTTTATTCTCTTTTATTTTATTTTTAGAATACCTCTAATAAGATGTTTTAATTCACTTCCTCCTTTGAGAGACGACCTTGGTTAGCCCCCTATGCTACACCAAGTAAACTAAACATTAGCTTCATAGAGTGTTGTGCTTGGAGTTTTATCCAACGTAACTCATATTTGAAGTTCTTTTGAGAGCGCGTGCGACAACGCTCTTTCAAATTGGCGCCGTTGCCGGGGAGGCAAGTAATTATTTCAACCAACTAGAGGTATTTATTTTATTTTACATTTTATTATTTTCCTCTCTTCTTTCTTCCTTCTTTACCCAATCTGATTTTTCATCCTCTTCTTTTATTTTCTCCTACTTCTTTGTGAACCATCAACTCAAACTTCTCATTTTTATTTTACTATGGTCCACCTTCTTTCTTTTCATTTTTATTTGATCTATGACACGAACTAATCCCGAAGATCTCTTAGATCTTGACCCTGAGATTGAACGTAGCCTTAGGGCACGAATCAGACATTCTCAGTCTACGGGAAGTTTCAACATTCAACCAGTTGGAGAATTACTCCAATATCAGAACATTGAAATTGGAAGCAATTCAAATTCAAACATAAAAGAGGAACCAATGGCTGATAATAATGGAAATGAACTTAATAGAACCATTCGAGAATTGGCTGCACCTGATATTAACTATCAACCAAATTGTATTGCATACCCAAATCTCGAATCGGACTTTGAACTAAAATCAGGGTTAATTCACATACTTCCAAAGTTTCATGGCCTCTCTGGTGAGGATCCGAATAAACATTTGAAAGAATTTAATGTGGTTTGCTCAACCCTAAAACCTAAAAATGTCTCTGAAGATCAAATCAAACTAAGAGCATTCCCATTCTCACTTGATGGAGCTGCAAAAGATTGGATATATTATTTACAACCTGAAGATGTAACTTGTTGGAACGATTTGAAACGACTTTTCTTGCAGAGATTTTTTCCAGCATCGAGGACCACTTCCATTCGTAAGGAGATCTCGGGGATCAAGCAAGCACAAGGGGAGTCCATGTATGAGTATTGGGAGCGATTCAAGAAGTTGTGTGCAAGCTTTCCACATCACCAAATCAGTGAGCAACTCCTCATTCAGTACTTCTATGAAGGACTCACAGCTATGGAGAGAAGCATGGTGGATTCCGCAGCTGGAGGGGCATTGGTGGACAAGACACCAATAGCCGCACGTGCATTGATTGACAAGATGGCCCAAAACTCCCAACAATTTAGCGATAGAGGTACACTACATGTCAGGGGAGTACATCAGATTGCTTTGGCACAAAAGACATCTTTACCTCCTCCTTCAAGGCCTTGTGGTATTTGCACTGAGACAAGCCACCCAACTGACTGTTGCCCACAACTCCAAGAAACAGAAGATTGTGCAGCAGTGTTCCCTGGGAGACCATATCAGCAGCAGCAGCAACAACCATATCCCCAGAAGAAGTTCGATCCAACATTCAACCAAGGGTGGAAAGATCATCTGGACATGAGGTATGGCTCTGGACAACAACAAAGGCCCCCCTTTCAACAAAACTTCCAGCAGCCTCCACCTTACCAACAGGGTTTCCAACAACCCCAAAGGAGATTTGAAGCTCAAACATCAACAAGTCAGCAACAAGGGAATCTCCAACCCAAGGTAGACTCTAACACTGATGATCTTTTGAAACAAATTGTTCTTAATCAACAGAATGAGCTGAAAAGTCAAGGTTCGGAGCTGAGGGAGTTGAAGACTCAAATGAGCCAGATTGCCACCGCCCTCCATGAACTTGTAAGTAAGAATTCTGGAAATCTACCTTCCCAACCCACTCCAAATCCAAAGGGGAATGTTAGTGTCATAACATTGAGAAGTGGGAAGCAAATGAACGATACAGCTGTACCTACCATTCCACCGGGATTCACCTCAACTTCAGAGAAGCCACATTCCATACCAACTGATGAACAATCCAAGGAGAAAGATAAAGGTAAGAAAAAGATTGATGATGTTCCTCCTAAACCACTTCCTTTTCCAAACAGGGTTGTTCAAACCAAGAAGATGGCTGAAGAAGCAATGCAAAAGGAGGTTTTGGACACATTCAAGCGTGTGGAGATCAACATTCCTCTACTCGAAGCCATTAAGCAAATCCCATGGTATGCCAAATTCTTAAAAGAACTTTGTACCAATCGAAGAGGGCTCAAGGGAAATGAGAGGATCAACCTTGGAAGGAATGTCTCAGCACTCATTACACCAACTCTAGCAATGCCAACAAAGTGCAAGGATCCCGGGACATTCACCATCCCATGCACCATAGGGGAGTTTCACTTCTCTGATGCTCTTTGTGATTTAGGAGCTTCAATAAATGTGATGCCTCACTCTGTTTTCTCTTCATTGCAGATTGGTGAGCTCAAGCCTACAAGGGTAGTGGTGCAGCTAGCGAATAGAGCTACAGCATATCCGGCTGGTGTCCTTGAAGATGTGTTGGTAAAGGTAAAGGACATGATCTTCCCTGCTGATTTCTATGTACTAAACATGGAAGATGACCAGGTAAGTTCTCATGCCCCTATCATTCTTGGTAGACCCTTCCTCAAAACTGCTAAGACCATTATCAATGTTCATGAGGGTACTCTTTCCATGGAATTCGGGGATGAAATCGTGAGGTTTAAAATCCTGGATTCTATGAAGTACCCACCAGAGGAACACTCAGCATTCTTTCTCTCTCATTCTGAGTCTCCATGTGATAGTCCCTCTATTTTTGATTCCCAATCTCTTGGGGACTATTCACTTCTTAATGAAATAATGAGTATTGGGTCCAACTTGATGTCTCATTCTACTTCATCCCCTTTAATTCATGATCTTTCTGATCTTGGGATTGGTTCATTTGTCCAATCATATTCAAATTCTGAGCATGTATACTCTGATTATGATATGGCTGCTAATTTTTCTGATGGATTTGATGCATTGTTCTCTCATTCAGATGATATGTATGATTGTGCACAGATGTCTACGCCACTCATGCTTCCATCCATTCAGCAGCCACCATCACTGGAACTAAAGCCATTGCCACCAAATCTCAAATACTCATACTTGTTAAGTGGTGAAAAATTACCTGTTATCATTGCTAACAATCTCTCTTTTGAACATGAAGAAAAACTTTTGAATCTTTTGAGGGAGAACATCAGGGCAATCGGGTGGACCTTGGCTGACATATCAGGTATTAGCCCCTCCATTTGCATGCATAGGATTCTTTTGGAAGATGGAGCTAAACCGGTGAGGCAACCACAAAGGAGACTCAATCCAACCCTTCTGGAGGTTGTTAAAAAAGAGGTTGAAAAATTGCTCGAGGCAGGTATAATCTATCCCATTTCAGATTCTCAGTGGGTAAGTCCTATTCAGGTTGTGCCTAAGAAAAGTGGTGTTACTGTTGTTAAAAATGAGAAAGATGAGTTAGTTCCAATGAGGGTACAAAACAGTTGGCGCGTGTGTATTGATTATAGGAAACTAAATCATTCCACTCGCAAAGATCATTTCCCCCTCCCATTTATTGATCAGATGCTTGAGAGACTAGCTGGGAAGACACACTATTGTTTCTTGGATGGATTTTCTGGATATTTTCAGGTTCCTATAGCTCCGGAGGATCAGGAGAAGACTACATTCACCTGTCCCTTTGGGACATTTGCCTATCGGAGGATGCCATTTGGACTTTGCAATGCCCCAGGTACCTTCCAGAGATGCATGGTGAGTATTTTTTCTGATTTTATTGAGACCTGCATGGAGGTATTTATGGATGATTTTACAGTGTATGGATCTTCATTTGATGAATGTCTAAGTAGTTTGGAAAATGTGTTGAATCGTTGTATTGAGAAGAATCTAGTCCTGAACTTTGAAAAGTGTCATTTCATGGTAGAGCATGGCATTGTCTTAGGTCATGTAGTGTCAAAACATGGGATAGAGGTTGATAGATCTAAGGTAGACATCATTTCATCCTTACCCTACCCTTCATGTGTGCGTGATGTTCGATCATTCCTTGGACATGCTGGATTTTATCGACGCTTCATCAGAGATTTTAGTAAGATCGCTCTACCCTTATCTCGATTGCTTCAAAAAGATATTGACTTCAATTTTGATGATTCATGCAGGGTATCATTTGATGAGCTAAAGAAGTGTCTGACCACTCCACCGATCATACAGCCCCCACGGTGGGAGATTCCTTTTGAGCTTATGTGTGACGCCTCCAACTTCGCGGTTGGAGCTGTCTTATCTCAGAGGGTGGAGGGACGTTCACATGTGATCGCCTATGCATCGAGGACACTAGATTCAGCCCAATCAAACTACACCACAACAGAAAAGGAGTTTCTTGCTGTTATATTTGCTTTAGATAAATTTCGTTCATATTTATTGGGCTCTAAAGTAGTTGTTTTTTCTGACCATGCAGCTTTGAGGTACCTCCTAAAGAAGCCAGATGCAAAGTCACGACTTATCCGTTGGATGCTACTTCTTCAAGAGTTTGACCTTGAGATAAAGGACAAGAATGGGTCAGAGAATTTGGTGGCAGACCACATGAGTAGGTTTACTCACACACTAGAGGGTGACACCTTGGACCAGGTACCACTTCGGGACACTTTCCCCGATGAGCATCTCTATACCATCTCAGGTAAGCATCCTTGGTATGCTGATTTAGTTAATTACATTGTTGGCTCTGAAATCCCAGTAAATTTGAAGAAGCATCAAGTCCAAAAATTAAAAAGTGAGTCTAGGTATTATGTGTGGGATGATCCATACCTCTGGCGCATGTGTAGTGACCAAGTCATTAGGAGGTGTGTTCCCGATCATGAGTTTGAGTCTGTTTTGCATTTCTGTCATACACTTGCTTGTGGTGGACACTTTGGACCCCAACGGACAGCTAGGAAGGTTTTAGACTCAGGATTATATTGGCCTAGTTTATTCCATGATTCCCATGTATTTTGTAAGTCATGCTCTCGTTGCCAACACACTGGAAACATTTCAAGAAGACACGAGATGCCCCAACAACCCATTTTATTCTGTGAGATTTTTGATGTTTGGGGAATTGATTTTATGGGACCTTTTCCTAGTTCATTTGGTTTCTTGTATATCCTTGTTGCTGTCGATTATGTGAGTAAATGGGTGGAGGCCAAGGCCACCAGGACTGACGATTCTCATGTTGTTGTGGATTTTGTCAAAGCACAGATTTTTTGCAGGTTTGGAGTACCAAAGGCCATCATCAGTGACCAAGGGACACACTTTTGCAATAGGAATTTTGCTTCCCTCCTTCGGAAGTATGGGGTGACTCACAAAACATCAACACCATACCACCCCCAAACAAATGGCCAGGCTGAGGTTTCAAATCGTGAGTTGAAACAAATCTTGGAGAAAACCGTGCAGCCAAATAGGAAGGATTGGAGCAAGCGCTCGGATGATGCATTGTGGGCTTATAGGACAGCATACAAGACCCCCATTGGTATGTCCCCATTTCGGATTGTTTTTGGGAAAGCGTGTCATCTCCCCGTGGAAGTCGAGCATCAGGCATATTGGGCTATAAAGAAATGTAACATGGATTTGGCCCAAGCTGGAATTCAAAGGAAGTTGCAAATTCAAGAGCTTGAGGAGATTCGCCTGTCATCATATGAGAACTCAAGGCTCTACAAGGAAAGATCAAAAGCAGCTCATGACAAAATGATCCAACAAAGGGAGTTTCATATTGGAGAGAAAGTCCTTCTCTATAGTTCACGACTGAAGTTGATGCCTGGTAAGTTGCGTTCCAGATGGTTAGGTCCTTATATTGTGTCTAATGTTTTTCCTTATGGTGCAGTGGAGATCACACAAGAGGACACTGGAAGGAGCTTTACAGTCAATGGGCAACGTTTGAAGAGATACATTGAGGGACATCCTACTGATGCAGTGGATTTTATCACACTGCATGACCCCATCATCACTTGATCACATCAGGCTGTTCCTAACCCTTTCACTTTTATATTATTTGTCCTATTTAAAAATTCTGCATTTCATGTGCATATATCATCTCACGGGTTCACATTGAGGACAATGCAATATTTTAATTGTGGGGGAGGGAACCTTTTAGTTTAGTAATTTCAATTGTTTTCCTGTTAAAAAAAACCAAAAAACAAAAATTGTGTGTTTTTCAAAATTTGTGTGTTTATTTTACAATTTTCTGTGTGTTTTTGAAACTTTTGAGCTGAAATGATTCTCATCACCATTTTTAAATCCATATCAATAATTGAAACAATTTACCCCTTGAAACTAAGCTTAAATGAATACTGAAATGACTTTGTTTCAAGTTCAAATATTTAGTAATTTCATGCAAAGTACGCTGAATTTTGAATCCCATGCCAATCTCACTGTCTTTATATTTGAAATCACTTTCCTGTGAGGCTTCTAAACCATTATTTTCATATTCTTTACATTCAACTCACTTCTTGAGAGAGCCAAACCATACTTGATTTAACCAGAATTTGATCTATTCCTGTCAAAACTTGAGGGTTTGAGGTACTTGTGTTTAAATGATTGAGGCATTTGTTTGGTATTAAAACCCCTATTTCAAATAATCTTTTTTTTATAATGGCCTACCTTGAATATTTAATCCTTGTAGCCCTTAGAAGCCATGCACAGCCTGTTCGGTTAAGCCACATTACAAGCCAATTTTCCCTATCCAACCAACTCTTGAAGTGAAATTGTATAATCTAGTTGAGCTTAAGTGTGGGGGAAGCTGTCTTGTGTTGTGCCACCACATTATGTGATACTTTGGGTGGAAAATTAAATTCTGAAGAGATGTGTTTGCTGCTAAAGAAAGTCATTATATTGAAAGCTGTGCCTTTTCTGGAGCTTTCATGACAAGTGAAGCTGTGCCTTTTCTGGAGCTTCTAATTGAGGTGGAAAGCTGTGCCCATCTGGAGCTTTCAAGAAAATCATGTTCTAGAAGATTGACATTTTTTATGCTGAAATGATGAATGGTGTAAACCTTTCATGACTTTTCATGATGATGGAGCTGAATTGATACTATGGGGATTGAAGAGAAGACCATATTTAAGTGAAAATTAGATTAATGCAATTTTGCTTTAAAAGAGTCAAGCCCTCCTCATTCAGCCTCAGAGTTTTTCACATCTTAATCCTACCAACCAAAAGCCACAGAACAACCCTGAAAAGTCCTCATGATAAACATATGTCCTTGACTCACATCGGGTAGCGATGTAGGAATCTATCAAGCCTATGGTGACCCTTGTATGAGTTTGGATGAGAAAGACATTGCAAAAAAATTGATATTTGAGTGATGAGAGAAAATTCAAGCGAGGTAAGTGTTTTGTGCATGGGTGGATAAATGAAGTGGAAATATATTGAATGATATAAATGGAGAACCTGAAATAAGGTTTTTTATGAGGCATGATATCTTTTTTATTCTTGGTGTGAAATTGATTGATCTTAAAGATATGTGTTTTAAAATTGGTTTTGATTTGATATTGATGTTTACTTGATATGAGGTTTTGCCCAGGTGTGCAAAAGGGTAAGTGTGGGGGAGTTGATAAAACACTATTTTATTGAATATTTTATTGATAATAAATGATATAATTTCCTCACATTGTGTTAAATATGTTTATTTATAAAATATTTGGGATTTGATCATTCATTTGAAAATTTGGAGAAAATTTCAGTTTTACCCTTAATAGTGCACTGTATTATTTCAAAGATAAATATTTTTATATTTATTATTTGAATTTGAAATTTTGTAACAGTGTTCCTAACTTAATTATCTACAACTTTTATTCAGGACACTAAAGCTAAAGAGTTAATTTGTTTGTTGAAATTGGGTCATGAAGTCAAAGTTGGGCTGGGCTCTCCAGAATGGAGAAGGTTCTGTATTTGGGCCATATCCTCTACATACGGGCTTGGATTGAGCCCAAATTTTGAGGAAAGCTCGGGGACATGATGTGGCACAAATCATCCTGCTGGAAGGCCGGTCAATTCACGCGTTTTGGAGGTTAAATGGGCGGTGCAAGTTTCATTAAAATATTTGGCCGAGATTTTGCATTCACACTTGAAACCACTTTAAACCTAGCCTCCCCTCCACTCTATAAATTAGTGATTTTCTCATTTGGAGAGGCTGGTTCGTGCATTGGGACATTGGAGGCAGAGGAGAATTGGTTTCAACCAAATTCTACAACCATTGTAAGAGAGGTAGCTCTTGAAGAAAGGATCCTCTCATCGAAGCCTCCTTCTCTCCTTCATGTTGTAATTGTTTTGTTTGTGTAATAAACTTCTTTGTTCTTCTTTTATTTCTTCTCTTTTCCTCTGTTTTATTTAAATTTATTCTTCTCTTAATCTTCCTCTTGGGGCTGGAATTCTTGAGTAGAAGCGATATTGGGTTATACCCATTATAAACCTTTGCACATGCAAAACGCTTCTACGATGATTACGCCACCCATGGAAGAGTAATTTTTAGTGATCGATCTATCTTCTACCCTCTTCATTTAATTATTTTGAATCATTGAGCCTACTGTAATTCACTTAATATGATCCATGAATTATGTTTTTAAATTTTAAGAAACTAAGCAAGCAATTGAACAATTAATACAAAAACACGCGAGGTCGAGATTTTGTGTAAATTGTGAGAGTGCGAGCTTAATCGGTAATACAAGACCACCTGGGATGAATTTGTAGAGTTCAAATATAATCCCTAAACACAACTCATCCTCATTTCCAGAATGGATTTGTGCTCTAATTAACCACTGACCATAAGCTAACCTTAGAACAACAATCAAAGCAGGGTTCTGCGATTGCATGTTCCGAAGCTAGCCTAGGGTTTAAGTAATTCCATCTTTGTGGTTAAGTTAACTCTTGTAGGGTTCGAGGGTTAACAAATTAGAGGATCATAATTAAGTGGATATTCATTTAAATGATAATGATTAATATGTAAATGAAGAGGTAGAGTTAGATCGATTACGCCTTTTTAAAATATTTTCTAAAAAAAAACATCTTCTTGTTGTGTTATTTTAATCGGAATTCATTTCAAAACTAAAAACAAAAAAAATACAATCTTCTTCCAGCAAACTTCTTCTAGATTCATAAACTATAAACAACCCCCATCCTTTTCTAGTAGTGTTTTTATTCTCTTTTATTTTATTTTTAGAATACCTCTAATAAGATGTTTTAATTCACTTCCTCCTTTGAGAGACGACCTTGGTTAGCCCCCTATGCTACACCAAGTAAACTAAACATTAGCTTCATAGAGTGTTGTGCTTGGAGTTTTATCCAACGTAACTCACTTTTGAAGTTCTTTTGAGAGCGCGTGCGACAACGCTCTTTCACCCACTACAAGGTAATTTATGTATATAAGTATTGATCAACCACTTCATTATTTACTTGACACTTTATTTACATTATTCTATCCAAAGAAACTTTACTCTCTTCCTTGTTAACTGGGTTATTAGATTTGATATCAATGAAATAATTATCACAATGCATCTATAATATATTTTTAATCTAATAAAACTATAGATATAAGTTTTAGTGACCAGTATGGGCCATTTTTTTATAACATCTATAATTTATGGATATACTAATAATCTATTTTTTATGATTATCTGACCCAAGAATGTTACTTTCAACAACCAGAATTCACACTATAAATTTTGTATATGGTTTCTTCTTTATCAATGTCTTTAATATAATTTTAAAATATTATTCATGCTCTTCCTTACACATTGAATATATTAGTATATCAACTATAATGAAAACCAAAAATTTATCAAGGTAATATATAAAGACTTCATTCATTATATTCATAAAAATAGGGGTGGTATTCATAATTCCAAATAGAATCACTACAAATTCATAGTTTTTATACCTCATACAAAAACCTATCTTATAATATCTTTCCTTTTAAACCTTAACTGATGATATCCAGATCAAATTATAATCATTAGAAATAATAACATATAATGAGTTAATTAAATAGATTATTGATACAAGGTAGAGGATACTTGTTCATGATCATGGTTTTATTAAGATTATGATGCTCAATAAAAGACACATAAGTCCATCCTTCTTTTTGATAATGAAATTTGGTGTACCCCAGGTTAAATCATTGGGGTGTATAAAACAATTTTTCAAATTACCCTGAAGTTTCTTATTTAACTCCCCTAATTCAATGAGATCCATCATATATAGGCTCATTGATATGGGCATGGATCTTAGTATGAGTTTGATCAAAAACTCAACCTTATATTATGAGGGAATACCATGCATTCTATCCAAAAATACATCAATATAATCCCAAACAATAGGTATGTCATCAATGTTTACATTTTCCCTCATCATTTTAGTAACTAATCCCTAATTAGTGGATATCATAACCCACATTATATAATTTTTTTTATCTAGATTTCATAAACAATTTATATATATTTAACTATGAATATCTAGATTTGAATCTAGTTTATACAAGGTTATATTTCTAATTGAACTATTTATATATATTCGAATCCATTGTAATGGTTTTTAATGATAATGTGATTTACCAAAGAATATCCTCTCAGAGTTCCAAACAAGGTGTTCAGTTAGGCCTCTTTGTTATACATTAGGTGATGATCATGTTAATACCCAATTTTCCTTTTTTAGGGTTATTACCTCTAGTTACATCTATTCTAAATACCACATAAACTTTTAGTATCCAAAAAAGTATGTCATTTCTAGGAAAACCACAGAATATCTACATTTCCAAAACATTAGGATGTTATCTTATACTTAGACTTGTCTTTTATACATTTCTATAGGGTTTTCACTATTATTCACTAAACTAATCTAAAAAATCAAAAGCAAGATCTGATACAAACTAAAGTGAACCATGAAATATATGAAAAAAATGATACATTAATATAATGGATTAAATAATACTTATCACAGACAGTCACACAGCCCATGGATCAAAGGGTTTATTATCATTGAGATTAGGTACATGAAAAACCTTTTTTACAAAACTTTTGAATATTTCATCATAATTATTATCTATTAGACCATTTTTTAGAAAAATAACATGATATAACAATCTTCATAGACTATGTATTGGAAATATATAAATGGGGTGAGAAGAGATGATCAGTAAGGGGAAAAATTTCATAACATAAAGGATAAAATTAGGAAAACATAAATATAAAAATAAAGATCAAAAGACCTTAGATGATAATCACAAAACATGATATCATAATATAATACCATAAAGACATCATTAAGGAAGCATAAAATATACAATATAGATCAAAATAATGTCTAATAATAATTATACATGTGATCAAACATAAAAGCGTAGAATATAATAAAAATAATACATAATTAGGATAATATGTCATTTCATGGATATTAAATTCATCTTGAAATTTTCTTCCTAATTTGATAAACAATAAGGAAAGTGGTGGAACCATAAGCATAGAAAAAAAATTGGTAGAAAACCTATTATACCCTTTTCTATGTGAGAAAACACTTTATGTCCACACTTGAAAATGTGTTAAAACCCATCATTATAACACCTATGTGAAAAAAAATCATTAAATCCATGTCTGACTATCTCATGAGATATATGCTTGGTCCAATTCATTTGAGGTAGATATAGGACCCCAACAATCACAATTCCCACACATCTATTCCACATAAAATCAACCATATAATATATTAACGAAACCATGGAAAAAAGAATTGTTATTCTTCAATATCTAAATGAAAATCATTCACTTTTCATAAATAAAAAATGGAAAAAATTGGGTTTCATAAAAAATACAATTGGTTTAAAATACCACCATTAATTAAATCATTTGATACTAAAAACATTATCACCCAAAATAATCACATAATAAAAGGAAATATAGGGTAAAATATGAAATATACCTACATTAGAGGTAAAAAATTGAAAATAATGAAAAATAAATCATGAAATGTTTTTTTAAAATATTTTTAATTAATCATTGAAAAATTCATAGTTACAAGTCACTTTTTGAAAAGATTAATTGTTTTAATTAAAAAAATAAGTGAAAATAAAACCTTTCATGGAAATGGATTAATATAAAAAAAATATTTCCCCCTTGAAATAAAGAGAGAAAATCATTTAAAATGGAAAATTTAGTGAACATAGGGGAAAGAAAATCAAGAAGAAAGAGTATAACTGAAATGAAGAAATTTGAGTTACAAAATCCCTTGCCATTTACTTTGATTTCCAAAGAAGTTACTTAACATCATGCATAATGATCATAAATATATTAACAAATTATCTCATAACCTTAGTATAATAATTCTACCTTTTTTATAATTATTTTATAACCATATATTAGAAATATATTAATTGATTACTATTTATTTTCATTATCAAGTGTTATAACATCCAGTCGTCTATTTTATAAAAACCTCACAAAGATGAGATCCATTCACACAATGTGGGTCAAAGTTAATAATTCCTAGATCATTAAATATATAATAATAATTTATTCAATGATTTATCAAGTACAATTTACATTATGTGAAAGACCTAGACATGGCTTATGTAATTGGAAATTGTAATAACTACTTCTCGATGTGTTTATCGATCAAAAGGTGATATATTAATAAATATTTTAAATATTAACAAAAAATATATATAGTATAATTCAAAAATATTACATATATCATTACTATATGATATAAACATTATAATACATCCCATAATCATTTACTACATAAATATTACAACATAAAATACATAGATGGTAAAATCATCCCAAATGGTAATGTTTTATAATGTTTTTATGAGTAAGGGAATGTATTTAAATAATGAAAATATGTCATATTAAAAATATTAAAAAATTTATCATTATCATATAACATAATTAAATACATCATTATAAGAATCCATTATGGGTGATCATGAAAAAAAAATTCATTGTTTGCAAAGTTTATAGTCTATACGTACACATGACTAACGATCTCATTTCACAATGAATGGATGAAAATATGGTATATGAAATGGTAATTTTTTAAATTTATTTTTGAAATATAAAACATATCTATTTATAATGTCTATAAATGATACCATAATTTATAGGTGGTGATGAAAAAACACTATTAATTTGTGGGATCAGTAATCTGAAGGTACGCATGATCAATGTTATATAGTTTTCTTAGTGGATGCAAGGGATAAAAAAATTATTGTCCTATTAATATTATGAAATTTATTTATACTAATTATATTTATTTCATTATATTAATATGGTTATACAAGGATATTATAGTGAAAAAACTAATAAGGAAACACTAAAAATAAGTGGATACTCACATCGAGGACTTGAATTTGTTTTTAGGAATTATCCTTTGAAATGAAGGAATTAGTATTACTAATAGTTACCAAAGGATTTTTGAAGAGGGATATCATTATATTAGGATAAAATTTATGGTGTTTAAAGTAGGAATTTAAAGTGAGGTGACCCTTGGACTAGAAGAAGTGTTGGTTTTTTATAAGTGAAAAGAAGGTTTATTTTAAAAGTAATCATTATATTTTAAATAATGTAATGTCAATATTCATGGATAAAAGGGAAAAAATATAAAACATGAAGGGTAAAATATTTTTGGGGATAAAAATAACCTTAAAACACATTTAAAACATTTTATTAACATGTTTTTTCTTTTTCCCCCTAGTGAAATTCTTTTTCCCATTTTTACATTTTACGAGGTTAGTTATTTTTTAGCCTTCATAATTAATTTTAAAATAAAAAATTATAATTTAACATATTAAGTAATTTTAAACTTATAATTTAAAATAATAAAATAATATTATCATATCAAATTTATATATGTATAAAATTTTAATGTTAAAATGAACACCTTTAATCAAGTAAAAGTTTTTTTAGAAAAAAAATGTTTTCTATCTTTAAATTTATATATAAGATAAAATTATTATTTTTACTAATATTAATATGATAAATTGATTTATTATAAATAAATTATATATTATGTGGAATTAAAGTAGATCCATAAATAAATCTATCATTAAAAATATTTTATTCAAATAATTTACTTAAAATAGTTTTTATTAGACTAGAATTTAAATTTAGTTCTAAAAATGTTGGACATAGGGTTTATAAGATCTGATAATAGATTAAAATTCATAATTTTTTTATTTAAATAAATATATCAATACATAAAATGTATTTTAAACTTATATTATATGATTATATATTGATAAAATGAAAAAATATCTAATTTTTGAAAAAACTATTTTTCCAGTAAAAATCAATGGCAAATAAAAAATCAGAAATTAAATCTATGAAAATTTTGATATGTGGAATTAAAAAATAGATTTTATTTTATTAAATTAACATTATAAAAGTTTTAAATTTATTTTTTAAAATTAAATTACATAATATAAATAAAAAATATTTCATTGAGAATAACTTTTTTCAATATTAACTCATAATAATTTTTTATCTTCTGAAGGTAATAAATTTTAATGGTTTACCATAATCATGTTTATTATATATTTATGAATAGTATTATTCTAATATTTTATGGTTAATTTAAAATGGGTGTAGAATGTAACACATATTATGAAACATTAGATCAGTTTTACGAGATCTAAAATTATTGGTTGTTATAATGTTGACGGCTTTTGAAAGTGCAGATGAGGGTTGATGAGTTTTGAATACAAGTATTGTTCAACATAAAAAAAAGTTTAGTTACTATGTTAATAAATCATTTAGTGGTTTCTGTGATCAATTTATGGACATACATGAATATTATATTGATGTGAAACTAATATAATAGTTTGACTATAGATGTGACTTGCCTATAAATATATGTGTGGGGTCACTTTTATTATCAATGTTATGGCATTGTGTTTATATTATATTAGATTTTGAAATGGAGTGTTTATAAATTCTAGTTATATTTCTCCTATGTAATGAATCTATTTATAATGCTTATCACTCAATAAGTATTTATTTCCTCATTCCCTATTCTATTGAATTTATATTTTTTCTCATGGAGTATTTATTTTTTGGAACCATGTAAATTCCAAGTGTTCTATGTGAAAGTTATTCATTAATTTTTATTATTTCAATTTTGGGATAGTTATGTGAGATTTTTCATTTGATTTCCATTACATGGATTGGATCATAGGATTATTATTTTAAATACACTAATTTAATGATGTCATCATGTCCTATAATTTTTAAAACCTTATTCTTCTTTTCTATTTCTAAAATAATCTTCTAGATCATGTGATTTTAGTGAAAAAAGTGGTATCAAATCTACATTGGGATATGGTGGTGATCTCAAACAATTACATATAGAATGAAGTGCTTCATATCCTTTATGAGACTCTATTTTAGTGAGATCATTTATTTTTAATAGATGGTGTTAAAATAGTTAAAGGTTTGATTGGAAAGGTTAAAAAACTATTTAAAATTTTATAGGATTCCTGTTGATGATTAATTTTTCTAGAGAGATTTGGATATTCCATTATCAGATGTCAACTAATAAGTAATGTTAAAGGAAGAATGGAAAATATTTAAGTAGAGGGAGATGGGTGTGAACTGATTGATTTTATCTTGGAATGTGGCCTTCGACATAAATGGGGTGAAGATATCTACTAAAATAATATATATTTTTATGAACATGAATGGTAATCCTTCTATAATAAACAAGTTGATTATAACGTGGTGACTTTTTGGGATGGAGATTATGGAAGGAAGGTCGGTGTGTGATCATTTGAATGACTTCAGTATGATTTGGAGGAAGTTTAATCTATTACGGTGAATATTTCTAGATGTGTTTCGGAATCTATTCTTTTTACATCACATATGTAATATGTTATGATGGTTATTATTATGAGTAACTCTATTTGTAGGAATAAATTGGTATTCTATGAAATTTGAGATCTTATTCTAAATGAAGAGATAAAAAAACAAAGTATGAGGTGCTACGAAAACTAATTTTATTATAAAATTAATGACATGTTCTAGTCATAAAATCAAATGAAAAGATAGGAAAAATAATATAAATGAGTAGGGTAAATAGAAAAGTCCTATTGACTCTAAATAATAATATTTTGGGAAAAAGGGGCACATGTGGAATGATTGTCAAGAAATATAGTTAAAATATAGAAATAATTCTTTCATTTAATCCTCACTCTATATAGATAAATTGGATGATAAAACTTTTATCTTAGGTGATGTGAGTTTGATAGAGTCATGGATTCTTAACTTCATAGCTAAATTTAGTCAATTTTTCAAATATGGTTCAAATTGAATTATGTATTTGTAAGATTCAGAAAGTTTCAACTTTTGTATAGGGAAGCACTCAATATTATTGGAAAAGATTATGTTAATGTTTATATGAGTAATATATTCTTGGTGAATTTGAAAAATATTTATTAGGTACTATGTTTTTATAATAACATAATTTCTAATGGTCAATAGGAGGTTTTGGGAATCTATACTGTCTTTTTAGATAGCTTGTAGAATATCAAAAATGGTTCTATGGTGGTGGAGTGTGATTTTATAGTCATAACATTACAACTAACAAGAAATTAATATATACTATAGAAATAACTTTTGGGATAGTGAATTTTAGGAATGATTATCATGGGTTCATTTTTTATAATGGTTTACAAACCTTGATTATAAAGGGATTACTGAAGACCACTCATGTGAATTATGAAACATGAAACATTTACAACATTAAAAAAATAAGGTGTGCATTATGTATTTATACAAGGTTAAAATGAATTAAAATCTCAAGTTTGTTCATAAGAATGTATAAGTACTAACAGTGATTCGATATCACAATGGTTCATTGTACTATATTACCACCGTTAATGATTCAACATATAAGGTTTGGGGTTTTTACATAAAAAGGTATGAGGTTTTCAAAACTTTTATACATGTATAGCCATAGTGTAAGAAAATAATGGAAGAAATCTAGAATTTCTTCTATCTAAATATGGTGGTGGGAATGTAGGTAAAGGTTTCTTGATGTTCTATAGGATGAATAGAATTTTTATAGAGGATACTATGCCCGGAACATCTGAAAAAAATTGTGGGGTATAATTGATGAATCTAACATTGGATGTGGCACACCCTGGCCATTGAAATTATTTTATTTTATTCATTTATTGATCTAGGAATCTTTGTTCAAGGTTTTGGTTGATTATAGGTATAATTTTTTTTGTTTTTGGTTGACAAATAAAGTTTTTAGGCTTTGAAATAAGTGAAATGGGTAGTCAACTGTTAAGGTAAACTGTGAGGCATCACCCTTGAAACCATGCAACTTGATTTTGGAGTTAAGTGGTGATGAACACAGGTTTCACATGGATTAGTGAACTGGTCAGGGGCCATTTGGTTTAGTTTTGGAATATGAAAGAGTCGTTCAACATTGTTAGCGCACAATTTGGTAGTTGTGAGGCCATCCCATGCGGGATTCCCCTCTTGTCCACTAAAGGATACATGGTTAGCACACGGTTTTCCAAACTATGCAGCCAAACCATGTGATCTATATAGAAATTTTAAATCTTAATATCCATAATCTACCCTCCCCTCATTTTAACCCAAATCAAATCCCTCCTGCCTTGCTCATTTTTGGTGTATTAAGGGGTCCCAAACCCCGCTTGCATTTGGTTATCCTCCCTCCATAGATGCTCCTCTCAGGTTTAAAGGTGAGTTTCTTAGGCTTTTGGCCTCTTTTTTTCCTCTTCCTCTTATTCTATTGTAGTTTCTTGGTGGTTCCATGGTGATTCCATGTTTTTATAAACCCTATAAGCAATTGTTCATGTGTTGGAATGTCTTTAATTGTATATAGGGTGTGAAAATAGTCTGTTCAACTTAGTTCTCCCTTCCCTTTATGTATCATCGCAACCGTACATCATTGATTTTGGGGTTTCCATCTGTTTCCTTTCCAATTAATTATATCTTATTCTTGGGTATTTTAAAATAATACCTAAATGTGTTTCTCATGCATGTGGTATGTTTTCTTGGATTATTATGGTGTTTTTATGTGGGAAAACATTAGTGGAAGTGGTTTTAAAGTGGTTTTACAAGACATGTTATATAGTTGTGCACAAAAGGTGTTTGATAAATTGTCTATTGGTTTTTAAAAATGAAATTGAGAACTTTTGGGGAAGTTTGACCTCAGTTACACTATTTATCATAGTTTTTATTATAAAATGGGAATATTGAATAGTTTGGATATCTCTTGTGGCTTATTATGTTGTGCTTAATGTTTTGGAAAGGTTTTCCAGATTTGAAATTCTTCTTGGTGATCATTTCATTGTTTTGATTGTTTTTTGGTTTCAAGGAAATTTTTGTATCCATATAATTTTTTTTGAATGATTTAATGGACACAAAAATTATTTCATTGAATGTTGGAACATACTTGGGTGTATAGGGTGAACACATGGATGGGCTTTCAAATGATCATGGAATTGATAAAATGATTATATCCTTGAGCCTCAGTTTCTCAAAAGGCTTCTCCATTATTTCTTATTCCTATATCCAAAAACAAATTTATTAATTTCTAAATGGTTTTTTTTTCATTTCATGTAACTCAAAAATGTGGTCTCGAATGTGTTACTTGAATCAAAACACATTTAGCATCTTAATTTATATTTTGGTGAATGGTTGGTATAAAGGAACATTTAAATTTTTTTGATGTACCTTGATTTATAAAGTGTTTAAAATTCCATTTGGAACATTTCATAATGATGCATCTTTTACCCTAGCTTCAATATGGTTTTGTAAATGTATTTTAATTGGAAATGTTAATGGATCACGTCGAATTATAAACATGAAATTTGGCCTTTGTGTTATTTTTGAAATGGTTAGGATCATTATTAAAATATATTAGAATGGATAGTGTTGAATGCTCGATTGGATCTTTATAATGTTTTGGAAAATAGTTATGTTTTATAAGTACCAATGCATGGTTGACATTTTAACATGTTTTTAGAAATGGTTTAAAATAATGCATTATATGATGGCCCAGTTGGAACATCTGTATGGATTATTGTGGAATGGGAACACCTATAGAGGATTTCCCAATGTGAAATATCATGTGGGTGGTGTCCTTTTTTGGGGTAGGGAAGTGTGGTGGTGGAAGTTAAGCAAAGTCATGTGTGTTAGGGGCTCCTATGTACATAATGCACTATTACAATGGGTTTCCTAGATGCCTTTGATAGGGTCAAGTGATGATTTCTTGTTGACCCCGATTAGATGGGTTGGTACCCCCCCTGAATTTATAAGGATTTGTTGGACATTCCACTGGATTGGTAGTTAGAATGGACATTTTTTTATTGACTATGAAGTTATACCATATGTCGGTAGGTGAGTTCGACTCAAGTACATCTTGGGATCACTCCAGGGATGTTTAGGAAATTCTTATGGTTACTAGCTGTATTTTCTTTTTTATATTATTTCTCACATTGTTTATTGTTTGAAATTTTATTATTTTTTTGCATAGGTTGGTATCAATTTCTTTGGGTTTTCATTTGGGGTTTTCTTATAAAATCATAATATGTTTTGAGAATAGTGATGTGGTGTGTGTTTTTTGGAAAAAGGGAAAGTTGTGTTTGTTTTTTAAAATGAGAAACCCATATTTTCATATATGTATTCCAAACATGTTTTTGTGGACTATTTTGGGATTGAATATGTATGCATTTTATGGTGTTTTCCTACTGAGTGTTTATATGCTCACACCCTACTTGTTACACTTGACATCGGTAGACCCGAGCTATTTTTTAGTTTTATATTTCTAGTTCGATTTTTCTTGGATTAGGTTGGTTTTGTAGGTGGAGGTGACCAAGAGGTCACTTAAAGGTCTTGTTGGTGTGGTTTAGTTTAAGTTTCATATTTAGTTACTATTTTTTAAACTTTTATAACTAAATCATTTTTCTATACTAATTTGATATTCGGTTATTATTAGTTTTTATGCATATTCATTTGGTTAATGATCCTAGTGTGTCTCGTCTAAATCATTCCCATTTTAATTACATTGATGCCCAACACTATTTTCCAACCTATGGGGATCACAAATACCCATCAGGCCATGCTGTAGATAGGGTTGGGTGTTAGGTTAGATAGCATCCCATCCGCGTTCATGAGAAAATTGTATCAGAGTAAGCCTTTTGTTATTTGGGGTGTTAAGTAGATTGGAGATTAGGACTATCGGGACTTGATAAGTAGGTGCGGGAAGGACGTCATGAACCGTTGATCGTCTTGAGGCTTGATTTTCTAGGGGTAGTCTAGTTTTGATTCATTTTTTTGTTTTTAGTTTTTTTTAGATGGAGAAATTACAATGTCGGTGAGATGGTGTTAAGTTTTGATATCTCATAGTGTAGTGACCCATGTGGAGTCTAAGTACATAGTTCAAGATCCACCTTGTTATTGATTCTTACTTAGGTTATGTCCCACTAACCATTTCCCCAAGATAGGTGTGGACACTAGGTCCTAATTCTAATAATGTTATGTGAGTTATGTATTGTTTTGGTTTATGTTAGTGCAAGTGATATTTTAAAATAAAATTAGTTTTTAAAAAAGAAAATAATTTCTATTGAGTGGCCTTAAAATTTGAAAATGGGTTTTAAAAGGAAATTTTTTGAATTGATAATTTTCTAAATGCATATATTTGATGATGGGATGGTATGTGTGACCCTTGGTATTAGTTATGAATGATTTCATATGTGTGGGTATGTGTGGGAAGTTAACATTGGAATTTTTTTGTATGATATAAGCATAGATGGGTTGGAAACATATGTGATGGTTCATAGGATTCTATGGCTTAATTTTTTTAAATAAAAATGTTTTTGGATAATTATTATTTTGAAAAGTGGTTTCTTGTTTTTAAAAAACATATTTGTGTATTTGGATTGTGGCCTCGTAAGAAAGTGGTTTTGAAATTGAAATAAAATAGAGTTTTTTGAAAAGACGGTTTTTGATTGCGCTTGTAATGTTTGTCTTGTGAGCTTTGCATTCTGGATTGCATTATTCTTTTTTACTATGTTTTAGGTTGATGTTGATTTTGGTGATGCAATATTTTTTTTCCAAAATATGCCTCCCAGAATGTCCCCAAAGCTTCTAGTGAGTCTTGATGAATTTCTGGTTCTTCTCAGTTTCCGCCCATCTTACGCGTCGATCATGGTCCATTAGAGATAGTGTAATTGTGTGAGGTAGTTGATCATGTCTTCATACTATTGGGAACTACTAATAAATTAATGTTTATCTTGCTTTGGTTTTTGATTGATGGTTCAAGTTTGGATTGGTGGGGAATGTTTTCCACATTGTTGTTGCACGCTGGGAATGACTTAGAAAATATTTAATACAATTGTTATCCAAAGGTTCATACCTGAGGAGGTGAAGTTGATAAAATTAGATGATCTCAAGAGTATTCAGTAAGGGAAACGGTCAGTGAATGCTTTTGTTGACCACTTTTAAGAGTTTTTTTCATTCCCTCTAGAGGTAGTGCAATAAGATCAGTGGAAAGCTCCTCTTTTAATTTGGGGTCTTTTCCAGGTATCTTAGAAAAATTTCTCTCATCCAGTGAAGACCATTCTACTAAGTTGGTGGATGAGGCTTTTTTATTTTAGTTGGTTCTCGGGGTGAATTCGGTGGTGGTTGGATATCACGAAGGCCCCCATATAGTGAGAGGGGTTTTCCAAAGGTTATTTTTTATGGAAACTATCATTTGATGATTTTGTCTTCTAGATTTTCGGACCATTCTCTCAATTGATTCTTGTGTGGTTGGTTCAAGAACTCGAATTCAACATTTCATAATCCACTGAAGTCTTACCATCATTGTGTCAATTTGGTTTATCTAGATAATTTTTTTTGGAATCATTTCTTGAAAAATAATATTTTATCAGAGGATTTCAGTGTTTGATTGTGAGGCAGTGGATGCATCAGTCATCATGGCTCCACCCACAGTCCTCACAGTGAAGCTCGCACACAATCAGGAATTGTTGGTGAGTATGGGGAACCTTGGTCCAGTTTTTTCTTTATTTTTGGAGTGTATACAATTGATTTCTTTCATCTTTTTCATTGTTTTTGTATGTTCACAATTATAGAAATGAATTTAGTGGTTTGTTCTATTGTGATTCAAATCATTATTATCTTAAATAATGTCATAAATTTATCTTCTTTTTTGCGGGTGATTAACCCTTTTTTGGTTGGTTTATATTTTATTTGGTGCTCTTTTTTGATTTATTTATAATTATAGAAATGATAAATCATGGTTTGGTTAGTTTTTGGGTTTGGATATTTTATGTGGGTCTTCCCTGAGGTTTCGAGGTCTTGGTTCTTGTTGGGAGTTCCCTCGTTCCCTCATTGTTCACCTTGAGGTGGTTCTATTTGAGTTTTCATGTTGGTGGTGTTAGTTTAGTTCTTGTGGTGGGAATAACCCTCTCATGTTCTCCCATTGTTCATCAATATTCAGTTTTGCTTAGTATTGGTCCTATGTGACTTGTGGAGTAATATTTCACACCAAGATTCAGGGTTTCATTCGTTTTTATCAAGAATTGACTCAGGTTCTATTTTTTCTTTCAGTTAGATGGATTTCTGGGGAAGAAAGTGTTTGTGGTGGGGATAATATTCACACCCCTGACCTTTTGAATTATTTTATTTTATTTTTCTCATGATCTTGGATCATTTGGTTGATGTTTTCTTTCAGTCATAATTTTAACTTTTGTGTTTTTGGTTGAGAAATAATGTTTATGGGCTTTTCAGTAAGGGGTGAACAGGAATCACACAAATAAGGAAAACTATGTGGATTTACCCAGGTAACTGTGTGGCTTGATTTTGGAGTTCAGTAGTGATTTTCACGGGTTGCACATGGTTTAGGGAATCATGTGGAAACCATGTCGTTTTGTTTTGGAACTAAAATGATGCATCCAGCATGGTTGTTTCAAGGTTTGGTAACTATGTAGCCATCCCATTTAGGATGCCCCTCTTGTCTAGTATATGGAACATGGTTGGAAAATAGTTTTATAAACCATGCAACCAAACCGTCTGAGTTTCCCAGAAATTTTAAATCTTAAAATCCATAATAACCCTCTCTTCTTTTTAACACAAATCATGCCCCTCCCTCTATATTCTTTTTTTCACACAAAGGGGTCCCAACCCCCCCCCCCCCCTAATTTTTAATCTCCTCCCTCTATGGATGCTCCTCTAGGGATCCAAGGTGAGTTTTTTTGGTTTTGGCCTATTTTTCTCCTATTTCCATTATCCCCTCTTTTTTTCTTGGTTTTTACTTTTTGGTTTTTTATTTGTAAGAACCCTATATACTAGGGTTGATGTATTCTCTTTCATTTCTTTGGATCTAAGGTGTGCCAAATTTTTTTTTGGATTAGTTATTCCTTGCCTTGAATTTTCTTCATATCCTCATGTCATTGAGGTTTGTGTTTCCATATATTTTCTTCTGATGCATTCCATTTTTTTCTTGGGTAATTTTAAATAATACATAAATGTATTTATTATTCTTTTGGATTGTTTTATTGTCTTAGTGTGGTGATTTTTTGTGGGAAAAAATTACTGGAAAGTGTTTTAATGGGGGTTTTCTAAACATTTTATATAATTATGTACATAATGTTTTTGAAAAATTTTATATTGGTCCTTAAAATGAAATTGAGGACTTGTGGTGATGTTTGAACTCATTTACACTATATATCATTTTTTTAATTATAAATTGGGAAAGGTGTTAGGTTTGGATGCCTCTTATGGAGTTTTATGTTGTGGCTAATGTTTTGGAAAGGTTTTCCATATTTTAAATTATTATGGGTGATCATGTCATTATTTGAATTTTTGTGTTGGTTTTAAGGAAAGTTTTGTTTCCTATAAATCATTTTTTGAACGATTCCATGGAAACATAAAGTATTTAATTTTATATTGGAACATCCATGGGTGCATAGGGTGCACACATGGATGGTATTTCAAATGATGATGGAATTAATAAATCATGATTTCCTCATACCAATATTTTTTAAAACTTTTCTCCCTTATTTATTATTCCATTATCCATAAAATAGTTTCTTGATTTATAAATGTAGTTTTTGTGTTTCGTGTAACTCAAAAATGTAGTCTCAAATGTGTTCCTTCAAACATATCCCATTTGGCATCTTGAGTTATTCTTTAGTGAATGGTTGGTATAAAGGCACATTTTGAATTTGGTGATGTAGCCTCATTTATAAAGTGTTTATGGGCTAGTTTGGAATATTTAATAATGACTCATGTTTACCCCATCTTGGAAAAGGTTTTTTAAATGTATTTTAATTTGAACTTTTAAAGGCCCATTTGGAATTTTAAACATGAATGTGGTGCTTTATGTTATTTTGGAAATGGTTGGAATCATTTTTGAAATACAATGGAATTTATAGTGTTGAAGGTCCAATTGGATTTTAAAATGTTTTGGAAAAGAATTTTGGTTTTAAAGTACAAATCCCTGATTGGAATTTTAACATGTTTTTAGAAATGGTTTGAAATATTCCGTGATATGATGGCCTAGTTGGCACCTGTGTATGGATTATTTTATAATGGGAATTACTATGAAGGATTTACAAATGTGGGTTACCTTGTGGGTGGTGTCAATTTTGGGGTAGGAAAGTGTAGTGGCGAAAGGTGAGGTGAGTCATGCATGAGAGGGCCTCCCACATACAATGTGGATTATTATTATGGGTTCACTGGATGTCTTTTAGAGGGTCGAGCAATGATTTCGTATCAAACCTAATTAAATAGTTTGGTAACCCCCTTTAATTTATATGTATTTGTGGGATGTTCCACTATATTGGTAGTTACAACAGCCTATTGGTTATTGACTATAGAGCTGCACCATATTCCAGTAGGTGAACCTGACCTGAGTACATCTCGGGATCACTCTAGGGATGTTTTGGAGGTTTCCATGGTTAAAATATGTATTTTATTGTTGATATTTTGTTTAACTTGGTTCCTTATTTATACTAATTGTTTATTTTTATCATAGTTTCATATCCTTTTTTGGGGTTTTCATTTGGGTTTTGGTTATAAAATGGATATATGTTTTTTAAAATAGATGTGTGTTGTGTGTTGTTTTTAAAAAGGGAAATATGTGTTTGTTTGTTAAAGAGAAAAATCACATTTTCATATATTTATTCCAAAATAGTGTTTCTATATTGTTTTGGGGAAGGAAATTTATGGATTCTATGGTGGCTGCCTACTGAGCTGTTATATGCTCACACCCTACATGTGCCACTTAGCATTGACAGACTGGAACTATTTTGCAGGTTCATGTTTATGGTTTGGTTTCTCCTGGACTAGGTTGGTTTTGTGGATGGAGGTGGCTAAGAGGTCACATGAAGATCTTGTTGGTGTAGTCCATCTTTAGTTTTGTATTTAGTTTTTCATTTTTTTCATCTCTTATAACTGAATTAGTTTTGTATATTTATTTTAGATTCTATTATTATTATTTCTCTGGCCTATTATTTTGGTTATTGATCCTAGTTTTTCTAGGATAAATCATTCCCATTGTGATTACTTGGATTCTTGTCATCCCATGGGGATCGGTAATGCCCATAAGTCCATGCCATAGACTGGATTGGGTGTCTGTTCGGATGGAATCATGGCCTAGTTCATGACAGAATGGGAGATCCCTAATAATGGGATTAAGTTATGTATTTACAAATGATTTGTTTTCTAAAGAAGTTAACTGTGTGTCTTATCCGATAAATCATATATCTTCTAAACCAATGGGTTTGCAGCATCCAAAGGAACCCTACACTGGAATATCGGTTGACTTAACTAACTAGAATGTTTTTATAATAATCATGTATTCCCATGTTGATTCCATAGAAAGTAATATGTTTAAATATATGTCGCATACATGTTTTTTTACTGGATATAGTGATAAAAAATATGTATTCCATATTATGGATAATAATAAACAAATGTTTATTATACTCTTGAACATACTCTTTATTAAGAATATCCTTTGTAATGATTAAAAATATAATGATGATGTTGTTTAAATCAAAAAACAATAGCACAAGTCAAGGTTGATTTGAACAAAGGTCTGGTGGATCCAAATCATTGAGGGAGCATAGAAGTTCGAGAGGTAGAATTGAAGGTTTCGAGAAAATTAGAAGCACCAATTAGGCAGAGACAAACCCTTATTTTTTATAATACCTGAATAATATACGATTTAGATGAATAAAAATCATTATGATAAATAAAAATAATAAATAGATTAAGTGATGAGAACCTAGAACCAAGAAGATGGGATTTTTCACATAAAATTTCTAATAAATTTATTTAATTAATGAATTACCATTTTTCGAATTATTTATTCATCGTCAATGATCATATTAATAACTATTGTCATATTATAGTTGTGTTAGAGTAATCAAGGTAAACTTCCCTCTAGCGGTAATTTGCATGTGCTTCATGGGCCTCTATTCATCATTGTAGAATACTCTGGGTGCTAGCATAGATGGTTCTAATTCTTGTGATGATCAATGGTGATTGCAATCAATTTCTTCAAGATAGAATGGGTTGACTCTATTGGAGGGGGAGAAAATTTTTGGATTCTTCATAGAATTTTTGGGGAGTAACTCTTTGGGATATGAGAGAATCCAATATAGAATTCGTTGTACACAATGAAAGAATGGGGATCACCAAATCAAAAAATGACACAACTCATTTTAAATAGTGCTAGGTTTATAAAATAATAATTTCAAAAGGAAAATTATTATTTTTATAATCCATCGGAAAACCCATCTTAAAATAATAAGAGAATTATTATTTTTACTTATTATGCACTAAACTCATGAATAAATTAAATTATTTCTTCTTGAATAAATAAATTAATATTTATTCAAATAATATCTAATATGAAATTTATCACTAGAGTATCACACTCGGTTCACCAATCCACCTCAATATCTATTGGATCGTGAATAAGGGTTATTTATTTAATCAAATAAATAAAACATCGTTATTCTCTAATATATATATATATATATATTATTCACAAAATTACTAAAAAAATATTTATTAATATTTAACATAACTAAAATAAATATTTTGTTACATATTAAATGAAATATAATAAATTAATATTATATATTCACATAATTAAACAAATAACTACCTGGGGAATAAAATATTTATTAAATATTCCAAAAACATGTATATTCTCTAAAATAACTAGTCATTTCAAATTTCTGATCAAACTACATGAATAATTATTAAACCACACAAGAAAATAATATTTATCAAACTTATTAAATTCATATATAATTTAATTGATGTTCTAAATACACTTTGTGTGTAACCCTCCAGACACTTTCCTTAGTTTTTTTAGTTACATATCCTAAAATCCAATGATATAATGTAGCAACGTACCTGTAACATCTCAGTTTTTTTTTTAAAAATAGAAATGCATGGAACTTTTTTTAAAAATAGATATTTTTAATTAGTATTTAAAACATAACTTTTCTACTTATATATTCTGAATTTCAAGAAACTGTCATCTACAATTGTGTTCAGTATGTTATTTGGAGTCTGATAGAACAGACTTGTTTTTTTGGTGAATAGTAACATACCCTTATGAATAGTAATATGAATAGTAATATGACCTCATGAATAGTAAATAATATTATTATTTTATTTTCCCAAGGCAATAGGATAATGGGATCTTAATTAATTTTCCAATGTCACATAAAACTAATTGCACTTCAATATTGTAATTTTTCGAATTAACTGTGACCTTTTTTAAAAATTAAATTAATAATATTTAGAAAATTATTTTTGAAAAATGGATTTCACTTTTTAATTCTACACGTCGAAAAATGTTAGGGGTAAATTTTTGGTATTTTTCTAAAACTCTTGAATTTTCGGTGAATAGTGAAATACGATAAAATACTGTATAATCAATTTGTCAGTAAAAATGAACTATTTATGATATCATAAATGATGCAAGGACACTTTCTTCGAACTCACATGATATTATCACTATTCAGGGCCACTTTATTTGAGATTATTCATAGTCTTGATAAAAATATTATAATAATGATTAAAATAATCTAAAATACCTCCCCTCCTCCACTATAAATACCACCCTCACTCCCCTCTTCCTCCCACACCTCTCAAGCCTTGATCATTGTCTAATTTCTGTCAAATTTCTTCCCCAATCTTCTTCCCCGCGTCCTAGATCTTCTGGTATAACCAAAATACCAAAATCGAATCCCTTAAGTAGGATCTCAAGGAGAAGAGATCAAGAGGTAAACAACCTCTTTTATTTTCTTTCTTTTCTTTCATTTTTTGTTATTCTCTTCCATTCCCTTTGTCTTGTGTCAGGATATTTCATTAAATATTCCCCCTTACTGTCCATATCTTGTATGAATGATGATATATTCCATTCTTCTCATAAATCATGTTTTTATGAAATTTTAAGAGACGCCGTTAGGCTGCCGAATTTTCTTGAGACATTTCTCAAGATTTTCTTTTATTTCATGATTCATTTTTCTTCTTTCCTCACTCCCTATTATCCAAGAGGCATGAAATATACAGAATCATGTATATTCATTATTTTCTCATGATTATCGAAAATTCCTCATCAGTATTCTTCTCCTCTTCCACTTATTTAAAGAATCAAAAAAACATTGTCCATTTGTGTCGAATTACCGGCATCGTGGACGATGTATTTTCAATTTCCATTAATTCTTTCAAGTCTGGTCATGAAACCATTTATATGGTTGAACCAAGTTATAATATATGTTTTATGACCCTTATATGGTTCTGGAATTCTTTTTTACTCATGGTTCTAATTTAAAAGACAAAATGACGTTGTTATTATCAAAGAACCACTTAAATGATCTAAACGGACATCATTAATGTTTTATCTAATGAATCATACTCATATAAAGCATAAAAGTGATAAATGGTATGAATTATGGTATTGTAAATATGTAAATACTACTCCATTACAATTCTGGAGTTTCACTTCCAATCAACAAGAACGATTCATCATGAACCGATCGTGGAAATCACAAAAGAACTCACCCAAAATAATGCAAGGAACAAAATACTAACAATTAAGGGGTGAAATGAGGTTATTAAATAACCATATAAGATGTTATAAACATGAAAATGTTTCTTTAAAATACTAATAACACTATTTTAACCATTATACAGGATGTTTTAACAAGTTTGAAGTAAGACAATCTTAAGGTAAGGGAATTCTTAACCCGATTTTCATTCTTTGGGTTAACCTTCTAATTTAATATTTATGGGCTATTTAAATTGTTTGTGTGATGGGTTCTGTTTATATTATGTTTCATTATGTGTATTTACAGATTATATACATATTCCATCCACTCTATTAAGTCTCACTTCAAGTATATGATGTTTATAAGGGACTTTTCTTCTAAAATCCTCTTTTAATATTCTGTTTTACAAGATTCAAAAGCAATGTGTTTATGCTATTATTTATGTTGTATGATTATGTTTTGTTTATTGTGCATTGTTTATTATTAAGGTTGGGACCTATATTTCCCTCCAATGCATTGGGTATGAGTAAGTTTGAGGTCGGCCGTATGGTTACTCCAAGTGTAACTGCGATGGTTACACAAAGTATGGTAGCTGTGAGGGTTACAAATTTTAAGGTAGCCAAGATGGTTACAAGATTATGTAAGTAATTCCCCAATATACCTCTATGATTATATTTATGTTTGTGTGGATCTTGTGTAAATATCATGTTACATGAATTAAGTATTTATGGGTGTAAATCATGTCTTTTGAAAATGTTTTCATACGTTATGAGTATTCATGGACTAATGTGATTTTTCCTTATTTTTCATACCTTACTGAGCTTTTGTGCTCATCCCAAGTTTTGAATTGATTTTTCACAGGTTAATGTATGAGTAATACAAGGAAGGAAGACATGATAAATGTTTAAGAATTGTCAAGGAGTCTTGTTTTAAGTTTTAATGTTTTATATTTTGAGAAAAATGGAAACTGATTTTATGGTATCCACTATGTAACAATGTGTAATGTTATGAATGTATTATGTCCTAATTCTATAAAGATCTAAACTTGAAAAGATCCTAAATGTAAAAGGATGTGTTTTCTTGAAGAAATTAAAGATTATGTATGTATTAAGAGTGGGTCTTTACAGTTGGTATCAGAGGAAAGTTTAAGACAACTTTAGGGATTAGAAGTTTTCGTTAAACATATGGTTAGTCTGTATGTCTATTCTTTATGTTAAATCCTTGTTTTATAACTTTTCAGATTAAGGAAATTCAGTTACAAATGGAAGTAGTAGGATCTCAAATGACATTCCTATCTCTTCCTGATGACTTGCTTGCAATAATTATTGCAAAGTATTGTCAAGATGACTTTGAAACCTTTTCTAACATGAAACTCACTTGCAAGAAACTATTTGAGATATCAAACACCTCCACTATACCTCGATACCATCGTGGATCATGGGTTATATTTAAACAAATCTTATTTTCTCAATATTCTCATATTTTTAAGAAAGGTAAATATTATCAAGGAATTTTTAAATATTTTACCTTATCAAGA
Source organism: Viscum album (assembly GCA_963277665.1). Taxonomy (NCBI): domain Eukaryota; kingdom Viridiplantae; phylum Streptophyta; class Magnoliopsida; order Santalales; family Viscaceae; genus Viscum; species Viscum album. The sequence continues at coordinate 457,397,558 of OY728136.1, forward strand.
GATTTTGAAGCATGTTATGATTTTTAAAGAGGTGCTGAAGAAGGAGACCCTTGCGCAACCTATTTATATTTGCTTTTACAGTATAATCTTTCAGCACATACTTATGGTATTTTAAAAGGACCATTGATTGAATGTTTAAACTCAAACTCGGTCCGAAAATTTTATAAAAATCCTATTTTATCAGATGTTTTGAAATTATATGTCATACATGATTATTTTCCAAAACTATTTTTCTGTGAACACCCATATGACCCAAGTTGTACAAGGTGTATTTGGATAAAGGAAGAAAATGATTTTGAATGATCTCCAAATCATTGTTGCAATGCATGGACCTTCTGTTTACGTGATAAATATGATGATGAGACCAGGTGGACACCTTGTTCAAGGTACCCTCAATTGTTTAATAAGTAAATAAAATTGTGAGGACGCAATTTCCGGAAGGTGGGGATAATGTAACATCCTAGTTTTTTTTAAAAAAATAGAAATGCATGGAACTTTTTTTTAAAATAGATACTTTTAATTAGTCTTTAAAACATAACTTGTCTAATTCTATATTCTGAATTTCAAGAAACTGCCATCTATAATTGTGTTCAGTATGTTATTTGGAGTCTGATAGAACAAACTTGTTTTTTTGGTGAATAGTAACATACCATTATGAATAGTAATATGAATAGTAATATGAATAGTAATATGAATAGTAATATGACCTCATGAATAGTAAATAATATTATTATTTTATTTTCCCAAGTCAATAGGATAATGGGATCTTAATTGATTTTCCAATGTCACATGAAACTAATTGCAATTCAATATTGTTATTTTTCGAATTAACTGTGACCTTTTTTAAAAATTAAATTAATAATATTTAGAAAATTATTTTTGAAAAATGGATTGAACTTTTGAATTCTACACGTCGAAAAATGGTAGGGGTAAATTTTTGGTATTTTTATGAAACTCTTGAATTTTCGGTGAATAGTGAAATACGATAAAATACCGTATAATCAATTTATCAGTAAAAATGAACTATTTATGACATCATAAGTGATGCAAGGCCAATTGCTTAGAACTCACATGATATTATCACTATTCAGGGCCACTTTATTTGAGATTATTCATAGTCTTGATAAAAATATTATAATAATGATTAAAATAATCTAAAATACCTCCCCTCCTCCACTATAAATACCACCCTCACTCCCCTCTTCCTCCCACACCTCTAAAGCCTTGAGCATTGTCTAATTTCTGCCAAATTCCCTCCCAAATCTTCTTCCCCACGTCCTAGAGCTTCTGGTCTCACCAAAAGACCAAAATCGAAGCCCTTAAGAAGGATCTCAAGGAGAAGAGATCAAGAGGTAAACAACCTCTTTTATTTTCTTTCTTTTCTTTCATTTTTTGTTATTCTCTTCCATTACCTTTGTCTTTTGTTGGGATATTTCGTTAAATATTCCCCCCTTACTGTCCATATCTTGTATGAATGATGATATATTCCATTCCTCTCATCAATCTTGTTTTTATGAAATTTTAAGAGATGTCGTTAGGCTGCCGAATTTTCGTGAGACATTTCTCAAGATTTTCTTTTATTTCGTGATTTGTTTTTCTTCTTTCCTCAATCCCTCTTATCCAAGAGGCATGAAATCTCCAGAATCATTTATATTCATTATGTTCTCATGATTATGGAAAATTTCTCATCATTATTCTTCTCCTATTCCACTTATTTAAAGAATCAAAAAACATTGTCCATTTGTGTCGAATTACCGGCATCGTGGATGATGTATTTTCAATTTCCATTAATTCCTTCAATTCTGGTCATGAAACCATTTATATGGTTGAACAAAGTTATAATATATGTTTTACGACCCATATATGGTTCTAGAATTAGTTTTTACTCATGGTTCTAATTTAAAAGACAAAATGACGTTGTTATTGTCAAAGAACCACTTAAATGATCTAAACAAACATCATTAGTGTTTTATCTAATGAATCATACACATATAAAGCATAAAAGTGATAAATGGTATAAATTATGGTACTATAAATATGTAAATACTACTCCATTACAATTCTGGAGTTTCACTTCCAATCAACAAGAACGATTTATCATGAACCGATCGTGGAAATCACAAAAGAACTCACCCAAAATAATGCAAGGAACAAAATACTAACAATTAAGGGGTGAAATGAGGTTATTAAATGACCATATAAGATGTTATAAACATGAAAATGTTTCTTTAAAATACTAATAACACTCTTTTTACCTATTATACAGGAGGTTTTAACATGTTTTAAGTAAGACAAGCTTAAGGTAAGGGAATTCTTAACCCGATTTCCATTCTTTGGGTTAACCTTCTAATTTAATATTTATGGGATATTTAAATTTTTTGTGTGATGGGTTCTGTTTATATTATGTTTAATTATGTATATTTATAGAGTATATACATATTCCATCCACTCAATTAAGTTTAACTTCAAGTATATGATGTTTATAAGGGACTTTTCTTCTAAAATCCTCTTTTAAAATTCTGTTTTACAAGTTTCAAAAGCAATGTTTTTATGCTATTTTTTATGTTGTATGATTATGTTTTGGTTATTGTGCATTGTTTATGATTAATGTTGGGACCTATATTTCCCTCCAATTCATTGGGTATGAGTAAGTTGGAGGTCGGCCGTATGGTTACTCCAAGTGTAACTGCGATGGTTACACAAAGTATGGTAGCCGTGAGGGTTACAAATTTTAAGGTAGCCAAGATGGTTACAAGATTATGTAAGTAATTCTCCAAGATACCTCTATGATTATATTTATGTTTGTGTGGATCTTTTTTAAATATAATGTTACATGAAGTAAGTATTTATTGGTGGAAATCATGTCTTTTGAAAATGTTTTCATACGTTATGAGTATTCATGGACTAATGTGATTTTTCCTTATTTTTCATACCTTACTGAGATTTTGTGCTCATACCAAGTTTTGAATTGATTTTTCAGAGTTTAATGGATGATTAATACAAGGATAGAAGGCATGTTAAATTTTTAAGAATTGTCAAGGAGTCTTGTTTTAAGTTTTAATGTTTTATATTCTGAGAAAAATGGAAACTGATTTTATAGTATCCACTGTGTAACAATGTGTAATGTTATGAATGTATTATGTCCTAATTCTCTAAAGCTATAAACATGAAAAGATACTCAATGTAAAAGGAAGTTTTTTATTGAATAAATTCAATATTATGTATGTATTAAGTGCTGGTCTTTACAGTACCAAGTATTCCATAAAGAAATAAGTTCACTGCATTAGAAGAGGAAATGTAGGGATTTATCATAGTAGTTTATCATGCATGTTAGAGAGATTGGTGAAACTTATTATTTTAATGTGACTCCACCACAATTTTTTAGGCCATTAATATGGGAATAATTCATCTCACATTAAATATTAATAAAAAATGGGTGAATTTTCATGGAATGATATTATATGTGAACTACATCACCCCCCACACATTTTGGGAATCCATTCACCTTGAAGATGGTCTTGTAAACAAAGTATTATCTGAGGAGGAACCCATATGTTCTAGAATTATTCCTTGTAACCCTTCTCTAATATTCATTTGTAAAAAATATAAAATTCCCTCTTTCATTCACCTATAATTTTTCTCTTTTTATAATAAAGATCATATGATCTCACCTATCTCAACAAAATAATATCTCTTTATCTTGACATCTCTAACCATGTAGGTTTCATATTAGTGTCATCAATCTATATGATTGATGTCGCATTCCTTGACTTCCACAAAATGAACTCAACGATAACACCGCTATATCAATATGATTAATCAGGAAGTTGAATTATCCTCAAAAGTCACGAGATACAAAATTTTGTTAAATAATAGAAGGGATAAATTCATTCTCAAATTATTCAGTAATACAACATCACTCATGATGTACGCAACCTACGATACCTCATCATGAGAATATGTGTTCATTTTTTATTTTTAAATAAATAAAATTACATGACTCATGAAATGTAATAATATCATTATTAAGGAAAAAGGATCATTACACATAACCATATATAGGAATACCCAATGACACATATAAATGTGGATTTCCAATTGGCATGTCATGTCTTCATAATACCGTGTACTGAAGATTACAAAAGGTGGACACCATAAGAACATTTCTCAAAGAACTATGAGTCTCCACTCCTGATAACCTGTATCATTTGGGTCTGATTAATTGATATTATCTAGCTATATAACTTATATTTATGAATATTTTCATGTACGTTTTATGTTCTCATAATAATAGAGAATAACTATGACCTTTCAGTGTGATAGGTAAACTTAAGACATTATCATATGCTATGTCAAGTAGAAGAATAATCATTAGGTGATGAAAACATTTATTAATATTTAAATACATGAACAAAAGTAATCATAAGGTGCATAAAAGTTGGTTCTATGGAAGCAACTCCACGAGACACCCACTTACACTATATCAAAATCCCAACAACCTTTTTCCAAATTACTCTCTCGGGATATTCATGCTTCTACAGAGATAATACTAGGTTAATGGGTACTCTATATTTTCTTCCTTAGAAACTATTATCACAATGACTTTTCCCTATTGAGAAAAATACCCCAATATATGATATTTTCGGAGTATGTGCTTTGTCAGTTGATTTGACCTTATCTCTTTTATGAGCTCCATTGATGTAGTATTATCAAAATAAACTATGATAGGTTCTTTATTATTAAGTTCTACATCAAGATCCTTGAAGAAGTTGAAAATCATAACTACTACCTTCACTACATAAAAATGCATTCTATACATGGAAATTATTATAGAATCAAAGAAAACATGATTCTTTTTACTCTTTCTTCTTGAAGCTCCTCTGTTGATAAATATGACTTATATTGATTGCAACTTTAGATAATTTTTATTTGTTTAGAAACTAGAAATAGTATATCCTCTAATAACTAGTTTTTCATCTCCTTATTATACTAGTAACAAATCCTTGTACACCTCATATACTTAAGGATATCCTTAATATTAGACTAATGTAGTTTTGTTGGATCCACTTGACATTTAACTTCCATGATTAAAGCATAAGAAACATGAAGCCTAGTACATACCATGGAATACATGATAGATCCTATCATAAATGTATATTTGATTCTACTCATTATCTATCTCTCTTTATTCTAGAGCACACATTTTCTTGAAGAAATTTATACCATGTGATAATATAACAAATCCCCTCTTGGATTATTCCATACTAAATATATTTAGTATCTGATCAATGTATATACGTAGACCTAGTCCAATAATCCTTTTAAATCTATCACAAATGATCTTGATTCCAAGGATATATGCTACTTCACCTAAGTCCATTATAGAGTATCAATTGTTTAACTAGTCCTTAACTAACTGTAAGACTGGTATATCATTTCCAATAAGTAATATTCCATCATCATATACTAATAGGAATACAATTTCACTCCCATTAAACCAATTTTAATCACATAGATCACATTCATTCTTTATGAAACAAATTCTCTTATGGATTCATCAATCCAAATTTTTTATGACTGAGATTCTTACATAAACTCATAAATATATCTCTATAAGTTTTAAATATTTTTTGAATTTATGGGTGTCACAAATTCTTTAGGTTGTATCATATAGAAATATTCCAAAATTTTCCCATTAAGTAATTTTATTATGAAATATATTAATCAAATATCATAGTCATGGAAATATATTATGGAAAGTATAATTCTAATAGATTTAAACATGTAAAATAGGAAAAATCATCCTTTTTAGTTAATTACTTGATGTTTTTTAAATCCTTTAAGAACTATCCTTTCTTTATTGGTAATCACTTTAATGTCCAAATCCAGTTTTCTCCTAAATACCCATTTTCTTCTAATAGGATTTACATCAACTGGTGGATTGAATAGAATCTAGACATGGTTCTGATGCAAGAAATTCATCTCAAAAATCATGGATTCTCTCCATCTTGTATCTTCTAAGCTCCATAATTCCTCTTTGTTTGAAATAGGATCATTATTCCCAACCAATAATGAGTCACAATCTTTGATGATGACAATCCATTTCTTTTTAGTTATTTATCCTCTCTGTTTATCCATTGTAGTACTTATGTTTTAGAAATAAAAAATTCCACAAGGACCTATAGAATTTCATATTGTACCAAATCATGTGTATCTTGAGCATTAAAAACACCTTACAACTCCATGAACGAGTAAGTGACAACACATATTTATTTCCATAAGTTTACACATATGGTATCCCAATTGTCATGTGAGTTGTCACTTGGTTTAGAATGTGTTTTGAAATTTTTAATTCATATCCCTATAAGGATAATTGAAGATTTTTTGGAATTATTAATTAAATTACCTTGTGAATCAAGGAATAGTTCATCCTTTAATTGACATAACTCCCCAATAGTGTATAAGGATGAGAGAGATAGTATAGAATCTAACACTACCATAAAAATTAGATGAACTCTTGGAAAATATACTCACCACCTCGATCAGATATAATCTTATTTACCTTCATTCTATGTTTATTCTCTACTTAATTATTGTACTCTTTGGATTTATCAAATTATTCGAACTTATACCTCATCATGTGTATATATATATATCTACATAAGTCATCAATAAAAGAAATCAAGTATGTATACCCACCACTAGGTTCTATTTGAAATAGTGTGAACAAATCAGTAATTCTAGAAGCTTTGAAAAACTTTTACATTATTGACGAAATGTAGCTTGGTCATTATTTCTTGTAAATGAGTGTAACATTTTTCCAATGATTTTAGGTAAAAAAATTCTAAGTAAACATATTTATATATCATTGTTAAAAACTTCTCATTTTCATGGACAATATAATGATTCCATAGTTCGGTGTAAAATGAGTCATCCAAACTTGGTTTTTTATCATGTTTCAGTACTTGGGATTCATAATAATATATATGAAGAACAATATTTAAATGTCCAAAACTATAACATATGTTTTTTATATGAAATAAGCAACTTTTATTTATGAACACAAAAATAAATCTATCTGCATATTAGTAGGATTAAAAATTATGTTCTCAGATACCATTGGAACATAATAATAATAAGTTAAGATGAAGACCATACCTATTGGAAATATAATGATGTATTCCCATATGTCTAAATCATTTGGACTCACACCATTGGAATTTTGTAAATCCACCTCTTCTCTAGAAATATTTAAATATATAATTACTTCCTATATTTAAATATAGATGTGAGAACCAAAAAATATATCTAATACCCATTGTGTATAGATATAATGATTTCACTTGATAGTGATAGAACCTAGATCATCCCTTAGAGTATCTAACTAGGAGCAGTTATTCCTCAAATGACATAGCTAACCACATGTAAAACATAAAAAATAATTTTCCTTTGCCTATCATTGGATCTTGCCATTCTTGTAAAGATGAATCTCAAGAGCCTTAGATGTGGAATGAGTCTTGGGATCTTCTACATTATTCTTCATTTTATTATTCACCATAAGGACTATCTTATTTTCATTCCCCATGTCTTTATCAATATGTTTAATTATTATATGTAGTTTTAAGAGATAATTTTCAATATAGATCATATTATAATTAACATTGAAACTGGAGAGGATATTAGTTAGTGAAGATGAAATGAGATATGTGTGCATCTAATCAAGGATCATAAATTCCAAGATATCCAAGCACTCAATATAATCAATCATCTTGAATACATGAGAACTTACTAGAATTTACTATCTATGATTTCATGCGAACATTGTATTGGAGATCCCAAACTCTATTATCTCACTTTATCTTCATAAAAATCTATGGCGAGACATAATGTTGTACACATCAATATCCATGTGTTGCTTATAAGCCCATAGGATATTGATGAAAAAATGAATAAATGGGAATATATGGAATCAAAAAATGTTTTATATACATAAATAGTTCTTCCTCACTATATCCTTTTCCAGAAGTCTTAAAAAGAGGTTTTTCCAACATATATATATTTCATTCATGGTGTAGTATAATGTGTAGAATCCTATATCATTAATAGAAATTTGAGTTGATGATAAGGTTATCATTCAATGATATGGATCATAGTGATATAGTTAAATTCATGTTGATTTCCATTTCTATAATTAATAATAGAATAATTTTTGTACATTTTCTAGACTATAAAAAAATATTATTAATTTAATTTAATTTAATTTACTAGTCCCCCACTATTTTATTCAAACCTAATAACCCTAACTATTAGTTTCATAATGTAACATTTCATAGATATCCAAGTGGAAAGGATACACAAGCCCCTTATCATAACACATATAGAGGTATAATATACTAATTGAAGTTATTTAGGTAGGTGTAACTTTCTAACTGCATTAACTCATAGCTCATTGATCCACTGAGTGGACTTCCCAATCATAAAATCCTAGATTATTATTTCCTCAATAATTTAACTATTAGTAGTACTATGTATTTGTATGGAAATCAATCCTTAATTCAAGATAGGTTTATTTAACCCAACACTCAAGATAGAGATTCTTTGATAATTGAAAGCACTCTGATAGAGGTTAATCAACCACTTTAAACTATGGTTTGATATCTACCCAAGTAATGGACAGTTATATCAACTGAATATATTATTGTAAGGTATTTTTATATTTATTTTTAAACATACAATTTTATCTTATTACATTCCCATTAATATTAATTGAATTTCACTTAATAGGTTAACCATATGCAAGTAAAATTTATAAATATTATAATATTTATTTAATACCTTCTCGCATGTTTGTTAATTAATTTATTTAATGATTTAAAAATTATATAAATAATTGAATATGTGACTAACATAAATAAAATAAATAAAGTGGAATGACCATGATCATATCTAATGGTTGGTTTATATAGAAGATGATAAACTAACCCTTAACCATACAGATTTATCTCAAGAAACCAAGCATGGTTTTAGTTTCAATATCCCCCCTATACTTCAGTATACTTCCTTGATTTTTTCACCTATAGTTTAAATATGAAATTCCACCAGTTGCTTGGGAAATCAATCCTTTACATGATTTTACTCACACCCAGTTCATTAGAAACAAATAATTGGTTAAAGAGTTATATATAAAAGAAAATGTGGGCTCATAGGACCTTACATAGTGAGAGGGTAGGAATGAATCACAGTCTATTATTTAATTTAATAAAATATTACAAAAATCATGCAATAATAAATTAAATAAACCAATTCCATACATAGGATGATATATACTCATGATTGTCCACATATCATTCAAATAATACAAGAATATACACTATAAATCCTATAATTTAATTTTATCTTTATTAATAAGATAAATTCTATTAAATTAATATAATTAATTCTCTAATTCTCTATCTTATTGAATATCAAAAGTCACTTGGAGATATCCATCATAAATGAATCATGGATAATAAATGGACTGAATAGTATTTTAGAAGCCGAAAAAGTCTGTAACTCTTAGAGGAAGGTTCGAAATGACAAAGCGAAGTCATATTCAGAATCAGAGTCTCGGTCCAAAGGCCCGGGAAGTGGTGAGTGAAATAAAGGAGGACATGCGTGAAATAATATTGTGCATGCGAAGAATCCCCAGGGTTCGCGTAATCGAGCTGGTGGTGCACGCAATTTTGCGCGCCCCGGTTCCGTGCAGTGAAGCTTTGTGGGCTGAAATTTCCTGGCGCGGAAGATTTCGCGCGCCGCTTGGATTCCACACAGGCCGGTGCTTATAAATAGAAGGTGACCCCAAATGGTTTGAGGTTGTGCAATTCAGAACGGATCCTGTGCGCGCAATTTGGACTCCCCCATGTGCAAGTTGACTTCCAGGTAATTCCTCTTTTCACGCAACCTTGCCCCGGGGTTCGCCGTTGCGGGAAACTCCACTAGCTTAAGTGAATTTTCCTACTCCTCCGGGTTCTTCCCTTGCACGTAATCCTTTCCCGTGCGCGCAATCCCCTTCTGTGCGCGCAATCCCAATCCTTTGTGTGCAATCACCTATCCACGCAATCCTCTAGCCCGATTGCGCGCCATCCCAGTGTTTTGTGTGCAAACCTTCTTTTTGCGCACAACACCCAGGACCCTTTACCTTGATGCCCCTTGGCCGCCTCTCCGCGCCGGCACCTGATGTCTTCCCTACCGGGCATGCACGCCATGCGTTGTTTTCCCGTACGGCATTCTAGGATCGTATGAAGTAACCTCAAGGTCCCTTAGGCGGTGTTTACCGTTGCGTTTCTTTGCCTTATTCTTCTCCGCATAGGCACGCTAACGGCTATTGCTTCTTCGCATAACTACGCTAATGTGGACCCCTCAACGGTTCACCCTGCAGCCCCCCTTCACTACGGCCTTGCCGATGCCTTCCCTCCCACAAGGGGTAGAGGGAATTGGTCATGTAAGCCCTATGGGTGTGGAGCAAACCCAACTCATCCAAGCTGCAGGACGTTAAACTGCTAAGTACCTTGTCCTTAACACATGGCGTTAAACTGTGGTCCGACCCTGTGCCTCGCACGCAGGTTCCCCGCAGCTCAGACATTATTTACGCCCACTCGTCTCCACAGGAATGGATTCTTCCTCACATGGAATTAGATCCCCCTTGTTGGAGTGTCGTTTGTCTGCGGGGGAAGGGATGCCTCAGAGCATAAGCCCCTAGGATCTCTTACGGATGGTTGCACCCACGCACCTCCGTACTTTCCCCCTGCCAAGGCCATTGGAGTCTCTTTCCCACTGCTCTTTGTCGCACCACGGGACTCCATCCTGGAGTAAACCCCGGCACCAAGGGCCGCTAACCACGCGTAATCCCATGTTTCCTCTTCGGGCCGCTCAACACATAAGCCCTTTCCTGCTTCTCACGGACGCACCCTTTGCGACGTGATCGCCTGGTCCCTGCTGCCTCTTGTTTCTCACACCGATCATGACTCTCGTGGGATTAGAGTGCGTATAGAACTTTACATCCACCATGGGCCGCCTCAGAACGTAAGCCCCATACCAGCAAACTACGTGGCCTTTGATTCGTGCTAATGCATGGTACGTAGGAAGCCTCCATGAGGTTCAATCCCACCACCCGTTCATTCCGATCTCTCCACGTCGGTTCCCCAACCACCATGGGCCGCTTCAGAGCATAAGCCCCATATCCACCATAGGCCACCTCAGAGCGTGAGCCCCAAATTCCCTCGTCCCACAAGACGTTAAACTATATCTCATCCCGTAGGATGTTAAATTGTATGCCTTGAACTACGTGGACTTTGATCTGTGCTAATGCATGGTACGTAGGAAGCCTCCACAAGGTTCAAGCCCATCACTCAGTTGTTCCGACCCCTTCGCATCGGTTCACCAGCATCATTATGGGCCGCCTCAGAGCGTAAGCCCCATGCCTCACACCCATGTCTCATCCTGACTTCCCCCTCGAGCCCATGTGCCTTGGGAAGCTCATGCACTAGCCCGGAGATCTTACTTCCTCCAAGCTCCAATCCATGCATTCATTCTCACGGGTCGCCTCTTCAGGTGTCCCACCATACCACCGAACTACGTGGACTTTGATTTTATGCCTTGGAGATACGTAGGAAGCCTCCATGAGGTTCAATCCCATCACTCCATCACCCATCCTAATCCTTACTCAGGCCACCACATCCCGGTGGGATCATGACACCTCATTCCACTCCACAGTATTCGGGAAGCCGCCCACGTGCTAGCCCCAACATCGGTGTTCCCCCTAGGAGGTTCTTCAATCTGATCCACTCTCAGTGTTCTGATCAGTCCGATCCGTCCCTGAAAGACGTTAAACTCACGGCATACCCCGTGTTAGACATGGGAAGCTGAGGAAAACCTTATATGGTACACAATCCCTACGTTCGATGTGGGATGCCTCAGGCTTCCATGCCCTCGAGAATCCCTGTGATAAGGGACAGAAGACAAACATGCTGATCCCCAGCGTCAAGACATGCCAACGACAACCCAACGTGACCATTCTCCTCACCGAAGGTTGCTGCCCCGACAAGACCCCTTGGAGTGTCTCGATGGAAGCAGCGTAATTAACTGGCGTCCATGTAGATATGGTACCGGGAATGAGCTTCATGAACCCATCTTAAATCTATGAGGGAGAACCGAACTAGGTGACGAGCTCCGAGGAGGAATCCACGGAAGGAAGAACCGACATCCCATCATCCCGGTTTCTATCAAGGAGCAGACGTCCCTGAACAAGGAACGGATGTCGCCCGCCTTTGGAAAGTAGTAATGTAGGGAAACAAGCTGTGCATCCTCCCCCTGTGTGACGGACACGCGCGCACGCCCCGGCGTAAAAGCGTTGGAAACAGAAAATGGTGAACCCGACGTGAAGCTCTTCTCCTCAATACGGAGACGAGTAGCGTTCGAGGAGTCAGAAGACTAGCATGTCACCAGGTCCGAGTACCTATCACCGGGATGTGAAACCCGCCAGGGGTTGAGGCAGTCAGGATGTTGAGCACTCTGTTCTGCGATGTCGTCAGCATCGATCCCTCTCACCGACCACGGAAGACGTAATGATGTTGGGATATTGGTTGTAAATTTCTTTTCCTATTAGTACTAATGGGTTTATCTCCCTACTTCCAGAAATCAGATCACTGCATCTGGAGCTCGATCTCCACCTTCCCACCGGTGCAGGGGCAGGGGCAGTACCGACGCGGCTACCCCGCATGGTCCTTCCTTTTCCACAGTCACTCCGGATCCGATTGCTACGACTTCCAGGCACTCACGCCCCCTCTCCCCATCAAAAATCATCCAGTGAAGGGTGATCAATGACCTGGTTTGTAGGTAGGATGAGGAAGGGATCATCCCCACCAGGGACATGGCCCGTTTGGATCTAGAGGCGGTTGCGCCTCACCATCGTCACCACCCCCGAGGGCCGCGCAGGGAGCCGCTGCTCCCCACTACGACGTTCAACCACTTCGGGAGCCTATCCCCGGAGCGCCTTGACACATCCCTCCCCTATTCCAATGAGATGGGGGATGTTCGGGTCCGCCTGATCGGAGACCCATCCCAGGGGTTAATGGAAAGAGCCCTCGCTAGGCTGCGTCGATGTCGTTGCCCGACTCCCTGGGCTGAGGAGCAGGCAATCTTCGTGGCCGCACCACCGACTCCAACCCATCTAACTCGACGCCATCGTCGGGCGTGAGTGGAAGAGAATGCCCGTCCTGGGGCACCAACATCAGCAACTATTGTGGCCTGAGCCACTACTGACTCCTGTTACCATACCCTCGCACATGTTGAGCAGGGGCGGTCACATGTCCGACTGGGATCGAGGCCCCGACCGCCTTGCAGGCAGGTTAGGTCGACTCTCCCGGTCGTGGGCACAGGCAATGGCCACCACGGACCAATCCGCAGTAGTGCCACCCACCATGAAGGCTCATTCCGTGCCACTGACCTGGAAAGCCGAAGGCTTCTTCGCGACGGCTACGCTCTGGGCATGACTCTTTCTAGAACCCACTACACTGGGTATGAGGTCACTCCCCCTACCGTTGGCCGTGAGTATGGAGTCGTTGCATATCCAGTCGCTCACTCACATGGAGGTCCTCCCCATGTCCCTTTCGACATCTGTCCCGGTGCTTCTCACACCCCAGCCTTCAGTCCCCTCTGCCCCAACGCTATTGCAGCCAAGGGACTCCTTGATGGAAATCATCCTTACCCTAAGGAGCCACCCAGGGGTAGGAAGGCGGGACGTCATCGCCGTAAGAGGAATTTCAGGGGAGTCCGAATGGAAATTAGACCAGTCTGTTTCTTAGACTCTGAGGCGGAGTGCGACTCGGCGATGGAACCTTCCCCCCAACCCTTTGAGTCGAGGGCAGGGATGGGGACGCGACGTGTCAGTCTCGTACTCCCCGAATGTGAGATTCTTATGATTCCCTCCTCCCTCCGAAGGTATATCCAGGAGGATGAGGACTTGGCGTACCCCCAAGGGTTAGACCCGCAGTTACCACTGGCCTCCCCAGAAGCACCTTCCACCTCAGTCAGGGAGGGTGGGGAAATTTTCTAGGGACCGACAGAAGAGTTGCAATGTGACGCACCCTCGGCGAGCACTGACGTTGTGACAGGAGGCATGTTTTCCAGCCCATCCTATCATGACGTGGCAGCCAGGGCACTAAAACCCTTGGAGGACGACTCAGGGATCGGCGTCCAATTCGCCTGTTCTCTGTATTCCCCGCCGGCCATCCCACCGGCCCGGCGTCCTGCCTCGGTTTCCGTTTCTAGCTCCCCGGCCATTCTCAGTTGATAAGCTGGGGCAGCAAGGGCTAGATCCTGAACTAGAGTTGTGGAGCTTCTGAACCGTCCTCACAGCAGGCCACTTCCCTAAGAAGTTTTGGCCGGTCGCTGGATCGGATTTTGATATGCCAGAGTCACTCACCCCAATAGAGTTTGAATGTTTCTTCCAGACTCTCTGGGTGACTCACTCCCGTCTTCTCCATCTGCTAGCGCCTCATACTGGGAGTCAAGCACATCTCAAGGATATCGGTGAGCAGTGCCATCGGGTCGACCTGGCTGTGCTCCCCACAGTTCGGAACCCCGAGTCACTTGGCCACCACAGGGCCCTCCATCAACAATGCGTCTAGAGTTTTCAAGTACTCCACAAGGTTATCAAGGAATCTACCACCCACGCGCACGTCTGTGGATGGGGGCAGTACGCTGCCCTTCTTTTCTGTGCGATCCGCCGACAAACCGATTCACTGGGCGGCCCTGAGGGAATGTCACCAAGGGCAGTGGCGGTCAACATGGCCGACCTTCTGGGTGAGGGAAATGGTGTGGAGCTCTTCGATGGGGACTCTCCCCCTGAGGAAAAGCCACTACTGAACCCATCTGGGAGGATTACTCACCAACAGAGGAGCCTCCTAGGTCTCCCTGCACCCACTGAGGCACTAACACTGAGCCGAAACATCGGCAAGGGTAAAGAGTACGTCGGGTATGTCAACCTTACCGACCCATATGCCTCGGTACAGAAGGTAGAGGAAGACCCCAAGAAGGCCACACTATGCCAATAGCTTGCTAAGAAAAAGAGGCCGGTTGATGAGCTCTTGGCCGAACGCATTACAGAGCGGCGTCCTGACTACGTTAACCCTAGGCCAGGACAACAGGGGCAGGAGCACCTACCCCTTGATGAGATTCCCCCAGGAAACTGTGGCCATGTTGTGTTCGCCAACAGGGGAGAGGCCGGATCCTATGGTAAGAGGGCGCAATACGCCTCGTTGAACCCTCCCAAGCGGCGGGATCACCTTGGGGACCCTGCTCGGTTTCCCCCTACAGCCCCGAGAGTCGCTCCGCCAGCTGCCCCGCGAGCTGCTGAGCTTGAATACCAGATTGAAGAGCCCGGCAATGCACTTGTAGTTATAGATCCCTGTCAGGACAGGAATCCGCATCCGGAAGATCTAATGGAAGTACTCATTGCCCGCTTAGAGGCCCTGGAAATTCGACAGGTGGCAATCCCACCAGACGGCAAGCCATACCCAGCGTGGGTGGATGATATGCCGGCCCCACCAGGATTTGGGAACCCCACTTTCACCCCCTTTAATGGGACCGGAGACCCGCCACATCACCCGGACCACTTCAACTCGAGGTGAGGGCCTATGTTAGGGACTCCGACGTAGTAGAAGGCTGTCAAGCTCCATTGCTTCGTTCAGACACTAGAAGGATCAGCATTCGTTTGGTACAGCCAGCTCCCTGTCGGATCTATGACTAGCTGGGAGGACCTTCGCTGACAATTCCTCTACCATTTCATTTCCACAACCTGGAAGCCGAACATCGCAGACCTCTTTAGGTGAAAAAAAGTCTCGATGAGTGGGTCGCGAACTTCATCGCCCGGTGGAAGGGGCTCACGTACTCCCTTGACATGCCACTAACTCATGATAAATTAGTGACAATGTGTGTAAGGAATGTAAAGGCAGAGATGGTTCCTTCTCTGATCACTTAGAATTACCCCTGAAGGGTTCCAGGACTTCTCAGACAAGGCTCAGCGCCTCGAAGAAGCCCTGCAACAGGCCAGTCAAGCACGCCCGCTGCCTCCTGTAATCTCTGCAAGAAGAGCCGCCAGAGTCGAGCCCGCTGTTGTGGACCAGATAGAGGCCCCTAGACAGCTAGAGTTTCTACCAGTAAGGCTAGCTCAGTATCCCCATAAGGGTCCACCCCCACGGGCATGGCCTCCAGCCCAGCAGCGACCGCCTCAAAATCGGCAGGCACCTCCATGTAACACACCGCCACCACCTAGGAGAGATAATCAGGCTCCGCCTCCTCGAAATTCTCCTCCGGCCCCTGGTCATGGTCAGCCTCCAAGAGCCCCCTTTCCAGATAGAAGGAATCGTACTTACTTGTTTGACGAGGCCCAGGTCCCCGGTTATTTCCATAGTGCCTTGGAGCAAAGGATCGTGCGGCTGCCTGAGTGCCGAAAGCCAGAAGAGGCGCATCTCACTGATCACCCTAACTACTTCCCTTATCACCGGACCCTAGGGCACACCATCCAGTGATGCTATGTGTTCAAGGACTGGCTCCAAGACCAGATTGACAACAACATAGTCAGGTTGGGCCCATCCTCGGCGCAACTGGCAGGTGTCTTCGTAAGGTCATATGGTAGTAGTGGCAATGAGGATGAGTGGAAAAAGGTTTCTGACCATGGGTCCTGGAAGTATAACATCTGGATGGCCCGCAAGACAGTCACCCGCGCCCATGGCATCATCCATGCCTGCCTGAGTCATCCAGAGCCCTCAGAATCTTTGAGCACCGCTTTGGAATCGTCGTCCCAGCCTACATCTTCCCAGAAGAGAAAGCGGTGGTGCAAGAAGAAAAAATGTGCCCTGCCAATGCCATCATCATCCCACACGCTTGGTGATTTTATGCCCCCAGAGATGGGTATCCCTCCAAGACTCCGTCTGGTAGTGGATGACTCCTCGAGTGAAATCCCGGGGTACGTTTTGGTTAACACCGTAGAGTTGGTAAATCTTTTTTTGACTCCTGACGATGAGGAATGCCAGGTGGACCTTCCCAATGTCCCCATCCATCTCCAACATCGGTGAATCCGCGGCTACATGAATCGCCGGGGCACAGAAGTCGTCACCTCTAGTCAGGTCGTGCACACTACTGAGACCAGGTAGCAGGCCCGATATAGAGCTCAGCACACGTGGATCCCTCACCCGGTGTCAACAAGTTCTCCTCCACCACCGTTTGTGTTTCTAGATCAGGCAGAATCGCCTCGGTCGTGCCGTGACCAGCTCTGCCCTGTCACCGGCCAACCGTAACCTTCCAGTCCTAATCTGGGACTACATCCTTCCAGTCCTAACATGGAAGCCACCTCCCGGGCTTAAACTAGTGAATAGAGAGACGTGCCTAGTACCAGTCAGTCACCGGTCCCGCCGGTAGGGCCCGTCATGCCTCCAATCACAGAGCGGCCTCCTGTAAGCAGAAGATTGTGTTTGGTTTGAAAGTATGATATTCAGAAGCACCTGGCCAGCATTCCAGCAAGGCTTTCTATCCTTGAGGCTCTTCTTCTGTCGTTTGAAATGCATGAGGTGCTCGCTGAGGCTCTAAGGAGACCCCTCCAGTTTGAGATGGAGGTGGCGGCCGCAGAAGCCTTCCACACCGAGGTGATTGAGAACACCGAATGTCAGGCGGTTATCTCATTCTCTGGTGAAGATGAAGACCTTCCCATACAGGGGTGCATTCGCCCACTGTACATCGTTGGCCAGTTCAATGGCGTGGAAGTCCGCCGCTGTCTTGTTGACACGGGTTTTGGGATTAACCTAATCCCAACTCGGACGATGCGGAAGCTGGGCCTGTCTGAGGATGATCTAACTCCCTATGACCTCAGGATCCCGGGGTATGACAGGATCGAGAAAACTCCACTGGGAAAGATTTGTTTGAAGACCTAGTTCGGCGGCCTAGTTTCCAATACCAAATTCATGTTTGTCTCTCAAGACACCGCCTACAATGCGATGATGGTTAGGTCGTGGCTCCACCTTAACGCAGCGGTTCTTTAATCGTATATCTAGTGCCTCAAATACTCCCTTAAGGGTTGAGTGGGCGTGCTCGAAGGAGATGCGTCTCTTTTTGCCTCTTGTGAAGCCCGTTATCTGGACGCTAACTATTACAAGAGCAAGGAAAAGCAGATCCTGGAAGGTGAAGTTGAGCCTGCCACTGTCACGAGTGATCCCTGGGTATTTTTGGACGATGTATATGTCTTCCAAATCCATCGGTTGGAGGCCACAACCCCCGACATGGGGCAATGCTTTGTTGTTTCGGGTACCAGAGGAAGGCATATTTCCGGGTCCAAGTGACGGCGGGAAATCACCTCGTACTCTTACACCAACCAGGCTCAGGTGATCCCCAAGCCCCCTACCCCTGTACGATATCGGGATGTTAGGCTCATGGAAACGGAAGTACGTCATATGTATCTATTCCGCTGGGCCAGAATCGACCGGCTCAAGCCAACGCGCCACTACTGATTTGATGTCATAAAGCATGGCCCCTTGGTCCGAAGACCAGATGGGATTGGATCAACCACCTTTGTCGCCATGGTCTCCGCAGTGCATGAGTCTCCTGACGTGACGACCTCTACCGCCCAAGCTGGCACCAGCTTCTCATCAGGGTCTGGCAACTCCGAAATGGCTCCCCTTGTGGATGATCCCTCCACAAGCGGAGAGAAGGACATGGAAGATGCTCCTACTGCCTTTGAGGAGGACGTCCCCACGATGGTCGATGAGTTAGTGCAGGTGAACCTCGGTAGCAAGGCAGACCCGAGACCCACATTGTTCAGTGCCGCTATGCCCCCCGAGGAACGTCAATAGTACGTAGACTTCCTCAGAAAGCACCGTGATGTGTTCACCTGGAGTTATGACGAGATGACAGGACTAGATCCCCAGGTATCCGTCCACCGCCTTGGCCTTCCAGTAAACCATCACGGGTTCAAGCAGCCTCCCAGAAAGATGCACCCCTCTCACGGTGCCATGGTTGAGGCCGAAGTTGATAAACTCATCAAATCCAACTTCATCAAGGAAGTCCAGTACCCCAGGTGGCTAGCCAACATTGTGCCAGTCAGGAAGAAGAATGGCCAGATCATGGTCTGTATCGACTTCCACGATCTCAATCTCCACTGTCCGAAGGATGATTTTCTCCTTCCCGTGATAGAGTTGTTGATCGATTCCATGACCGGTTTCCAAGCCCTCTATTTCATGGATGGGTACTCCGGGTACAACCAGATCCGGATGGCCCCTGAGGATGAAGATTTCACTGCCTTTAGGGCCCCCCAGGGAACATTCTGCTACGAGGTTATGCCCTTCGGCCTGAAGAATGCGGGTGCCACCTATCAACGGGCAATGCACCTCATATTCAAGATGATTCTTGGGACACTGGTGGAGTGCTACATGGAAGACCTTGTGGTTTAATCTCTTCAACACCAGGACCATCTCAAAGACCTTGAGAATGTGTTCGAATTCCTCCATTCTCACCACTTGAAGATGAACCCATTGAAGTGTGCCTTCGGGGTCACCTCCGGAAATTATCTTGGCTTCGTTGTTAGATATCGAGGCATAAAGATTGACCCAGAGAAGATCAAGTCCATCAGTCAGATGCCTCCCCCGAATAATATTCGGGATCTGAGAGGCCTTCAATTCCACTTAGCCTATATACGCTGATTCATTGTAAATCTGGCTGACAAGTGTAAGCCCTTTTCTCATCTCATGAATAAAGGCGCCGCCTATGAATGGGACGAAGAGTGTTAGATCACTTTTGAGGAAATCAAGCAGTATCTGCTCCAACCTCCGGTCTTGATGCCACCTATTTCCAGAAATCCGCTGGTCTTTTATGTGACCACCCTAGAGAGGTCCCTCGGCGCACTTCTTACCCAGAAGAACAACGAGGGAATAAAGAATAGCCTCTACTACCTTAGCTGCATGCTCCTTGACACGGAAATTAGATATTATCCCATCGAGAAGAGCTTCCTAGCGCTCGTATTTTCCGTACAGAAATTGCAGTACTACTTACAGCACCATGAGGTACAGCTGGTCTCTCGGGTAGACCCGTTGAAATACATCCTGAACCAACCTATGTTGACTGGTCGATTGGCGCGTTGGGCGGTGATCCTCCAGGAGTTCGACATTAGGTTCGTACCTCAGAAGGCTGTCAAAGGACAAGCATTGGCAGACTTCTTAGCTTCCCACCCAACCTCCGCAGACCAGCAACTGGATCTAGGATTTCCTAATGAGGCAATCCTCTCAGTCGATCACGTCATCCCATGCTAGTAGATGCACTTTGATGGTGCCTGCCGAAGCCCCACCGGTAGAAGGATAAACGATCCTAGGCTCAACAGAGTGGGTCTGGGTATTGTCTTCATCACCCCAGAGCAAGCCATTCTACCGTATTCATTCTTGTTGTCAGAAGGCTGCACCAACAATGAGGCAGAGTATCATGCCCTCATCACTGGCCTCGAGTTGGATCTCGAGATTGACGTACCCTATCTGTATGTAAAAGGGGAATCTGATCTAGTCATCAAGTAGGTCAATGGTGACTATTCTGTCAGAAATCTAGAAATCGTGCCATTTTTGGAGTGCACCCTCCGTCTAATGGCTACGTTCCCCTCCCGGTTAGAGGTCGTTCACATTCCCTGGTCGCAAAACAGTCGAGCAGATGCTTTGGCCAGCCTGGCTGCATCACTTGCGGAGCCCGAACAGGATGACCTAATTATCCACGTGGCACACCAGAGAGTCATTTCTCCTGTTATTCCAGAGGGTGATCATGGCCCACGAGTGAACCATCTCATCGCTGGTGCCCCTACGTCAGGATCCTCGGGGGATTCAGGTGTGGTAATCGAGACAGTTCCTGACTGGAGGACGCCCTTGGTTGAATATCTCCAGCACGACAATCTTCCGTCGGACTGAGCCGAGCAAGAGAGAATCCGACGTCGCGCGCCACAGTTCACCCTTCAGAGTTGTCCCAGCCTTGAGCAGCTCCTTTACAGGAACAGATTTGATGGTTTCCTCCTCCGTTTACTTCAAGGATTCGAGATCCCATAGGTCATGAAAGAAGTGCACGCTGGTTCCTATGGCGCCCACCAGGCTGGGTCGAAGTTGTCCCACCAGATTTGGAGTCTGGGATACTTCTGGCCCTCCATGATCTACGACTGCATCGAGTATGCCAAGAGGTGTCATGCGTGCCAAGTTCATGCTAACTTTGTGCATCGGCCACTAGAGCCTCTCCATACTACCAAGTATTCTTGGACCTTTCAGTCTGGGGGTTGGATTTCGTAGGACCTTACCCGCTGGCGACGGCCCGCCAGTGCCGGTTCATCTTGACCGCTACGGATTTCTTCTCCAAGTGGGAAGAGGCAATCCCGCTCAAGGAAGTCAAAGCATGTTCTATCGCTGACTTCGTGAGCTCTAATATCATCTATCGATTTGGAGTACCTCACTCTATCCTCACCGATAACAACACCAACTTCCGAGAAGCCGAGCTGAAGAAGTTGTACACCAAGTACAACATTCTCTCTAACCACACCTCCCGCTATCATGCACATGTGAATGGACAGATCGAGGTGTTTAACAAAACCCTCTCTTACATTCTACAAAAGATAGTTTATCAGAACAAGAGAAGTTGGCCGGACAAGCTCCCCAAAGCCCTTTGGGCTTATAGGACGACGACTCGTAACTCCACCTAGGTGACTCTGTATTCCCTGGTGTACGGAGCTGAGGCCGTCCTGCCCATCGGGATTTAGTTTCCCTCATTGCGCATGGAGGTCTACGACCAGTAAGTGCTGGATAGAGTTTCTGAAATCCGTCTAGCCGAATTGGAAGCGTTGGACGAAAGTAGGATTCGCGCCTTACATAAATTGGAAAGGCATCAGATCAGGATGGCTCAAGCTTTCAATAAGAAGGTTCACCTCCATTCCTTCCTACAAGGTGACCTGGTACTGTATCTCAGAGCGCCAATGATTCCCGGTAGGAAACCACCCAAGTTAGAGCCCAAATGGGAGGGGACTTTTATTGTCCATAAGTTCTATCCCAATGGCGCGTATTCCCTGGTGACTACGGATGGCGAGCGTGTCACTCCTCCCACCAATTATAGGTTCCTCAAGCAGTACTTTGCCTAAGCATCCATGGTCCTACATGACCTTAAACTATATGGTCCCACATGACCCTAAACTGCACGTTGGTCCGAGTTCTAAGACCTAAAACTAAGATCCTTACATGGTCCTGCATGACCTTAAACTGTACGGTCCCGCACAACCCTAAACTGCACGTTGGTCTGAGTTCTAAGACCTAAAACTAAGATCCTTACCTGGTCTTGCATGACCTTAAACTGCACCCAGTTCCGCACGACCTTAAACTGCATGTTGGCCCTAGTTCTAATAACATAAAACTAAGATACTTACATGGTCCAGCATGACCTTAAACTACATTTTTTCCTACATATGGGCTCCTTGGTCCAAGTTCTAAGACCTAAAACTAAGATCCTTTCCCCATCCCACACGATGTTAAACTACGTCTTAAGAACTACGTCTGGCTTGATTCTCATCTTAATGGGATATGTAAGAATGCCCAGACCTTTTGTCTTTGGGTCTAGCTTGAGGTCCACTAATACATCGTGTCTATCTCACCTTTGGGACCTTGACCACAGGATCACGTGGCGTGGTATGGGATTATGTCCTCATTCACGTCGGGTTTGCAATAGCTGCACCACGCGCACCCTGTTCTCAGGATTATCCCTCCTATGTCATGTTCCCCATGACATTAAAATGCACCTTCTAGAACTACATGTGGCTTGATTCCCATATTTATGGGATACGTAGGACCGCCTGAACACTTAGATTTCAGGTCCAGCCCCATCTCTTAGGAGATCCCACGATCTCCCGGTTGCCTTGGTCTTTTGGCCTGCCCTTCCCTCAGGAATCCGCCATCTTTTGGCCGCTCTCAGACTGATCCCCTCGACCCTTTTTAGTGTTCTTCTAATGTGTTCAGAGTACTCTGGTCTAGGACCAGGAGTTTCAAATTTGACTTAGGCATGTTTTCTTCTGCTTTTCAAGCTTCGTGTTCCCCTCCATCCGAGCCCCACCATCTTTCACACCCAGAGGGACCCCCAAGAACGGCCTGGATACAATGCCTAAGGGCTCTCCTACCGTCATGGGCCAACACCCCCAAGTCTTTTAGGCAAAAATTTGATACAAATCCCATGTTGCAAATGTGGTCAGCGGTTGATGCTCATTTGTTTGCCCCTACCTTTAGGCTAACGCGACAGGATGCAGCAGAAATCCTCAGTCGTCACCCCAGCTTCTTTGGGCCCTGAATGTTGGTTGAATGATTCACATTATGTTCCTCCCCACCGTTTCAAGGTGTAATCTCCACACTCCTTGTACTAACCCTCAATACACCCCCACACGTCAAACGGAATAAGCTGCGTAACGGTGTCTCTCGGGGCTCCTGCGATCTGAGCGCTAGAGTATGTGCTTGGGTTTCTTCTTTACAGGTTGAGTGAAGCTTGACCCTCATCCCCATGGGGAATGAGGAGTCGCCCAGACATTGCATTTCAGGCTCAGTGTAGCTGGGAGCTAGCATCTCCTGCCCCCCTGATTGTTGAACCCTCGTAGGCCCCTTTGGCTCGAGGCTCCTCTCTCGGAATCGCGCACGGTGATGGTATGGGATTACGCCCTCACCCGCATCAGGTATGATTTATCGCATCATGCGTGTTCCCCCAGGTCCAAGCCATACGACCTTAAACTGTGTTGTCAGGTCCAAGCCATACAACCTTAAACTGTGCTGCCAAGTCCAAGCCATATGACCTTAAACTGTGTTGTCAGGTCCAAGCCATATGACCTTAAACTCTACTGCCAGGTCCAATCCATATGACCTTAAACTGTGCTGCCAGGTCCAAGCCATACAACCTTAAACTGTGCTGCCAGGTCCAATCCATATGACCTTAAACTTTGCTACCAGGTCCAAGCCATACGACCTTAAACTGTGCATTCCTAAGAGCACATAGTAAGTAGGGATTTTCCCCATTCACGTTGGGTTTTTCAATCGCTTTACCGTGTGTCTCCCATTCCCCTTATCCTTTGGTCTGAGTTATAAGACCTAAAACTAAGATCCTTTCCTTGGCTTTCCACGAATCGGTCTCTCTTGTGGGATTGTACGGTGTGGTGCAGGATTATGTCCTCATTCCCGTCAGGTTACTCGCCATACCGTGCCTATCCCCAGATGAGATGTGTTCCCCGTCCCACACGACGTTAAATTGTATTTCGTCCTACATGACATTAAACTATGCTTCAAGAACTACGTGTGGCTTGATTCTCATCCTAATAAGATACGTAGGAACTCCCAGACATTTTGTCTTGGGTCCAGCCCCAGGGATTACCAAATCCCATCCCTCCTTATTGTCGGCCCCTCAGCCTGACTTCTTGGGAAGTGGTGTAATCATGACATCTACCCCGAATAAGTTCGAGATGCCCCATATTAATAATGGGAAGTGGCAGTTCTCTCGCCCGAGAGGTCCTGTCTGAAAATTGGGACGATCCGTGATCAGGTTGGTACGTCTGCCTAATGTGCCTCCTCCTCGGTGGCGCAATTTCGGGATTGTTGGCCTCTGTTCGAACAAAACACTACTCCACTTTCAATTATTTTTGTGCCCCTTTATTCAGATCCTCATTCTCTTTCATGTTTGACGGGACCCCCTAAAAGTATGGATGATAGACCTACGGTTTTCCTACTGTCCTGGGCCAACGTTCCGGAGGACTGGTCATGTTTGACGGGACCCCCTAACAGTATGGATGATAGAATTTGGTCCGCCTGCTGCCACAATATGGATGATAGACCTTTGGTCTGCCTATTGTAGTAGTATGGATGATAGGCCTATAGTCCGCCTGTTGTCCTGGGCCAACGTTCTGGAAGACTGACCGGCGATATTTGAGTTAGGCCCTGTGTTGCGAACATGGTCAGCGGTCAGCCCTCATTTATTGTCCCCATTCCAGGCCAACATGATATGGATGCTGCGTTTCTGCCACGGTTAACAGTTATCCTCCATCGTCGTGCCCCAGAGTGTTCTGAATTCAGGTAGTGTGATTCACCTTTCCTTTTCATCTCCCTATGTTCGGATGGATTTCAATGCCCTCGGCATTTCCTTGCCCGTGTGTTAGAGCACATTGAGAAGGTGATATATAAATTAGTCTGAGGTCTTCCCCTCAGAAATCCAGGACCAATTTCAGATGCCTGAAGCTTGGTTAATGCCCCACAGTTGGAATAAATGATAACACAAGTATCCTTTTCTTCTCGCGCTGGGTGTGACCCATAGGATCTTAGGGGTGAGTTGTTATTCATTTTGGAATTATGGTTGAGCATATTAAACCAAGGGTAAAAATGAATGGGTTTTTTCATGTATTGGATTGAGAAGATGAACAGAAAAGGCAAAAAGTTCATGAGATGGCCGAAACAAAGCCCTTAAGGATCAGCGTGCTGGATCGATCTTTCCAACACTTCTACCCTTTTGCTAGTAGCCTCCAGGACTGCTTCTCGCTCCTTGAAGACTCTCTCCTCATCAGCTGCCGCAGAGCGCACCTCACAAACCCTAGCTTATGCCTGCACCCGCTCGATTTGAAGTACGTCCATCTGCTGACTCGCCTCCGTCAGTTGATCTTGGGCGTCAGCCAGCCGGGCCGTCAGTTGTTCCACGAGCTCAGAGCACGTCACAATGAAGGCCTCCTTCTCTGCCTACCCTTCGAGGCGCCGGACCTCCCGCTCCGCCCTCAGAAATGATCGGGTTCTTGCTGATCTTTCCCAACACTGGGAAACATCGGTGCGCCGACTGCTCTCGCGTATCTTCTCACCCATGTAATCACAAACCGTCAGATGAAGGTGCTGAGCGTCAGCCCCTTCGGCACACAGGAAGCGCAGCTAGGTCTGGAGTGATCCCATCCACCTCAGTCAATCCGATTGGGGCTGTCTGAGAAATTTCTAGATACACTTCCACCCTCTACGTCGTGTCATCCTGCTCTCCTCGGTCGCTTCTGAGTCTGAGTCGTCTATCTCCTCAGGGTCAGCGGGCCAGTACACAGGAAAGGCAGCCAGCAGGTCGGCGGCAGGATCTGCCTCAGGTATTTCTTCATGAGGAATAGGATCCTCAACATCTTGGAGGCCTTCCTCTCTCACCCCAATAGTGACGGTGCCTCCGTCAGCTTCTGGCCTCGCCTCAAGAACAGCACCGCTGATGCCCGTTGCCCCTACTCACCGATTGTCGGGGACGACTCAGTGTAGGAGGCATGTTCTGGACGAGGTGGTATGTCCGCCACTGGTCCGCTCACAGATGGCCCGGGCTCCACAGCCAGACGAGCCTCCAATGTTGAGATCACTGCACAAGGCATACGCTGATTAGTTGGGATCTTTTGATAGCAAGCGCCAGTAGTGAAGCGTGAGACTTACAGGAATCCAGAGCGTCAGCTTCCAGTGTTCTGGCCGTTGTAGGATCCGCTGTGATGGGAGACTCCTCTATGCTTGTCAATTCAATGATGGGTGTCGGATCCCCATCATGTCCCATCGGTTCCCTTCCTCTCTCCTCTAGTGGGGACGCCTGACCAATGCTTAGGCGCTCCTGAGTGAGGTAGAGAGATGGGTTGGAGATTGAAAAGTAGAATGGATGAAGAAAAAAAATTATTAAGGATAGAGACAAACCTCGAGTATCTTGGTTATGTCGAGATCAGAGCCGACAATATCGCTACTCTCTCGGAGACTCCCTTGGTAGGTCACCACCCGAGACCCCTCACCTTCGGGTTCTCCTTCTCCTTCATCTTCTCCTTCGCCTTTGTCTTCTCCAGTTTCCTCATCCCCCTCCGACTCCTCGTCACTGTCACCTTCTCCTGGCGGTATCACTTCCGGATCATTCTCCTGGCCGAGCATCACTTTCACTAGGAAAGGTGGCTCCGCACGCCGACCCCTTTGGCATGCGTATCTGTTCAGGGACATTAGATAAGCATGCCTCCGATGGAAGTTTACTCGGACGGTAACACGAACGAGACCGACCTCTGGCAGCTGGATCCCTTTTTGCATTATCTTCTGTGAGACGGCTTCAATGCTCAGCGATTGTCGTAGGGTCATCCAGGCTGACCACAATACCAGGAAAATTGCATCTTGGGAAGGCTCGATCAGGTACCTTATCTGCTTCACGGGCAGTTCCCTGGCCGCCTCGTGTGATCCCCCCACTGGCAACGAGGTCGCGGTGTCACTGTGTGATCTTCCCATTGCTGAGGTCCCGGCCTACGCAGGCCTCGCTGCTTGACGCACGCCTGGTTCCCCCCATCCAACGGCACCTTTCCTTCTCCCCCGTCACCCAGTTTCCACGCGGGTATCCTTGAGTTGCCGAACTCGCTTGTGTAAAAGCCCCTCAGTGTACGCGATGGTCCAGTGCTCAGCATACTCGGCTGCTAGGCCAGTGTCGACCCCAGTGGGAGGAAGAGTAATGACGTCACCAGAGCCGAAAGTGGTAAACATCAACCACATATGGCACAGAACGCAGGGATTCTTCTCCTTCCAGATAGCCATGAATACCTTCTTCGACATTCGTTGTAGGCACCCTAATTTCCTGGTGAATCGGGATGGCACGTAAGGCTCGCAGATCACCTTCCCGTCGGTCCGAGCCACGAGCACCCCGCCCCGAATGTTCTGTAAATACTCCTGCTGCTTCAGAGAGCCTCACCCATTGTCCACCATCTGGCCGACTGGGGTGGGGAATGGGCTGAAGTGGAAGTTGGTGTGGTTACCAATGCGGATTCTCATTCCCTCCTCATTGAGCGTCATCGGCGCCACCCCAGCATTGTTCAGCAGGGACGGTCGCAGGCCATTGCCTGGAGGATGGATGGCATTTGGGAAAGTGTACCCGCCGAGATGAGCTGCCACCCAGCCGTGGAAGATCTGGAAGGGGCCACATACTCTCCGAGGCGACCCCCCTCATGAGATGCATCCCAGGATGGAATACAACTTATCCAGAACGGGGACCCCCAAGTTGAACCGTTTTTTGGCGGCCATGGTGCCCACCATCACCAGTGTTGCTGGACGGACGCCCATCCTCATGTCCCGCACCGACAGGAGACACCCGCTCAGGAAGGCAGCGAGGAACCTGGCATACCGAACATTTGGGTCCCGGGCCTCAATGACGTGGTAGCCCCATGATTGGTATTGCCCCGCCTCCAGGGTCCTCCAGTATGACCCATCCCTGCTCCTCTGAGCCGCGGTTGGGCACCGTTTACCCCGTCCCAACATCTTGATTGTCGGGTCCTTCTTGAGGAACTGGCTGAACCAGCCCTTATAGGCAATGTCCTTCAGGAAGTCCTTGACCCCTAGCATCTCTTTGGCTAGCTCTAGCAGGTTCCATATCAGCATGGGCATCTGTGACCTGTCTTCCTAGGTGTTCTTTGGAGGAACGAACTCATTGTATCGGTAGACCTCCAGTGGGATACCTCCGATGCAGTGAACTTCCCAGAGACTAATGCCAACTTCCCCATGGTGAAGGTGGAATGTGTTGGTATCAGGATACCACTGGGTGAATAGATCTGGCCCGATCTCAGGTTGACGGTGGAAGTGGAACTGCGACGTCCATACCGCCTCGAATAGGCCAATATGTTGCAGTTCATCCCCAAAATGGTCGCAAGTATGGCGAACCCAGAACGCCCAGGCCCACTCGCTGGTGAAGTTGTCCCCAAACCGCAGGTCCCAATCCTTCATCCAGCCCTTCGTGTCATCCGTGACGCTCTGACAGAACGTGCTCGCGTAGAGGGCTGGAGAATTCTCTGCGATGGGCTCATCCCTAGTAATGGTCCTGGTCCTCGGGTTCAGGACATGTACATCTATATGTCTGGTTTCCCTAGCAGTATGGTCATTGTTGGTGATGTTGTAGCGAGGACGCTCATCCTCCTGGGTCACCCATGACCGCGGTGTGTCCACCTCGAAGCCCGGCAGGGGCACCTCCTCCAGGATGCCAAAGTTATAGAGCGGGAGGTTGTCAGACAGGGGATACGTCTTCTGTGCTGGAGTCAGTAGATTGAACAAGGTCAGGTTGTTGGAAACGATCACCTTGGCTCCATAAACCTCCGTGTTCGCCGCCATTTTGGTCCTACGAGCGGCGGCTTCCCCCCCCCCCCCCCATCAACTCGGTTTGCGGCCATCTCGAATATTTCGGGAGTTGCACGAAATTAGGATGTAGTGCTCGGAATCGGAGAGTGCTGCGCAAAATCCAGGAGTTGGGCATGCAATCGGCACGCTAGGCGTAGAATATCCCAAGTAGGCATGCAAGTGTGGCCAAAATTCTAAAGGAATTACGTGCTGCCAGAGCGTTTTTACGCGCAGCCGTGGGAGCAATTTCACGCACGAGAGCGGTAAGCCTATCGCGCGGAAAAGCTTGAGTACGGATTCGAGACTCAGCGCCCCTTTTTATAGGCAAGGCCAGGGTTTCGCGCCGCGCGGAAAGAGAATTTCGTGCGGATCCGTTGTTTTGCACGCCGCGTCGGTTTTTTGCGTGCTAAGTGACCAGTAGAGGCTCTGCTTCGGCGTTTCGGCGTTTCCCTCGGAATCCAACCATTGCGACCTCTCACCGATCCAATTCTGAGGGGGGGCATTTTTAGACACCGAAAAAGTTTTTAACTCCTAGAGGAAGGTTCGAAATGACAAAGCGAATTCATATTTGAAATCAGAGGCCCGGTCTGGAGGCCCGGGAAGTGGTGCTCGAAATAAATGAGGACTTGCATGAAATAATGTTGTGCGTGCGAAGCATCCCCGGGACTCACGTAATCAAGTCGGTGGTGCACGCAATTTTATGCTCCCCGGTTCCGCACGGTGAAGCTTTGCGCGCCAACGGTTCCCGGCGCGGAAGATTTCACGTGCCTCATGGATTTCGCGCTGGCTGGTGCCTATAAATAGAAGGCGACCCCAAACGGTTTGGGGTTGTGGAATTCAGAATGGCTCCCATGCATGCAATTCAGACTCCCCCCACGTGCATGATGACTTCCAGTTAATTCCTCTTTTCGCGCAACCTTGCCCCGGGGTTCGTCGTTGCGCTCAACTCCACTGGCTTAAGTGAATTTGGCCACTCCTCTGGGTTTTGCCCTTGGACGCAATCCTTGACTGTGCGCGCAATCCCCTTCTATGCGCGCAATCCCAATCCTTTGCGTGCAATCACCTATCTGCGCAATCATCTGGCCCGATTGCGTGCTATCCCGGTGTTTTGGGCACAAACCTTCTTTTTTCGCACAACACCCAGGACCCTTTACCTTGATGCCCCTTGGCCGCCTCTCCACGCCGGCACCCGATGTCTTCCCTGCCATGCATTCACGCCATGCATTGTTTTCCCATACGGCCTTCCAGGCTCGTACGAAGTAACCTCAAGGTCCCTTGGGCGGTGTTTCCCGTTTTGTTTCTTTTCCTTATGCTTCTCCACATAGGAACGCTAACGGCTATTGCTTCTTCGCATAGCCACGCTAACGTGGACCCTCAACGGTTCGCCCTGCGGCCCACTTCACTACGGCCTTGCCAATGCCTTCCCTCCCACAAGGGGTAGAGGGAATTGGGCATGAAAGCCCTAGGGGTGTGGAGCGAACCCACCTCATCCAAGATGCAGGACGTTAAACTGCTAAGCACCTAGTCCTTAACACATGACGTTAAACTGTGGTCCGACCATGTGCCTCACACATAGGGTCCCCCCAGCTCAGACATTCTTTACGCCCACTCGTCTCCACAGGAATGGATTCTTCCTCACATGGAATGAGATCCTCCTTGTCAGAGTGGTGTTTGTCCGCGGGGGAAGGGCTACCTCAGAGCGTAAGCCCCTAGCCTCTATTACGGAAGGTTGCACCCATGCACCTCCGTACTTCCCCCTGCCAAGGCCAGTGGAGTCCCTTTCCCACTGCGCTTTGTCGCACCACGGGCCTCCATCCTGGAGTAAGCCCCGACACCAAGGGTCATTAACCACACGTAAGCCCATGTTTCCTCTTCGGGCCACTCAACGCATAAGCCCCTTCCCGCTTCTCACGGACGCACCCTTTGCGACGTGATCATCTGGTCTCTGCTACCTCTTGTTTATCAAACCGAGCATGACTCACGTGGGCTTAGAGTGCGCATCGACCATGACATCCACCATGGGCCGCCTCAGAGCATAAGCCTCATACCAGCAAACTATGTGGACTTTGATCCATGCTAACGCATGGTACATAGGAAGCCTCCACGAGGTTCAAGCCCACCACCCGGTCATTCCGACCTCTCCGCGTCGGTTCCCTGACCACCATGGGCCGCCTCAGAGCATAATCCCCATATCCACCATGGGCCGCCTCAGAGCATAATCCCCAAATGCCCTCATCCTGAATGACGTTAAATTGTATCCCATCCCTCATGAAGTTAAACTGTATGCCCTGAACTACGTGGACTTTGATCCGTGCTAACGCATGGTACGTAGGAAACCTCTAAGAGGTTCAAACCCATCGCTCAGTTGTTCCGACCCCTTCGCGTCGGTTCACCAACACCATTATGGGCCACCTCAGATCGTAAGCCCCATGCATCACACCCACGTCTCATCCTGACTTCCCCCTCGAGCCCACATGCCTTGGGAAGCTCATTCCCTATCCCGGAGATCTTACTTCTTCCAGGCTCCAATCCATGCGTTCATTCTCACGGGTCGCCTATTCAGGTGTCCCACCGTACCACCGAACTACACGGACTTTGATTCCCTTCCTTGGGGATATGTAGGAAGCCTCCATGAGGTCCAAGCCCATCCCTCCATCACCCATCCTGATCTTTACCCGGGCCGCCACATCCAGGTGGGATCATGCCACCTCATTCCACTCCACAGTATCCGGGAAGTCGCCCACGTGATAGCCCCAACATCGGTGTTCCCCCTAGGGGGGTTCTTCAATCTGATCCACTCTCAGTGTTACGATCAGTCTGATCCATCCCCGCAAGACGTTAAACTCACGGCATACCCCATGTTAGACATGGGAAGTGGAGGAAAACCTCATATGGTACACAATCCCCGCGTTCGATGTGGGATGCCTCGGGCTTCTGCGCCCTCGAGAAGCCCTATGATAAGGGACAAAAGACAGACATGTCGATCCCCAATGTCAAGACATGCCAACGACACCCCAACTTGACCATTCTCCTCACCGAAGGTTTCTTCCCTGACAAGACCCCTTGGAGCGTCTCGACGGAAGCAGCGTAATTAACTAGAGTCCATGCAGATATGGCGCTGGGAATGAGCTTCACGAACCCGTCTTAAATATATGAGGGAGACCCGGACTAGGTGACGAGCTCCGAGGAAGAATCCACAGAAGGAAGAACTGACATCCCATCATTCTGGTTTCGATCAAGGAGCAGACATCCCTAAAGAAGGAGCGTATGTCTCCCGCCTTTGGAAAGCGGGAATGCGGGGCAAAAAGCCACGCGTCCTCCCCTGGGTGACGGACACGCGCGCGCACCCCAGCGTAAAAGCATTGGAAACAAGTATTTAAAATAAATTACATGTAATTAATTGATAATTTATTAATTATCTAAACCTTATTACCCAGTCAACACATCATATGTCAACACTGTAATTAGGTTTTAAATGTTGAAATTAATTAATTTATATGTAATTTAATTATATTCATTACTTGGTGATGACACAGAATGTTATAATGAGCTAAAAAATATGTTTATCACTTTTCATATATTTGGGATAAATGCATGTAAACTCAATGTGTATCTTAGTCATGATACACAGTATGTACAGACAAGCTAAATGCCTTATATTCTTATTTTTGTGTGTCTTTGTAACCAACAAGTTGAATCCATGTGCTATTTAGATATAAAGATTAAAGATTCATATGACATATATGATAGCTACATTCAATGTATCTAATTAATGATACATAAATTTAGTATCATGAAATTTATTCCATATATTTGAATACATGGTTATTGTGAATTTTTTTAGTAAACCATGTACACTACACTCCTATACACCAACTAAAAACTATGTGGTCTAACAAACTATGTACTAGTATGTCCCATTCATTGCACAATGTTAATTAAATACACTATGTATTATTATATCTGGGGATAACATGCATCCCACAACAAATTTTGAGGCAGTGAACTTAGGTGCATAGATTCTAATTTCATTCAAACAATATGTATAAGTATCCAATGGTTAGAATCCTCACCATATCTATTGGAATCTTGGATAATTATTATCTTTTTCATAATCTTTTTTATGATAATATGAATCATGAAAAGTTCATATTAAAATCTCAAAAACTTGTTAATTGAACATTGTTTTAAGGAATAAATAAACTAAAATGGAAAAATTCACAATAATGGTTTATAGTTGATTAATAAATAATAAATTATTATAAATTATTAGGTGACCCTTTTGGAACCACTTGGAATTTTTAAGAATCGAAAAAGCACTGGTTGGACACACACCAACTTGGATATTTATTATAGTCCATGACTGATTTATGATGTACATGATGAAATATCATCATAGAAATGGAATTAATACAAATATTAATAGATAATTACTTAGAACCTCGATGAGGAGATCTTTTCACATGTAAATTATAATTACTTTTTTAATTAAACAATAAACTTTAATTTAATTATTTCTTCATTTTTATTATTGGAAAATTCCATTTTTTATACTATCATTTCATTAGAGGAATCAAGGGTATATTCTATATAGAATTGATCCATGTGTTTCACAAGCCTTCTATCATCATTGTAGAATCTTATGGGTGCTATAAGGGAGGTGTATATCCCTTTTAGTGAATGATGTTGATCACAACTGAATTATTCAAGAGTGAAGAGATTTACTTTGGTGGAGGAAGATAAAATCTCTATATATTTTAGATCGTTATAGTGGAGTACTCTCTATGGTATGAGATAATACTCTATAGAACTTATTGTGTAAAATTAAAGAATATGGTTCACATAATCAAAAAATTTCATAACCAGTATTAAATAATTCTAGTGTTAACAAATAATAATTTCACAAAGTCCCATTTTATTTAATGAATCCATAGAGAATATCATTTCTAAATAATAATAGAATTACTATTATTTAATTGACTTATCCTATACTCATGAATAAAATAAATCTTATTTTCCTAAATAAATGAATTTTTATTTTTTAAAATAATATTTAATATTAAATTTCTCATCAGACCATCAAACATAGTCTCAAAATACTACTCAATATCTATTATCCCCTAAATAATGGTTTGAAACCCCTAGGTGTCACATTATTAGTAGTATCCTTGTGGTTGTCTTTCTCTATAGTTTGAGGGTGTTTGGAGTAAAAATATGTAGTTTTGGGGGATTTTCTAAAAGTGAATGGTTAGGTTGCACTGTTCCTAAACCTTATGTTCTAAGAGTGCAACCCATGAACCTCTTAAAAGGGGATATCCACACGGTTTCCTCCCGGTTTGGAAAAATGTGTGGGTAAACCATACAGTCTGCCTAGAATGGGCTATTTTAGCCTTTTCACCACCTTTTTATTTGATGATTTCACCCTAATACTTCCCCATTGAAACCCCATGACCCAATAACCTTTAAAGGGGATCTCCAATCTTCTATTATTTTCTCTAAGTGAATTCATGTTTTTTTATTAGTTATTCTTAACTCGGTTTAAGTATATATGAATTTTATCTTCTACTTCTTTGGTTTTCACCCTTTCTCCCCTTATTCTCTAAACACGGTGGTCATTCATGGACAATTTTATTGGTTCATATTGGTATAAATTATGGATTTTGGTTTTTTAGGGTTTGATCCATAGTTGGAGTTCCTTTCTGGGGGATTTCATCAAAGGTGGAAAGGTTCCACCATTTGAGGTAGTTTTTCTCGTTTCATTTTCATTTATTTTAATATTTCCTTTATGATTGAGTTTTTTTAATTCTTTATTACACTATCTAATGGTGGAGTGGGTTATCTAGTTGTGATTTTATAATGTTTTCATCAACTTGGTTTAGTTTTAAAGAGGAAAATCATTGGAAATCCATATTTGAAATTATTCTTTGATGTGAAATGGTACTTTTTTCATTCTGCATGTTTGATAAAATTCCATCAATGGATTTCCATGATGAAAACATTTGGTTTGGTTTTTTTGAAACAAAAATATAATTTCAATGGGTTTTTTCCATTTTTTTAAAAATTATAATCCTTGTTTGAAATGTGTTTTCACATTTTAATGGGTTCCTTGTTTAAGAAATCAAATGACACTTCCCTTGTTTTTTTGGGTGTGCCTTGATTTTTTATTTTTTTCCCGGTTTTACATATGGTTCCAAATTTTTTAGATAATTTATTTCGAAATATATATGATATATATGATATGATAAGTCTTGGTTGGTACTTGTGAAGTGATTTTGTTTATGCCCTTATTGATCCCCCGTATTTGTTAATGGTTTTTATGTTATCCTTGTGATGGGTTTTGCAATGTGATTCATGGCATTCTTCTATGTTGGTTCTCATTTTGAGGGTAGTTTGGGAGGTGGTAATGACTTGATTGTGGTGTTATCCCTAGGGAATTATTATTGTCATGTGATGGCGTTGATTGTTCATGGACCACCTCCATTATTATTCCATGGAGAAACAAAGGCTACTAAGTGGTAAGTAGTGTGGAATTTCTAGGATAGTTGAGTTTCGACACTAGATATTACCATTATTTATATGCATCACGTGTCTATGGGGTTTTCATGGATGATACTATTTAGAGTGATTTAGCTGATGGATCTGTGACTATTAACCTACTAGAATTTGGTCCACCAATACATGTCTTTTGTTCTCTTTTTAGTTCGTGGGGTGTTTTCTCATGCTATGTATCATATGTTATGATTTTATTTTCATGTATGTCTCTTTTTACCTTGATAGACATGTCTTGATGATTTTATTCCCATATGGATTAGCCTTGTTTTTTTGGATAGTGTTATTAGATCAATTTATTTAGCATGTTTATTATTAATTATTAACCCTTTTTAGCTTGCTTTAATTTGATACTGGGTTTGTTAATGATTTTAAAGGAATAAGGGGGGTAAATGTTCTATTTCTTGGTGAAAATGTTTTTTAAAATTTGTGAAGCTCAGTTGGGTTTGATTTTAAAAGTATGTTGGTTTTAAACAAGGATGATTTGGTTTCCTTTGAAATTGGAATATTTTTGGAAAGTAAACATCTTTTTGAAATGTTTTTACAAATGGAATGATTTGAGTAAGTTCATGTTTCATAATTATTTTACATGCATGTTTTGGAATGAAAATGAAAACGTACTTTACCATGGAATTTTTTTAACTAGAAATTTTTATTTCCTTTATAAAAGCTATAAAATGGAATTATGGTGGTATCCTACTGTATTCATCTCACACACTATATACTCATATTGGTGGGTATGTTGTCTATGTGTCTTCTGAAGGAATTTTAGGTTGCCTTGTAATAACTCTAAATTTGGAATAAGGTGTTGTTTGGGTGATATTAGTGATCAGAGAGTCACACAGAGCTGGTGATCGATCCTTTTGTTTCAGGAACCATCTGGATCAATTTTGTTTTGGCCTCTTTTGTATTATATTGTGATTCTTTAAGAATTAATTTTAGTTCTGATTATTTTCTTTAGATACTTATTTATATTAAATATTTCTTGGAATATATT
Source organism: Viscum album (assembly GCA_963277665.1). NCBI lineage: Eukaryota > Viridiplantae > Streptophyta > Magnoliopsida > Santalales > Viscaceae > Viscum > Viscum album. The sequence goes on from OY728136.1 coordinate 457,434,278, forward strand.
TTTTAAATTTGTTAATATTCCTTATTTTTATTTTTGTTTTGTTTTTTAGGGTGAAACAATTCCCAATGTTTTTGTTTGATACCCATGACACATTTTGATATCTTGAGGGTTTATGGATGCTCCTTGGGTATGTGGAACACCAACTTGAGAATCAAATGGATGGGTGTACTAGATTGGTTCATTATAAAATGGTATATGATCCCAGGTTCTCAAAATGGGAATGGGTTCTTGAGATTCACCTTATTTTTATTTTAGGGATAGTTATAGAATAGAGGTGGGACCATCATAACTCAGGTGGTTGGTTTGGGGAAGTTCTTTTCCCTCTCTTCCTCTTTCTGGATCTTTAAATTCCATGGGTTCTCAATAGTATTATTTTTTTAGGACAATGTGTATTTTTCTTTATTTTTTGGTGTTGAGTGTTGTTACTGTATATTGTAAGAACATTTCAAGATATTTCCGCAGAAATTACTCATTTTTTAGTGAAATTGGAAGGGTTCTAAGGGGAACGTAATTAATATGCCTAGTTTTTCAAACTATGTGTAGTCCATGTGAACTATTCAGGAAAAACATCCAGTTGAACTTGCAAGATTGTCTCAAATTTTGAAAAACTATGTGGCCAAATTGTTTTTTAGTGGAGAAGGTTTAGAATTTTGGGTTTTCCCCTACATTTTTAGTTTTATCCGTTTTTCTTAATTATTTTGGATTTATAAGTGAAGGTTTTTTCTTTTTAAAGTTGTTTAAAATTATCTTTTTATGCCTTGTTATTAGAAATTATTCTGAAAAATATTTTTTTGATTCATGACTTGCTTCGAGGTGGAAAGTTTTTAAACTCTATAAAATATTTGTCAATTGTGTTGGTTTTTAAAGAAAGAGTCTCACTAGTTCTTGGGTGATGGAGTTCCTGAAATTTTCTAGATGATTTTTGGTTTTTTAATTTTATGAAATGTTTTCAAACTCAAAGCATGTGAATTTAGAAAAAGAAAGTGATGTATATATTGTGTTTCCCTTATGTGGAATTTTTTAAGGTTGATTTCTAATTTTTGTTTTTCTCATTTTATTTGCAGTTGTCTTGTTTTTATTTTATTTCAACTTGGTTTTATTGAAGCTATGTTTTCTGATGTTTTACAGTGACTCCCCAATGAATGAATTGGCATGTTATGAAAGGAATGCATTGGGTAGTTGTCCTAGTGATGTAGGAGTTTTCCTTATTTTATATTACTCTACCAAGACTCAGGATGGAGTGGTAGATCCATGTTCTTCCTAGATAATGGATCATAAATGAGTGTTATTGAAACTGTATCCTCTAGTTTTCTATGTTCATTGAGTATCCCCTGAGGCAATTCAGTGGCTATCAAAGGTTGGATATATTTTTGACTTACTCCCTCTAGGGTGAGGTGTATTATTCCTTTATTAGAATGTTTAGGCATGTATTGGTAGAAATAATATATTTTTTCCAAAACATTCAAGGAACTTTCTTGAGAATACTTCAAGGATTATTTAATTCAGTGGTATTATCCTAAATAATAAAGATTTGAAAATAAAGTGATTTTTTTATCCTACAAGGTGATATGTCTGGTAAGGACTATATTAAATGTTTCACTATATTGGTTCCCATATCTATAGTGTTTTATGAAGAAGATGAAAAGAATGTGTGGTTCTTTGAAGAGTTAATTATCCAGAACTATACTCTATACTGCTTCAGGCTGGCCTAGATACCTTTGTAGGAATAGTTTATTTGGTTGTTATTATTGATAAAATTTGGAAAGGAAAGCTATGTTTGTCGATGCTTTGTTTACTATTAGATATGGTAAATTTGACCCAGTTAGAGAGAAGGGGAGTAAGTGGGTGATAAGTATAGGGATCCATCTTTTCATCCTATCATTCCTATTTAAGAAAAGTGGAATTCATTGGTGTGTTTTGAGTTTGGTATGTTCAGGAATATTCTATCTTCTTATCCATCAACTCCAAAGACTTGTCCTATATGTGTCTATTATAATCAAATGTGGGGGATTTTTGAGATGGTTAGAATTCAAAAAAAGGTTCTTACCTAGATAGGTCATGGTTAGTGTTTTGTGTTGTCTCTTCCATGGAGAGTTAGACTCTAAGAGTTGTTTTTTGGAAAACATACTCCTATAATTATACTTTTTATTGGTACTTCTCCCATATTTTTTACACCTAGTTCCTTAATGTATAGTGGCCAAAAAGTGAATTTTGGCCCCATTTTTGTATCTCTTTAATGTTCATGCATCATTTTTTTTATTTCTTGTGTATATTGTATATATTAATTTCTTTGTTAATTTCTAGTTTGGATATGGAAAGAACCTAGGGAACATGCCTAGACAATTTGGGTGTAGTTTTGTTTCAGTTCGGGTTGTGGATTCCATCGGGTTGTTCTTTCCAATGGTATTAACCTCAGAGGATATTCCCGAGAGATGGATTTAGACATCCTTATATGGTAGTTGTGACCTTGAGGTAGGAATCCTATCATTTATTATAAAGTCCTGACTCCTATTCTTGTGCTCTCCATTTGTGTTCGGTTCATTCCCTTTAGAGTGTCCAAGACTGGGGTTTCTTGTGTTTTCCTCTTATTTCATGGAAAGAGGAGTTTTATGGTCTCACCATTTTATATTAATTCTCAATGGTGGGGAATTAAAATCTATTTATCCTTACTTTTTGGTTTTCTTTTCTTTGGTTTCTCTTGACTATGAGATCTTTTGTGGAGATGTGTGTTAGTTTTCATGCTTTGTGAAGTCATATTTATTTTGAGATGATATTCCTTCTTGGGTCTTCTAATATAATGTTTCACCATTTTATAGAAATTCAAAATAGTGTGGTGAACTGATCTAGGTCTCTGTGTGCTTCTTCATATTCTTGTCGGTTAATCCATGGGATGCATTTGGTTTGGATTTGATTTGGATCTAGTGACCTCCAAGCTTCTAGAATTGTTGTCTATTTTTTCCCTATTATATAGTTTGATATTTATGAGGCTATTAAGAGTAGAGTTGAAGATTTTGATGATCCCGACTTCAAATAACATCATAGGAGTTTCCATACTGATTTTCTCTTATATTGTGTCATCAATTTCATTCATTAGGGTGTCTTTACCATAAGTACCCTAGTAAGTTTTCTATTAGTAAATTATGAATCTATTAGTGTGATATTCTATGTAATGGGTTATACATGCCTCATGTCCTTTATTTTAAGGTTTTGAAAGTTGGTTGGAGATAAATCTCTCATTAGAGTGAAGGTAGTGTTGGAATTCTCACTTGTCTGAAGTTTACAAGTGTTTTTTTGGTGTAAGAAAGTGTCATAGTAGAGAGTTTGTGACACGCGAAGGTGCCACTTTCTTTGTATTAATATTGAGGTTTTTTACCTTGAGTTTAGGGGTGTCCTGGTTCTAAATTTAGAGTTTTAGGGGCTTTTCCATGAGGGATCAATTATTGAACATGGTTTTAAAACCATGCGGCCCAAGTTTTCAACACATGCACTTTTTAATGAAGGTGATCCACATGTTTTTCACGTAGTTTTGAAAACCCTATTGGTTAACCATGAGGCATAACCAAAATGGGATATTATTGTCTTTTTACCTACTTTTTATTTGATTTTATCACCCCAAGACATCCCCATTTGAACCCCATAACTCAAATAACTTCTAATGGATTCTCCCACATTCATTGAGCTTCTCCAAATGGATTCATTGTGATTTAATTATGATTCTCCACCTTAATCAATAGGTTAAGGATTACTTTTTCTCTTTAATTTGTTTTATCTTTCTTTCCCTTCCTCTTATAACCCTAGTGGTTATTCGTAGACAATTTTATTGGATAAGGTTTATAGAAATTGGGGATTTTGGGTTGTGATGGTTGTGATCCATAGTGGGAGTTTTTTTTATGTATTCCATCAAAAGAGACAAGGTTTCAAAACATAAGGTGGGTTTTTATATTTAATTTTATTTAATTTAAAATTTACTTTAATTCTTGAGATTTTAAATTCATGTTTACCCAATGTAATGGTGTTGTTGGTTATCTTGGTGTGATTTTTTATGTTTTTCATTAATAGTGTTTGTTTTTCAAGTGGTAAATAATAAGAAATCCATGTTTGAAATGGTTCTTTGATGTGAAATGGATTTTTTTTCATTATATACATTTTATAAAAGTACAATAATGGTTTTAATTATTTAACATATTTAGTTTTGTTGTTTTGAAAATAAATTAAGGGTTTTCTCCTTCTGTTTAAAAATGAGCTTCCATATTTGAAAGGGTTTTCATGTTTTAAAGGATGCCTTATTTATGAAATGAAATTTTCCTTCCCTTTTTTTGGATTGAGTGTTCTTCTATTGTCAATTTTGTTTCCCTTGTATTTAATTTTGTTTTATAAATTTTTTTAAAAATGTATTTCCAAATGAATATGTTATATGTGATCAGATAAGGATCAGTTAGAACTTGTGGTGTGATTTTGTTTGTACCATTTTTGGTCCGCCTTATTTTTTACGACGTTTTTGTTATCCATTTTATGGTGTTTTTGATTCCATTAATGATGTGATTATGTATTGGGTCTCATTTAAAGGGAAGTTAGGGAATATAGAAGGTTGTTATTTTGGTGTTATAACTAGGGTTTTGATATTTTCATGTGATGATTTTATTTTTTCATTGACCAAATCCATTATTATTCCATAGGGAAACCATGGATACTAAGTGAGAAGTATGTGGGAAGTGTTAGGATATTTTAATTTTAACATTGGCTTGTCCCATAGTTATATGAAACCACTATTTAGGGGGATTTTCATTGACGACGCTGGTTAGAGTGATTCAGTTGATGGATGTGTGACCATTATCCTACTGACAGCAAGTTCACCTATACATGTCTTGTGTTATTCTATTATTCTAAATTATGTTACCTCGTGCTTTGTATCCTACTTTATTATTTTATTTTTATATATATTGGCATGTATATTTTTTATTTCCCGTACAGAATTATATTGATGATTTGATTCCCATATGGTTCATCCTTGTTTTTGGCTAGTGTTATTCCATTAATTTATTTACAATGGTTCTAATTGATTATTTACCCTTTTACCTTGCCTTATTTTGATGTTGGGTGCGTGAAATATTTTAAAGGAAGAATCTAGGAGTTATTTTCACTGTTCTATTCCTTTCTAATAATTCTATTAAAATGTTTGAAACATCTGATGGTTTTGATTTCAAAAATGTGTGGTTTTTAGGGAAGGGTGATTGGTTTCATTTTAAATTGGAATAGTTTTATAAAAAAATCATATTTTTCAAATATTTTTCAAATGTAATTATTTGAGGAAGGATTGTTTCATACTTATCTTACTCCTGTATTTTTGAATGAAAATGCAAACTTACTTTACCTTGTATTATTTTTTAAAAAACTAGCACAATTGGTTTCTTTTATAAAATAAATGAAATAGACTCATGGTGTCATACAACTTTATTCATCTCACACCCTATATAATCATGTTTTTGGGTATGCAATCTTCATTTATTTTAAAGGTAAATTTAGGTTGTCTTATGACAAATCTCCATTTGGAAGTGGGGTTTTTTGGGTGATTATGGTGACTAGAGAGTCACATATAGTTGGTAATCAATCCTTTAGCTTGAGGAGCTGGCTAGATCGAGTTTGTTTTGGATTCCATGGTATTCCTTTTTATTTCTATCATATTCTGTTTTATTTGGGAATATATTCTTTAGATTCTCGTTTATATGATATGTCACTTGGAATTCATTTTTTTCTCTGTACTAATATTCCATATTTGGATGTATTTATTTTGTTTGTGAGGTTGAAACAATCCCCAATTTTTTTGTTTGATTCCATTGACATTTTTCATCATCCTTGGGGATAAGGGATTCTCCTTAGGTTTTTGGCATTCCAAATCAATAATTTTATGGATAGATGTCCTATTTTTGTTCATTATAAATGGTTATTTATTTAATTCAAAAAATATCACCACATTATTCACCAATAATTATATAAATAAAATATTCACCAAATTTGGGAATAAATATTTAATAAACATTCATGTATCTAAATAAATATTTATTATCTTCTGAATGATCTATTATAAATAAATATTATGTATTCTTTTAATTAAGAAAATAATTACTCGATGAAAAATATATTATTAAATAGTCAACTCATTTATATATAATCTCAAATAACAAGTCAATAAATTTTTTTGATCAAATTAAAATGAATAATTTTTTATCCATGAGCTAGAATAATATTTATCCAACATGTTAAATTCATATGGAATATAATTGTGGTTATGAATACACTTGGTGTGTAACCCATCATGCCCCTTTATCAGTGGCATTAGGTTATACTACCTAATGTACAAGGTTAGTATCTAGAACATTCCAAGGATATAATAGAGAAATAAGTTAATGTTTTAATGTCATGTAACCGCCCATGAATATAAACTATGAAATATAAACCCTTAATCTTGATATATCAAACTAAGAATGTTTCATGCTGGTGTCATACACATATATAATCAATGTTTATTTCTTTTTTTTATAGAATCAAACTTCCTACAACAACATCATGGATTTAGACATAATCATGAAATTCAATTATTATCAAAGGGCTTGATATATTAGATTTAATTAAAGAACAAAAGGTATAAATATATTCTTATATTATTTATTAATACAACATCACTCATTATACACCCAATGCATCCTACCTCACCACATGTATACATTATAATAGTTTTAATCAATACATCAAGGAATGTGACTCATCAAATATATTAATAATATTATTAATATATAATGATCATTAAAATTGTCCAAAGTTTTGAATATCCAATGAAATTTATAAATTTTTATTTCCTATTTGTGGGTCATGCTCTCATAATCTTCTTCACTAATGGTTACTAAGGGTGTACACCATGAGATATTGTCTCAATGTCCTATTATTATTCACTTCTAATATATTTTATAATTTCTATCTCATCAAATGATATCATTCAACAATATAAACAATATTTGATAATATAAACATGGAACTACTAGATTCTCATCATTGCGGAGAACTTTTATGACCTTTCAACATAAAAACCCCCTTAGGACATTATCACATACTATGTCATGTAGGATACTGATCATATTATGATAGTAAAATTTATTAATAATCAAATAAATTAACATATGTAATCATAAATTACTTGGATGTTGGTTCTAAGGAACCAAATTTTACAAGAACCATGTTTCAGAATGGATGACCTTGATCAGTTTTTGGTACTACTGGGTTCTAATTTATATGGATTCTCAATGACTACAGAATCTTGAAAAATCATTTTTTAAAAAAGGTTATAGAATAATTTTAATCTCGAGAGTTTTGGTAGTCTACTAGGGTCAGATGACTAGTGTGGAGGATTGATTATGAATCTGTTACTTATAAATGGTGAAGAATCTAAAATCCTAGATAAGGTGAGAAGTATAAGAGACTCATTATAGAGGGAGTTATAAATAAAGGAGGAGTTGGATTATTTTCATGTTTTATATAGATGGGAGATAACAAATTTACCACTAGAAAATAAATTTTTATATAATTAATATGTTTATCATATAAAGGAGAAAGTTGGAAAAAGGAAACAGTGAAAACTATGGCTGGTTGATTAGGGTTTTGAAAAAAAATGTATTGTATTTTAGTGATATTTTATCTCTTTTTATGAATAAAAAAAATATTTAGAAGGTGGTCATACTTGTTTCTATGGATGATTTTTTATTGAACAACATGATGTAAATATTGTGTTCCTTTGTGAAGATTTAAAGTATGAGATAAACATGGAGCAATCAAAAGGTTTTATTAAAAATGAATGAAAATTCTAGTGTATAAGATAAAATTGTGTTTATATAGGCTAAAGTAATCATTGAGATAATTAAATTGAATGTTTTATTTATTCATGGATGAATGGATTTTTATCTTGTTCAATTTATATAAATTTTAATATCTAAAGGTGTATGATGATGGGATTCATCACTATATATCTCTATGTAGATGTTATGCTCTTAGATAGAACTATGATAGAAAGGATGAAAGAGTAAAAGTTTGGTTCTTACAAAACATTTTAAATGTACTATCTATTTTCCTTCAATATGAATGTTGAGTATGAGGGTTGATAGTGACATAATGTTTAGAACATTATTCCAAACTTAATTAGAGTACATTTGTAAGGTGCATTAAATATTTAGAATTATTGAGTGAAAGCCTACGAGCACCCTGTGGTAGGATGCTTCAAACTATTCAAGTAAAAGGATCCTAAAATTGAAAAAGAGACTATATTAATGGGGAAGTTTTTATATGAATTAGTTGTGTAACTTCTAATGTATTCCCTAGTTTTACAAGGTGTTGTATTACTATATGTTCCTGGGTGTGGAAGAAGCATTGGGTGGTAGCCTAATTTTAGTTTTTGTGGAATCAATGGATGAATATAATTAAATAGATTAACCCAATCTAGTATTACAAAGATATGATCATGTAAATTTAATTTATAATTAATTTAAATAACTAATTACCTTGTATATGGTATTATTTTCTTGCTCAAAGTTTCACTACCACTCTTATAGTGTTGTCTTTTGGATCGGTAATCCAAGTGCATATTCCTCTAAATGTATAAACACATGATTTAAAAATATCTAAACAAAATTCATGATATCTTAGGTGATATCATGGAAGAATAAATTTCTATAAATTGTTCTCTATTAATAACAACAATGTTATTTTGTTCCCTCTATATGTTCTAGGGAGATTGAGGAAGGAATGATATCTCTCTAAGGGTTGGAAGAATTCTAGATATTTTCTTTATTATGTCAATACATCCTACCTTGAAAATGATATATTTAACAATATGTACATATGATTAAATAATAATACTAATTGAACAACAGCCCTTATCATCTTATTTATTCTAATTTATTCCTCAATTTAATTATAATAATAATATTATTATATCTCAGGACATTTATTTATTATAAAATTATTTATTAAATAAATTAATTAATATTTACTTAAATGATATTAAATAAAATATACTTTTTTATCGTATCATTAAATTCAATCCATATCCTCTAATAAAATTTAATGTTCACTAAACTTGTGGATACATGTTTCTTTAGTATTTCATAATTTAAATATATATTTAATTTACTATATAAAATGAAACCATGAAGGACTTAATATTATATTCATTACCTTATGAATAAATATGAAAGGGAAAAAATTATACTCACATATTGTAAACTTGAATATGTTGTGATTGAATTTTTATGATCAAATTTTACTTGAATAAAAATTATCCCATTAACTTTGGAATAAATTCATTCTTAAATTTAAATTTAATATAATTTATTAAGATTTTAGATACACTTGGTGTGTGAACCTCTAGGCCTTATTCTCAAATGGAAATTGGTTAAACTTTTGATGTCCATGATTAGTGTTTAGAAACCTGACAAAGCACCCATAGAGAGACAAGTTAGTATGAAATCTATAGTAACCTTCCTAAGAACATCCCCCTTTATCTTATGTTATCTCATAAGGTAGGATGTATACTTGTGTCATCGCTCTATATTCATGATGGATATTTCATTAACTTTCCAAAACAAACTATTTTATAAACTACCATAGCCTGGAATTTCATTATATTATTCCATTTTAATATAATTATTAGAGATATCTTCTTTTATTAGTATGTTACGTACAAATCCTTTCTTATCCATTAAAAACATTACATATCACTTATAATTCATATGATTTATATTACCTCATAGTGAATATATATTGTCTCATTTTACATCCATGCATCAATGTGCATCATTTATGATACACGTTAATAATGACCTCAAGTATAATGACCTATTAATGTGTCAATAGATAAGAATATGTAATGACACATAAAACATGTAGAATTACTATTTTTGTGATTCATCCTCATGAAGTCCCTTATTTGAGATCAATAAGTGCGAATATCAAGAGAATATGTCTTAATGTTTATGATCCCCCAATACCAAATAGTCAAAAATCATTTGTGTCCTATTAAATATATGTATTTAGTCCATAATAAATATTTATTTAAGATTATTATCATATAATATCATTGTTATCATTATTTAGTGGAACTATTATAACTTATTAATGTGAATAATACTCTAAGGATATTATCAAATTAATATTATGAGGAACAAAAAACACTATGTGATGAAACGAGGCTATGTTGGTACCCACACAACCCTAGAAATATTCTTAAGAATATGTTAGATCCAGTGGATCTTTAATCTATACACATAATATTCATATATTTTTAGTGACTTTATAATATTCTCTCATTTCACTAAAATCTTATAATGACTTTGTTCCGAAATTCATGACACTTTGTGAATCCATCTAAACTGTTTTACATATAGTTTTATCAAGCTCCCCTAATTTTGGTAGAAACACATTATCCAAAACATAACTCTTATCAAAATTAAAATCAATGTGACCCCATGGGACTTGGTATAATTGGAAAAAAATATTAAATCTCTAGTTCATAGATACAATCAAAGAGTGGCCTCTAGTAAAGAATTAGTGTTATTCAAGGTACTTAAGGTTCTGGTGTTATCTCCATCAAATATAATTATATCTCTATATGAATAATTATACCACAATATAAATCATATAAATTATATATATACATAAAAATTCTATTTTTCATTGATATTGAGTGTCCACTAGACATAAAAAATGCCAATATAGTTTAGGATATCTCGTCTTTTCATAATTCTCTAAATAAGATTGAACAGGCTGATGAATACATCATATTTTATTCATATAGTGGTTGAGGAAATCACATGTCTTGTATCAAAGTAGTTGAAAACATCACATGGGACTCAAATAAGAATGGTAATGCATTTCCTTGCTCTAATTCAATTAAGGGACAAATTTATTTTCACGTCGTATAAGAGGAAAAATATAATATTGTTCATTATCTAACAAATTTCATGATAATCGACATACCCAAACACCCCTTTTTAGTTATGATATAATGAATTATATAATAAAGGCATAAATTTATGAAGGTTATAATTCTAGTTTTCATTCTAACCTCAGGTAACAAGGATTTACAATAAGAATAAACCCCTATGTATATGAATGAAAGTATACATTACATGAGATATACATTGGCAATTTAGTATAAATAATAATTATCCACTTATTACCTCATGAATATATTCTCCATATCTCATTTAAAACCCTTTATAGTTATTACAATATTTTTTCAATACCAATCCTTACATATTATCACAACCCAAAATAGTCTATTATAGTCATAGATCAAGTATAACACAAAAGTCATACTTTTAAAGAATATCATTATTCCATCATCCATGTAATGTTTATTGTACCACACATGAATAAATTATAAATGGTGGTTTCATTTTTTTATAAAATCATGATACATTTTATATTATTAAAACACTTTTAATAATACAAAACAATTCCCTAAATAAGAACATGTCTTACATATCATACCTGATAAACTACAAGATCAGCCTTATGTTTACTATGAATTATGGGGTTCTGTGATCTCATTACAACATATGAATTTTTTTCCACATCTTTATGTGAGGATTTGATAAAACTATCCCACTAAACTATTTAATGATCAACATATATGGTGAAATAAAGCTTGAACAATGGTGATATTTAGGAATCATATTCCTTATATTCAAATCCTTGAACATATTCAAACTCCTTAACTCAACAACATCAATTGTTATAATGTTAACTTTTTCAGTCTACTTAGAACTCTTTTTATGTTTAACATCATCATCCTTATAACCCATTACATTAATTTTTTTGAAGAAATATTTTTTAAATAATGTAACTATTTACATTATTACATATAAGAACATTCTAAACTTCTTTAGGATAAGGTTACACTCACTTTGTTGGGTAATTAAATATAACTATTTTCATTTTATTTCATTTATATCCTTAACAAATTCATATAAATTATAATTCAATTTATATTTTTACTACCACAATCCTTTTAAATATAGTGATATTCACTTTCTCATTGTAACTAAATGTTACTCTTTACATTTTAATTTCAAACACATATCCTAAACTCTTTAAGATGTTATGTAAAAAATAGTTTAATTTTAGACTTGGGTAATATTTTATTTCATAACATTGAACTTGATAATTCCAAAAACACTCCAAATAGACTCTTTAATAATATATTCCTCTTATAATGTCATGATAATATACAGAAAATCCTTTTCGTTAAGAAATAACACTTATTTCATTTAAGAATAAATATTTAACAAATGAAATATTGTTTCTATATAATATTATGTAATCTATGTGTTTTCATATGTTCTTTATAAAAAATATTATTCTTTAAAATATGTCACCAATGAATGGTGTTAGGAACACCTTCCCCCGTATTAAAACAAATATATGGATAAAAACATTATCTTAGGAAAAATATTGTCCTTATCATCTTTCCAATAGATGTTATAGAATTTGGCGAACCATAAACCATGTGTATTATATTAATCATCTCATGTTATTCATAAAAACTCTTTGATTTATAATAACACCTCTTATCATATAAGAGAAATGAGATACACATAAACATCCTTTATATAGATTCATTAGATATTGTTTTATTCATGTACATTCACATTTTTTCTTTATCACTTGAATGAAAACCACATGGTAAATTAATTATTCCCATAATTTTAAGTTTTATATACTTACAAATCTTGTAAAATATTCATTATGTAATATATACCCTTAAAAATAAAGAAATTAAAAAAATATATGACACTGATTCAAAAAATGGACATTTTATAGAGTTTCATAAACATATTCATGTATTATTTATAGTCCCATCATATGGAATTATCACTCACTCTTCTTCCTAAAAACTCTAGGATTCAATTATCTTATATAGTTACTTGAAGATTTTTTTTAGATTATCTAAAAAAAATTATTATGGTTTGAATTTTTACCCACTCATATTGTATTTATATTATAATAACTTCTAAATAAAATGTTCAATTCATTTATTCTAAATGTTTGAGGATATAGGGTATTATTTCCATAAATTTATTCACCACACTGGAACATTTTCATAAATGAAAACATGATGAATTCGTTAACCAGAATTTTCCTTATATGAAATCTTTAATCTCACAAAGTCATTAAAATATACAATCGTATTGAATGTATAAGAGAAAAAAATTCCTTTGGTCATTTTGAGTATGATGTATTTGAAACCATAAGTGAATCATTTTATAGTTCACATAAGAAACTAAAATTTCATATTTAACAACATCAATATTTTTGTTTATTGGAAAAGTGTTTCTCTAACACATAGAATTTATTTAGCTTAATAAATATTATTAAGTTACTATTATAAAGAGTTATTTAAAATAAGATTCAATCAATTAAGGGTTAATATTAATGTTTAGGTTTTATTATTATTATATTTATCTATAACAAAAGGTTTTATCAATTGAGTATCATGTATTACATATTTTCATCAAGGAATTTTAATTAATGTAATATTAGTAAAAATTATTTCCCCATAAATCATATCTATTTAGTGATCCAAGATATATATTTTATCATTAACTATAGTAGTTTGAGAATATAAATATTCCATGAAAATTTTTGGTAGAAAACAACCTTGTCAATCAAAACATATATAATTCTTGAATAACTGATTGGATGAAATTCATTATATAAATCCATTATTTGTATCCACTTAATTTTATTTCATTATTATCCAAAATGTTAGGGTTTCCTAAAAGGTGTACCCCAAATAAAACAACAAAAACAAAGAACTTATCCATTATGGTTGCCTTATTACTTGTTTTTCATACACAAGATAATTCTAGGGAACCTAATGGTTAGGGTCACCCATACATAATGGTTAAGGTCTTGAAAAATAATTCATTGGAATGAATATCACACATAGTATTTTAAAGGGTTATCTTAATAGTCTCATCAACTTAATATACATAATATTTAAATTAATTATATAAATATCACATCATATATAATATTTATCTTTTCAAGTTTTATTCCTTTGTGTGGATATAATTCTAATGATATTGTTTTGGAATCCCTATTCCATCCCCCAAATTAATGTGTTCACACCACATTAATGTGTAACTCTTTACACAAACCACTAGTTTGTGTCTCCCACTCAAAAATAGATGTCAACTATATTCCTACATATCTGAATTCATATCATTCATAGGGTATATGAAATTATCCATTTAAATGCATAAATTTATACAGTATTTACAATCCCTACATGAGTATGCTCAGAGCGACTAATAGCTAACCCCTCATGTTTCTATAACAAGGAATAAACCTCCAAGATGATTGGTAATGTTCACATACTTCCTCCCCAATAAATATTTTACTAAAGATAGAATTTAATTCAATATATCTCTAACACCTAATATGAAAAATATATATTCAATGTGTATCTTGAAGCCCATAACTATAAAACAAATGAGGTCAATGTAGATGAAAATCTAAAACTTATAGCATCACGCTGAGCATGTAATGTAAGTATTTATCTCCAAGAATAAATTTATTAAATAACTAAATCATAAAAAAAATTCACATTCTATAAAAAAATTATAAACATGAATAATATAAAAGAAAAAAATAAACAAATACTTTATTTATATTTTGAATCATATAAGAACATTTTTTCAAATTTTCTATTATATGGAATTTACATTAAAAATATGATTTTAATGAATTATAAAACTTTGATAATGTGATTTTTATCATATAAAAATTTAGATAATATAAATATAATAGACTTAACATTCTTTGAACATCGATAAAATCAATCAACAAACCCCATTTTGATTTTGATTAAATAATTTCCCAAATATTGCCTTAATTTGAAAAAATCATATTAAGTAATTTAAGATAAATTCATAATTACAAATATAAACTCATTTATATTTGAAATTATTATATAATTTTGGAACAATTTATAAATCACACTTATAATTTTAATATAACTACTTTATATACAAACAGTATGTCTTTCAGTAAAAGTTTCAATAATTTAATATACATCATGCATATTAAATCCATAACTATTGCATACCATGAAATATTTATGGCCTCATGTTTTATTCTACTATTCATTTTCAAAAATCTATAATTATCAAATTATCTATTAATATATACATATTATCCACATTATATAAACAATTTACCTTAATAATTATTTAAAATGAGTAACCAATTTGATTAACCTGAGAATTAAATATTAATTTTAATATTTAAAAAATGGTCTTAATATATATTTTATTAATCCCAACACATATCATTTTTAAATAATTTGTAAACGAATATAATAATTAATTTTTTTTATTTAACAAAAAAATATTTTATTTTATTTATCTAAATATTTGGGCTAGATCTTACCAAGACCACCCTATTATCCAACCATTACTCAGAAAATAACATGTATCAAAGGTATGTCATTCAATAGAGATAGAGGGTTAAATCAAAAGTTATTATGAGCATGATAATGTGGGTTGTTTATAGAAAAAATCCATGGTGTGGGTAGCACCATGGACCTATAGCATAGTGTGGTTCCAAAATATATCAATAGGAACTCTTAGCAAATCATGTGTAATGATGTACCACCCTCCTAAAGTGAAGTCCATTGTCATATGCATTCTGTATGGAATTAATCATCACTGCACATGATGTATGCCACACATCCCACTTTCACACTATATATTCATACCATGAATCATGAACCCATGCTATATCTTCATGTTGTGATTGACACTCAAGAACATCCTAACATCACATCAACAATTAATGAAATTATAAGAAGAGCAATACAATGCTCTATTTATATTGAATGAAATATAAGTGGTGTTATTTAATAATGGTTTTTGGGTTTATCCCTCTCATTTATGTTAAAAAATAAACATAATTACACTGATAGAGTACGATCATCCATCATTTCATTATAAAATTACATAATATTGAAAGAAACCAAACTAGTTATGATGCATATAACATGTTCTTAATTTGAAAATGAAATATTCACATTGATACATAGGTTTTGAAACCACTAATGGTTTTTATGGTGATCATCATATGGTCCTAGGAAGTAGAATCATATGCATAACACATCTTAAAATATCTTAACATAACCAAATGTTCATGAAAAATAAAGAACACATAAAACATAAAATACCTAAAATGCCTATGCAGCAAACTCTATTTTCTATTCTGATATAGTATAGTGTGATTATGATCACAAAAGAAATAATTTTAGGTTCCATTCCTCTATCATTTATTCATAGACCTAGTATTATCTTTTAAAACCTATGGATTCTCATAATCTCAATGGAATGATAGAGCCTTTATTATGTAGTGATGAATGACATAATGGGGAGAAGCGAGATTCTATTAAATTTTCACAAAGATAATGATTATCATCAATATTATAGTCATACAAAAACTCCTCCCAAACTAAAAAGAGTGCTCCATTTTATATGTAGTTCTCAATTCTCTTCATTAATAAAGATAATTGGAAGTAAATTCTAATGTTACTACTCTTTGGGGTGTTATTCATTGAAAAAAACTATGAAATAACACAAGAATTAAAAAAATATAATTTATTTTTAATCAGGTTAATCCAAGAGGGAATGATGTGGTAGTTCTATAGTGTTATCACCCTGCAATGTTTGGGATTCTTAGCTAGAACTGTTTCTACAGTTTCATCACCCTACAATGTAATGTGATCAATACTACTAAGTATTACACCAAGATCCTATAATAAGTTTCATATATATATATATATATATATCTACCTTATATACCTCAGAAGCTACTATATAATTGAATTGTACAATAAAATTAGTGAATACAAACTTCTTATAACTATTCTAGATCATATCTCTTCCATTGAGGCAGAACCCATATTTTGATTGTGATTTTAGATCATTATGATATGTTTTGAAACTAGTGTATATGTATTACAACACAATTTGGTATATTTTATATCTTAATATCATGATAAAGGAATATAAAACATCATGATTGGTACATAAAATGTTATACATGATAAATCTAATCATTAATTCATGAAGAATTTCACACAACATTTTTCTTCATATGTTTCAGGACACATTTTCTTAGAGATATATATTCCATATTACATAATATATAATCCTATATTGGATTGTTCCATATTTTATCTTTTTAAATATATATATATATACCATGAATTATCCCAATCATTCTCTTAGAACTATCTTAATTGATCTTTATCCATAAAATATTGTTGTCTTCACCTATGTTCTTTATGGACGAGCATATATTCAACAATTAACTTACTCTAAAATGAGTATATCATTTCCCATATGTAATATATCATCAATATATAATACTAGTAAAATAATATAACTATCATTAAAACTTTTATATATATAGGGATCACATTAAATCTTAATAAAATTAAACTCTCTTATAGATTCATCGAAATTAATTTTTCCTGATTGTGATGCTTTCTACAACCCATAAATGGATTTATCATATTTCATAAATTATTGAAATAAATTGTTATAAAAAAACCTTCTGGTTTTGTTATATAAACATATTCCACAATAATTCCATCAATTTAAGCGATAAAAACCTCTATTTTCAAAATTTCATACATGTGGAATGATTCTAGGGAAAGTATAATTCAAATTTATTTTTGTATAGTTATTAGTAAAAAGGTTTTATCATAGTATATTCACTTATGTTACTTGAAAACTCTAGAAACCAATCATTACTTATAGGTACTAAATTTAGCATTAATTTATAATTTCTTCTTGGATACCCATATGTATCCATTCATAAAGAAATCAAATAAAGGATCTACTAAAACCCAAATATGATTTTTATGATTCCAACTAGGTCAAAAGAATCTTTTAATTTTGTTCTTAGTTTTTTTATTTTTAGGTTCTAATGTTCATTAGGGGACAAGGGTTAGGAATTTGGGGTTTTGGATAGAACAAGGTCTACACATTATTAGTATTATCTTTGTGGTAACTATGATATATGGAATTGTTGGATCTAGTAGAAATTTTCACAGGTTGAACATGATTTATCTAACTTTGTGAGTCACTATTAAAATTATAAATATGTTTGGGTTTGGGTACATAGGTTACCACATTAATTTTATATATTTTTTATAACTATATGTCTATTCCCAAGTAACTATATGATTTTTTTTAAAGGTACGATAGCTTTTATACATTTAACACACAGTTTTTCTAACTGTGTGGTCTAACCATACACCCCGTATAAATTTATTAAAAGTGGAAAATTAACCTAATAAACTTGGCCATTTTAACTCAAATTTCAACTTAATCCCTCATTATCTCAAACCAACCACTCAATAATTCTCTTGAAGGTACTACCTATTGTTCTTTGGTTATTATACTTCACTATTGTTGGATCTCTTTAAGGTATGCTTTAATTTCTTCCTGATCTCTTCCTTCCTTTACATATCTATCCTAAATATCTATTCCCATTGTTTTTTGGAACCCTATTGGGATTTTATTTCCATATAAAGATGTTTTGATGGGAAATTGATGATATTTATTATGGATATAGTCTTTTGAGGGCCTGATCTCTTTGATTCCAATATCTGTTCTCATAGGTGGCTAGGGTTTCTCTTTTGGGGAGTTAGGTGTCACCATATAATATTTTTATCTCATAATTTACCAAATATTATAGTAAGTTTTTATTTTTTTGGTTTATAAAATTAATTTAATTTATATAAAATATTTTTTTGTTTAAATTTTATCTTGGGAGGCATTAAAAATGCTTCTCAAAGGGGATTTTTAATAATAGTTTTATATAATACATGTTTTTGATAAATTGAATCAAAGATTGTTTTGACTATAAAGTAGATTTTTAAGCATGGGATCAATTATGATTCACTTTTGAAAATGATTTATGAAATTTTATCATTATTTTATTTTATTTTATTTTTAAAAAATCACTTTGGGAACCATGGGTGCATCGAGTTTTTGATATATTCAAACTATAGTGTGTGTGGAAATGTTGGGGGCTATGTATCCTTTTGGATATAGTAGTGTAAGGATATGATTGATACTGATAGACAATTTAAGGACTTTTAATTGGGAGGAATCATGTTATACTATCTTTGTGTTCCATTTGGTGTCCTATTATATATTCTCATAGGCTAGAACCCAATATTCTCTTGTTTTATTACATGATAGTATTGGTTCATGATTGTTTTCTCACATGTTTTTCTTATGGTTTTATGATGGCTAGTTTTAATCATTTCCATATATTTATCTTCTACATATTTTTTGAAATTCTTGTTTTATTTGAATATGGAATGTTATAATGAAAACCAAATAATTTTTTGTGAAAAATTGTTTTCAAATGAAATAGATTTATGAAACTTGTTTTATTTCAATGTAACTAATGGTTTTTATGATGATATGCATTATATATATTAATGGTGGTATCCTATTAGGATTTTTAATCACACCCCACATATACATTTTGGAATATTAAAATTTTTTTAGTATCATACATGTAAAGGGAAGGGTTTTATGTAGGTCATTGGCTTCTCTTTGTTGATTTCATCTTTATAGTGAGTTGGATTGGTGGTGATGGATGGTCACATGGAGTCTCGGATTTGGTCTTGGTTTGTTTTACTTACATAATTATTCTTTTGGATTTTTTATATTTATCATGGTTGATTATATTTTATTCCAATGTATAATATTATTGTCTATCTCTTTTATATTATAAATTATTCATTTTTTTTGTTTTCTTTTTTATCTCCACCATATAGAGATCCATCTTTGGCGATGTGTCATGTCATCCTAGATTGGTTCATTATAGAATGGTATCATAGACAATACTCATCCATAAGTGTAATGAAATTTACTAGGTTTGGTTAATGGATTATGGTAGATAGAATCTATGACCTTAGAAACTTGGGTGTTATGTGCAGAAGGGCTCCTGACCTGCACACTTTTGTATCTAAACTCAAGTTGTCAGGGGTGGGCAGGAATTTTTCATCACGATTCGGGATTGATTTTTATGGTTATTAAAATGGACTTGATTTTGGGATTATTTTGTTGAACCATTTCGTGTTCTTCTATCATTTTTAAGGTTTTTTCTCTCATTCATTGAAATTTTTACTACCTTATATTTTTTGTGTATGGGATTTAATATGAATTATGGAATTTTTATTTTGATTAAAAGATGTATATCTTGGAAAATCATGTGTTATCTCTTTTAATTAATATATAATGCATCCTAGAAGATATATTTTTAATATAAGAGAGGAATATTTGATAGAATTTTCATAGAGTAATCCTACATTAGATCCTTAATTGACATTATTAGTTATATGAAAAATCCATACTCAGGGTTAGAAAGGTATTGGGAACCAAGAATGGAGGGTATACCATGGTTTGGAATTTACCAAACAGAACCCACACATATTTCATAGTGACAAGAGATACTAAGAACCCAAATAATTTCCTCAATAGATTGAGAGTATTTTATACATATTGAAGAGTCTATAGGAATCAATGTTTGGTGTTACCATTTATATTCTTGAAGGATTGGGAAAAAATGGTGGGATTCAATCTTACATGCTAAGTTGCACAAGGATCTTATATGGACAAATTTCATGAAGGTCTTAAAATATAAATATTATCCAAAAAATATTTATTGTCTCATGAATTTGAGAACCTGTGTTAATCGGAATTCTCAATTATGTAGTATGCTACTCATTTTGCTGAGTTAGTTCACCTATCACCCAAGCATGATTCTAATGAATACCTAAAATCATGGAGGTTTGAAATGGGTTTGAGGGATGAAATTTGGTTGATGTTAATCCTATTGTTCCTACTAACATTTTCTTTGTTGGTTTATAAAGAATTTGTGGATGATGAATTCTTAGCTTTATATATGGGTTTAAGTGGAGCTTCAATTGTAGCAAGGGGTAGCCACATATGATTATTTTTTCAGAAAACAAAACATAGTAAGGGTGATCATTTTACACCATGTGTTGTTTCAAAGGATTATTCAAGTAAGCATTAGGTGTTTTTATATTAATGTGGGAAACAAAGCCATATTAAACTTTGTTTTATGGTAGTACCTAGTACATTCCATCATTGTCAATATTCGGTCATCTGAAGTGATTTTTTTAAAAAAAATATAACGTAGTAAAGCTTGTTCCAATCTTACCAAAAGATATAGGTTGTGTGTTTATGTAGAAAAGGGTGGTGGTCTCATTAACACGGAATGAGAGATACTAATTAAATGATGAAATATTAGAGAGGAGATAATTCCAAACATATTTATACTATGAAGTATATACCTAAGGAATCTGAAGTGGGGCTTGCTACTGTGAGAGGTACAAGTTTTATTGTATCCTCTATCATCATTGATTTTTTTGACATACATGAACCACATAATTTTATATAATCTATGTTAATTGAAATGTTGGTATTATACTGAGATCTTATTCCATTCATGATTGATCTTTTCTCTCTCTAGTGAAGGAGAAAGAGTAGGGTTTCATGTGTTCTGGGTTTCATGTCATGATCGATAACCATGAAGTAGTATGGAATTTTCTAGTTCTTTATAATGAAATACTTGACTTAATTATTATTATAGATTATATGGATAATTTATAATCCTATATCAATTGTTATCATCATTGTGTTCATTTTCTATCTTCTCATTGGGTAAATATTTTCTTTCAATGTGGGTGGGATCCAAGATCCATTAGAGTGGGGTATATTACTCTAGACTATAGAATATCTCATTCCAATTATCTGAGACTATTTTTCAAATAGTTGAGAGATGATTAATTTTTCCAATAACTGCTATAGTGGATGATTACCCTATGGTATTTCCTGATGATTTTTATAGTTTTATTCCTAGAGAGTTGATTTTTATGATTAAACTACACCCAAGGATGTGTCCCATCTCCTTAGAGTATTATCATGTGAAACATTCTGTTTTAAAATAGATTAAATACCAAATCAATTATCTTGATTCTCATAGATTTATTAATCTTATCATGTCATTTTAGGGGACTTTAGATCTCTTTTCAGCGAGTAAATATAGAAGCCTTTAGATTTTTTTTATTACTGAAAACATAGTCTAGTGACTATTAATATTAAGTAACATTTTCTTATGATTGATGATATGTTTTACCAACTAAGGGGATCCTATTTATTTTATAATATTGATATTCAATCAGGTTACCACCAGTTAAGAGTTATATAGAAGGATATTCCTAAAACAAAATTTAGAAGAACGTATGGACATTTTGAGTATTTGGTTATCACATTCAGTCGTGGTGTTTCTCTTGTAGTGTTTATATATTTGATGAATATATTATTTCATCAGTCCTTGGGATCTTTTGTGGTTGTTTTTTTTGTTGATATTTTGGTGTATTATAAAGAATTGGAATAACACATAGATCATATACATATCATTCTTATAACTTTTATGGAACATCATCTTTAATGGAATATTTCTAAATGGGATTCTTCTATCCAAGAAGTAAAGTTTCTGGATCATTTCAAATCTCAGAGGTGAATCTCATTTGATCCTAAAAGTATCAAATTTCTAAAGTCTAGGGAGAAACCGATAAATGTGTTTGAGATTCAAATATTCTTATTTTTTGAATGTTATTTAAAAAAACAGTATTTTTCTAGGCTTGTATCTCATATGAAGTAGTTAACCCATAATAATTTAAAATTCAATTTGAATGAAAAATGAAAAATATTATGTGAGGAACTAAAGGTATGATGGATTTTCGTTTCAATTCTAATTCTTCTATAACCATGTTTATGATATGATATTTTTTAGATGCTTCAGGTACGATATTAGGGTGTTCTCTGATGAATGGAAGGTTAGTAGTGTCCCATAGTTACCACCAACTACATTCACATGAGAAATATTATCCTACCCTGATCTTGAGTTATATGTAGTGATTTATCCTATCATTACATGGCACCACTATATTTTCAGTGAGTATTTTACTCTATATTCTAATCTTAAGATCATAAAGTATATTTTAACCTAGAGAGGCTTGCGCTTCTAATGGATTCAATGGGTTGAGTATAAACAGAATTTTGATTTTGATATTTCATATAAACCAATAAAATAGAAAGTGGCCACTGATTTATTGATCAGGAAGTTATCAAATTGATCCTTGAAGGAATCTGTAAAGAAATGGCCTTCGAAGAGTCATTTAGAAGATATGATCTTTGAAGTGGATGAAGCATATGGGAATGTGTTATTAGATTGTTTGAAATTTGATTCATCATATGACTATTGGATTTGAATTGGGAAATAAATAGACATTGATTGTTATCATTCTAGAAAAATCATGTATGGTGGGAAGACATTGGGTGTCTAGTTTCGATCTCTCAATGGTATCTTATGTTTCCAAGGGTGATTCATCGTACTAATATCTCTGAGTAAGGATTTGGTAGATAATTGACATCAGTCTAGTTGGTATATTCACCCTAGAACAACCAAGATGTATCAAGATTTTCGATTTTTGTATTTGTGGCTGGGGATGAGGAGGTCAACTATAGACTTTATGTCATGAGTACTTACTTTTTGGAAGATTAAGGAAGAGAACTAGATACCTACTGGTTTGTTTCATCCCTTACCCATTCCAATGTGAATGTGGGATGAGATATTCTTGGACTTAATTATTGGTTCATGATAAAATCCTTGGGGAAAAGATTCAATTTTCAGTACTACAAAACTATGTTTATCAAGTGATAGCTAAAATCATTTTTAAAACACCCTTTCTCAGTTATAGAAAAAATTCATCTAAAGTGGATCTTTAATAGTGCTTTCTTAGCACTTTTAAAGGGGTATTTAGTAGTGTTAAAAAAGAACTATTAAAGGGGCCCTTTATGAGTTCTTGTAAAAATGCATTAATAATTTCCCCCTTTTTTTAGGGTGAGTACAAAAGTGCTGATAAAGGGGAGGGGGATTTATCAGTTCTTCTAAAAAAGTGTTTATAAAGGTAATATTTAAAAAACATTAAAAATAATAAATTAACATATAAATATATAAATATATTTATATTGATATAAATATATAAATATATTTATATTGATATAAATATATAAATATATTTATATTGATATAAATATAATATATATTTTTTAAAAATGTTTTAGAGAAGTATAAATAAAAATTTACACATAATATATAACATATTTAGTGAAAATTTTATATAACACTAGGAAATCCATAAAAACCCAAAAAATCCCAAAAAAACCAATAATAAATCTAAAACCCCATAAAACCCATAAAAACATTAAGAAATCCTAAAAACCCTGAAATGACAATAAATTTGTATTTGAGAGCCTGTTTCAGCTCCACAACTAGTCAAATCGAAGCATTTTTAATGAGATAAAACCACATTACATTTAATTCATGTGATACACAAAGGAGAATAATATATTACAGTTTAAAAAATGTCAAAAACAAACTTGAACTTCAAGTGGCCATAACTTTTTATTTGAATGTCCATTTGGGATCCACCACATATCTAATCAAAGCCTCCGATGAGACCTATGCCATGTAGGGATAGTGACCAGAACATAAATCTTAGGACACATTTTTTTCACCCCCATAAAGGGTCGAAAGGCCTCCGAAATGGGGTTTTTAGTCACTATACCTTGATTCCTTTGAATTCAAATGGGTATAACAGCTGATTCAGGTGTTTGTTCAGCCTACAACACATATCAAATAAGAGTTTGGGATGATCTCTTTGACTAGGTAACCCATGAGAACCACCAATCACTTTTATCGAGGAAAAAACTGTGTTTATAGTTGTTTTACCCCTCTTTTTTCACATTCGATGGCCTTTCAATCTACAATAACTTCTGCTCTGGGTGTCTGTTTGGTTTATACCACATATAAAATCAAATCTTGCAATTAGATATACATCTTGATGACCTATAAGGTTCCCCAATCTCATTTTTTTGGCCAAAAAGGCCTATAAGGCCTCTAAAAATGAGTTTTTAGCCTTTTTATCCAATTTTTTTAACATTCAATGGATTTTAAGCCTCGTTTAAGGGGCTATTTTTACCATTTTTCAGTGGGTACTAAATAAATTCCCATATATTACATTGATATTGATATTATGGCTATAAAATTTTATCACTTTTCGTAATGTACTATTCTTTATAATAAAATATAAAACAATATATACATATTTTTTATATGTTTCCAAAAAAAATTAATTTTATAAATAATTAATTAATCATATTTACTTATAAAATATATTTCTCAATATATAAAACTTATCTAAATAAAAACTAATATCCAATTTAAAAAATGTATATAAATAAATCTGAATTAATATATATAAGATTATTTATATATATAAACCTATCTATAAATATATAGATAAAAAAAATATAAAAAATATATAGATATATCAAAATATGTGAAACAAAAAGTATATGGGAGTGGAAAAGTCACTGGTGTATAAGAAGGAGGTCTCAAGTTTGAAACTCACTGGAGGCGGGGTCACACATTGGTTGGTGGTATTATCTAAAGTGCTAATAAAAGGGGCGAGTGCTGATAATGGGGGGTATGAAAATATATTATACCCTTTATCCATGGAGAATTTATCAGTGCTATAAAATATGATGATAAAGGTGTCCTTTAACATTTCTAAAATGATCATTGATAAAGGACCCCTTTATCAGTGCTTCTTTTGAGAACTATTAAATGGGGCCTTTATTAGCGCTTTTTACGATCACTATTAAAGATAACCCATTAACATCGCTTACATTATTATCAATTCTATAGTGTTGATAAATCCCTTTTACTAGTTCTATTAAAGGCATGATTTTCACTAGAGTTGGTTTTTCATTTAGGAACATATCCAATCATCTCATTTCCTTCAAATTAGGGAGGTGATGAAGGTGTAAGAGACTGGGCACATGTATGTCTGAGAGATCATGATTCTCAATGGTGTTCCTTCTACAGTCATTTATGATGGGGATCTATGTTTTAAATCTAGTTTTTTTGAATCATTTTCAAGATAATATAGGTACATTTTTGATATTAAGAATGTAATATCACCCTCAAATGGATGGGTGGATTGAGAGAGTCATTTTGATTATTATGGGTGCAGGAATTCTTAATTTTCGTGGTTTATAAGAAAAGAATTTTCCTTTGGTTAAATTATACTATAATAATTATTATATAGATTTTATTAAAAAGGATCCCTTAGAAGTGTTTTATAGTTATCCATTTAAATCTAATTTTTGTTGGGATGAATTGGGAAATTGGTCCTTAGTTGGATCGATTCTTATTCAATATATGAAAAATAAGATATAGTTGATTGGAATGAATTTAGTAATATCTCAGTGTCATAAAATATCTTATGTCGACCATCATCATAATTCATTTTTGTTTTTATTAGGTTATCGGGTTTCTCTTAGGATTTCACCTCATTTGGTACATTAATATTTGGAAAAATAGGTTAAGTTAGCATCAAGTTTTATTGGCCCATTGAAGAGAATTTAATGACTTCAAATGGTGGGTTATCAGTTGGAATTTTCATCCCAATTGACATCAATTAATTAATTGTTTCATGTTTCTCTATTTAGGTGGTATCAACTGAACCCTTCCCTTGTGATTTCTTGAGAGGATGATGTTATTGATCATGAGAACTCGATATATTAGTAGCCAGTATAAATTGTGTATTAGAGAGATAATGTACTTAGTGGTAAAATAATTCCTTTGTTATGTGTACTATATTAGTGTTGTTGGGATGTCCATGAGATGTGGGAGTGGAAATTTTTTATGATGAATTATTATCCTTCCTTATTTGTGATTCTAAAATCTTTTTTTCTTTTTAGGGATAGAAATTTTCATAGTGGGAAGAATTTTTATTCCCTTTAGATCATAGGTAAATTTTAATTTTTGGCTTAGTTTATATATTTTGTCATTCTAAATGATTTTATGGGTAAATGGTTCAGAATTTAGAGTCTTGGGTGAAATGGGATAGGAACATGGTCTACAAAAGGTTGGTAGAAACCATTCAATAATTATGTGATGTGAATTTCATGGTTCTAATAGCGATTTTCATGGGTTAGGCATGGTTTTTCTAGCCATCTGATTCACAAGGAAAACTATACAGTTGTTTAGGTTTGGTTCCAAAGGTTGTTTCAAGGATTATGAATAGTTTTTTAAAATTTTTAGATATTGAAAATTAATCATGTACTTTAGTTTTCAAGGGATAGTATATACCGCATGGTTAGCACATAGTTTGTCTAATCGTGTGCCTAATATAACATTCATAAAAATAAAAAATTACTATAATACCATTGATATTTTTTCAATATTCTCTCCCAAAATACCTTATTATCTTGAACCAACCTATCCTTGATGTAGTAGGAAATCCTCCCCCTGGTTCCTTGCCGATTCCACTTTGTTATTGGTGGATTTCATCAAATTATGTTAGGATTTCAACTCAAACTCTTCTCCACTATCTATATATCTACTCGATCTATCTTCCCCTTA
Organism: Viscum album; assembly: GCA_963277665.1. Lineage (NCBI taxonomy): Eukaryota > Viridiplantae > Streptophyta > Magnoliopsida > Santalales > Viscaceae > Viscum > Viscum album. Next base: position 457,461,926 of record OY728136.1, read on the forward strand.
TTTCATTAGAATCATATTAGGATTTAGTTGATATATATATATATATATATATATTTATGGGAAATAACGATTTTTATTATGTATCTAGTCTTGTTAGAACCCAATCTCTTCAATTCAAATATCCTTTTTTGAACGTGATTGGGTTTTCTATTTTGGAGAGGTAGGTGACTCTATAAAATATTTATATATTAAGATTTATATAATGTTCTTATAAATTATGTTGATTTGGTTTAGGAAATTTATTTAATTGATGCCAAAGAGTTTTGTTTATTGAAACTTCAACTTACGAGGAATGATAAAAGGTTTTAAAAAGGGTTTATTCATTTAAAACTAGTTTGATGAACTTTATGTGTTCAATGAAATGCATCAAAGATGGTTTTGGATCTAAAATAGATTTTTAAGAATGGGAGGGAATTTTATTCACTTTTGATAATGTTTTATAAAATTTAAAAGTGTGATTTTCTTGATTTTTTTTAGAAAACATGGATCTTTGGGAACCATCGGTACATCATGTTTTGGACATATGAAATCCTTTGTTTTTGTATCACCGCTAGGGGAAACTTAACCATTAGGTTCTGGAAGTCTTTAGATAAGATGGTTATAGATAAACTATTACATGAATCAATGTTTAAAGGAATCATATTATATTGGTTTAGTGTTTCATTGTGTGACCTAGTACATATTTTCATATGATAGAACTAAACATGTTCTAGGTTTTATACATGATGGCATTTTTTATGTGTTCTGGATCATAGGATTTTCATATGGTTTTATCATGTTTGGTTTTGATAATTTCCCTCTATTTATCTTATATATAAATTTCCATATTCTTGTTTTTTATAATTTGATTTTTTATAAATAAAATTGGGGATGTTTAGTTAAAAAAGTGATTTAAAGTAAATTGTCTTTATGAAAAAAAATCTTTAATGAAATAACTAATGGTTGAATAGAGATAGAAATTGTATAGATTCATGGTGTTATCCTACTTGGTGTTTCCCTTACACCCTACATATGAACTTGGTCATATGTAGATTCAGTTTTTCTAGATACATGTAAAGGGAAAGGCGTTGTGCAGATCCCTAACTTCTCTAGGTTGAAATAATCTTCATAGTGAGTTGGATTGGTGGTTAAGGGTGGTCACATGGAGTCTTGGATTTGCTATTAGTTTTTTTAATTCAGTAATTAGCCTTTTATTGTATTTATATCTCATGTTTGTGGGTATTTTCTCCCATTATATTCTCTGATTGTTTATCTTTTTTCTTCTATACATGATTCATGTTCTTTTTTCTTATTGATATCCACCATGTGGAAATACATATTAGGTGACATTTTATATCAACCGGGATTAATTCTTTATAATTTTGGTACATATAATCTATTTCATAATTCATAGATTCTGTCACCTTTGAAAATTATGAGTTATTTAGTAGTTACATGTGGGATATTGGTTCATTATTCTCAACTAATAATGTGTCAACATCCTCAGTGAAAAGAAAACCATATCCTTCCCATTCACTAACCTCTATAATAATCATGTGTATTTCTTGTGTATCTGGAACAACATCTTCCACATGATTTTGTATATTTTTTTCTTATAACAACTCTTATAGATAAATATCCTTGACTTAATCAATTACTACCTTTCTCCCATAATATCCTTGGGATATTTAATGCATTTTTATAAACATTTAATGTCTTACTATTATTACTTTTCTATCTTAGAGTTCAAATAGATTGTTTCCTATTATCTCTTTAGGATAACATATAATGGTATAGTTTGTGTCTTTATTTCATGTTTATTTATATAAATATTATTAAAAAATTCTTCTTATCCCCAAAAATGTATATATGAAAAAATATATTTAATCTCATGCCATAATTAACAAGGTATTCCACTTGACTCTTTTATTTTCACTCAATTTAGTGTATATGATGCTGATGGTAATGTATATCCCTAATTGGATGAATGATGACTTATATTACTCATCATCAGTCTCACCATGTCAAAAAAGGTGTGGTTTCTCTTTTCACTGACACTATTCACTACTTTGTATAAGGAGGAGTGAGTTAGTATAATATATCAAACTCTTTTAGACAATGAATGAATTATTGGTTAAGATATTCCCCTCCTCTAACTGAAAGGGGATTCCTTATTTTCATACCAAAATTATTATCTATTTCACTATTGAATTTCATAAATTCCTCAACATAATTTCACTTATATCCCATCAAGTTAATATATAAAAGTATACTAAAATCAATGGTAAAAGTTGTGAATTATTATTATCCATATCTATAATCTATTAGAAGAGGCACATACACACTATTGTGAACAAATTCTATAAACTTTAAGGATCTCTCATGTTTTACACTGAAAGGATACTAGTTCATTTTTCATTATTAACTAGATTGAAATAAATATAGGGGTTAAAACTCAAAAGAATATAAATAATCTTCCTTATATAATCTCATAAATTTTTTTAATTTTATATGACCAAGTTGATCATTCCAAAATTTGGTGTAATATAAGTCATGTGAACTTGATTAGTTATCAATTTCCAAATCATATTCTTAAAAATATAGTATATAATGAAAAATATTTATATGTTATATAAAATAAAATATGTTTTATTTATAATATAAGAAAATATTTTTTCTTAACTTGAAACAAAATCCATCCAGGTCTAAATCAATCACTAAAATTATTATCTTAGTTACCCTAGTCACATAATAATAATTCTATATTACTAAGATCATTTATGTTGATAATGTGAGGTGGTAATATCCTATATTAAGGGAATATAATATATATTCATTAACCTCTTGAAGATTCATCTCACCTTTATTAATATTTTAATATCTACTTGGTTCCTATATATAGATAGAAATTTATGAACAATAAGTTATATATAATAACTAATTAGTATAAATGGGAAAATTACACTCGATATTGATCATAAATGAAGCTTCTATTTTCTTATTCAATAAGGTATAGATCCTCTTCCAGTGTCCCTTATTTACATAAAAAAACAAAAAACCATCATTCTCTTTAGACCCCCTCTAGATCATTCACTTTTTTAAGGGAATCCTAATGGTGCCTTTGTCATAGATCCAACCCTCGACCTTTTTCTCTCATATTTCCTTTTGTTCACCATATGGAATGAAGACATATCCTCCATAAAGTCATTATTCAAATGGATAATAAAATTATACATATCAAGGATCAACTTCTCCCTATTATTCATGATAAATTTATCAATATATCACAACAAAATTATAGGAGGTGAGGAATATATGAGGTATATTCACAACACTTTTTGAAGTTAGAATCCCAGAATAATAAAATGGTTGATGTATCCAATCATAATGTGTACACGAGGTATATTAGTTACTATTTATCTTAACAATATTATAAATAGTGCCTTATATATTTCATGCCTATATTTTCATTCTTTCTCCTGATAATGATCTAAAAATGAGACAACATGGCATAATAATCCATATCTTTATAAATATTTTGAATCTAACTAGTCATGGATGATGGAATGATATATTGTATATCTATTGCATCATACACATATTTATAAAAGGAATTATTTTTCTCCTACCTCAATTTTTCTGAAGCCTCAACAAGAACCGGGGAGTCTAATACATAAAAAATTTCTCTCTTGGAAAATTACAATGTTCAGGAACCTCTTCCACTCATAGAATTTTTCACCAGTAAGACGATTTAATCTCTCTAATATAGATTTCATTGATAGCGTGGTGTAGTTTTTCATTATTGACAATAAATAAAATATCATTTTATGGTATTATCTGGAATTTTTTATAACATAATTGATTATTTAATAAATTATTTCATTATTTTATCAAATAAAAAGAACCCTAACTATTGAATTCAAATTATCTAGTTATATAGATATTCTAATGGAAATGATCCATATTCCCTTTCTCATAACCCAGGAGGCCTTCAAAAATTATTCAGAGGTATTTTGGTAGTCTTTTCTTTCCAAATTCATTAACCAATATATCTTCATTCTTTAGAGCAGACACCCTAATCCTGATATACTATACTCATATTTTCTCAACACTTTCCTCCATGACACACCTTATTTTTCTATAGAAACTACTATTGATAATAACATTATTAATTCTATACAAGACTTTTATTAGAACTCTCCAATTACAAGTATCTATATGAGGCCAATAATAGTACTTTGAATTATTGTTTTATTCTAACTCAAGTGGTGGAAGGAGTTTTAATGAATTAATATGTTAAGATGAGGCTTTTGTTAACATATATGTAAATATTATTTTATTTTATTTTTTTATACCCATTAATTTTAAGTGATACTTACATAAATAATTAACCATATTTGATAAATTAATTTATATAAATTAATTTTTATTTTATAATAGATATTATTTTATACCTTGTATAATTATTAATTACATTGTGTGGAAACTCACATAATTAATTAATTATGCCTGATAAAATATACCTATACATTTTTTTTATCGAAATATGTTTATTAATTTATTTATATTATATGATTGAGTTAAATAATCCAAATAATCCATGCATCACAAAAATAAATAAATAAATATGCACTATTAAAATAAAATAAATATGTGTAATGATCACAATCTTTATCTTTTGATTGATTTATCAAGCGGTGATAAACTAACATTGGCCATAGGGGTGTTGGTTATGTACTAAAATGAATGAATCTTATAGTATGATTAATACATATCATAAAACATTGTATAAATATTAATCATATCATAAGATATGATATGAATATATCATTAATGGTATGGATATTCTAGTGGAATATGGTATGACTTCTGATATGGCATATGATATGTGATGTCAGGGGCATTAGTTACTAACATGGCTTCTTAATGGTTCTTTATCGATTAGAAATTATAGATATGATTCATTTATGGAATGAAAAATTTTATTATAATTATTGAAACATTCAATGGTTATAATGATTCTAAGGGAATATGTTATTGGTAACATATTTAATCTTCCAAATGTTCACAGTCGACAATCAAATTCTTTCACTAAATAAAGGGATCCTATAAAAAGGATTGGATCTTCCTATTGGGTGTGCTAATCTAAAACTCTTATCCTTTATTATTCGCTATTTTTTATTTAAGGGTAATATATTAGTAAGCCTTTAGAACTCGAGGTATCCTCTCATAGTATACAAAGATTATAATAGATTTTTGTATTACCTAAGGATTTGATAATTGTTTGAATTTCATTGAGTTATATTCCTCAATAAACTACATCAAGATCACTTAACATGATACTATAAATTAGGTATGCATATTTATTTCTTTTTCTATTTTTTCATTTTGATAAGATGATGATAAATCAAATTTTTTATTAGCTTTATTCAATGGTTATGTTCATGATCCTTTCTTATAAATCCAATCAGGGGTATTATATCCACCTTAATCATTGAATCAACATGTTTTTATGCTAATTTTGTGAATAAAATTTTTTCCATAATGTATTTGGTGTTATATCATAATATATAACATGATTGGGATAAAAATTATTCATTGGATAACTTGTGATATTTGATATCATAAATTTTGATTCATGGTTCTGCTAAATTGTAGGGTATGACTGGATGAATAATAACATACAATTCATTGAAACATGTTGTTTTTTTCTAGATGGTAACTTGTTATAAAATTGATCATAGTTTATTCCTAATGTATCAAATTTCAAAAAATAGAGTGTCGAATAATAAAGTGATATAAGTTATATCATCAAATAAAATTTAGTTAACTATGTTATATGATAGAAAGTATCTTAAAATATGATTGGAAAATTCTTAAATAGCTTATCATTTTCCAAAAAAAGATCAAAATTTATGATATATAATCCTATTTTTTATCATAAAATATGATATAATATATAAATGTTAAAAAAAATTATTATTTTCTAAACAATTACTATAGTTTTCTAATTGTTTATAAAACATAACTCTTATCAATTAAAAATTTATTTTTTATACCTAAATAAAATATAAGAAGTTTATACTAATTTCTTTTGTTTTGAAAAAAAATATATTTATTTATTTATTCCATTTAAATATTCATATAATAATATTTTTATATGATTTGAATCTATGTGTGCTTAAATTTATGTGATAAATTGCTTACTATAAAGTTTTTACTATACATTAAATGAAATAAATAGAAATAAAAGATTTAGTTTTCATCTACCATGAAATCAATTTTTTAATGATTTATTTTCTTGAATTTAGAGGTTGAGTAGAGTTTATACATATTTAGTATAAGATTTATAATGGAATTTATATCTCTATTGAGTAATGGACTATGGGTATAGGGTATTTGGATTGGACTATGCACTATCCTAGAAACTTATTCCTTATCTAAAAAAGTATGGGTTGGTTATTTTTTCTCAATGATTACCCTTGTGGGATTGTTGCTTTCATATAATTATAAATATTCAAATAAAATTTTTTCATATACATTTAGTGGAGGATTAGTTATGATATTTTTAAATATGTTGGGATTTTATTTTTAGGTAAGTTATATGAACTATGAGTTATGTAAAAAGTTATACATTAGTATTGATTGAGCATATTTATTATGTGGATTAAATAGAAATTACAAAAGTAAATTGTTATAAGTATGCATATATATAGTAATAAAACCTGAGATAATAATGATTACATGTGATGTAGTAGTTACTGATTAAATATTCATGTGATTTATACTAGAGTGGTGAGATTGTGAAAACTCCTTATATTCTATATGTGAGATTCATTTCAAAGAAAACATTTGTAAGGACCTCAATCATACAACCAAGTAGGTCATGAAATATTTAGGTTCTAATGGATTATCTTATGTAATGCATGTTGGGTATGGGTGACCATAGTAGGATTAGTTTCTCATATTTAACTTTGTTATTTGGGTTTTACTTGGCTAGTAAACCATATTTAAATTATGATGCATGAGGAATAGATTTGAGTTCTTCTATATGATGGATTTGGATAGACGGTTGTCAACTTGATGATATGAGAGTCATATGTGATGTGATTGGCATGATTATGTACCTGAATCTCTAAATTATAGAAGAAATGATAAAGAAACCCAAAACATATTGAAATGTGGATCTTTGACAAAAAATTGTATTGATGTATAAGGACATCATTTTATTGGGAGTACTTTTATTAAATAACCTTGATGAAAATATTTAATGCCTGATACTCACCCTTAGATATGTCTTTGATATTGATTATGACATAAATAATGATTACAATTTTAAGGTCTATTATTGGTATATAATGAAATTTAATTTTTAATGGGTATATAATGTTGAGAAATATCCTTAATCGGAATCATTTAGAGCATTTAGATGTGAATTTTATAGAAATAAATATTTCCATTTCAAACGCATGGGTATTCGATATTGGGTGTGAATCACACATTTTTACCCATAAACACAGGCTCTAAAATAGGAGGGAATTGATTAAAGGAAATTTTTTGAAGAATATATAAACCACTCAGAAGGGGGTGATTCAGTGGTGATATTTTACAATTTCCTTTAATCTTATTATTAACCATTAAAATTGTTTAGAGTTTTAAATTAAGAAACATTATATCTCACCCTTACTTATGGTGTAGTAATAAAAGTAATTGAAATACACATAGGATTTTTTACAAGGTTCGGTCTCAGGGTGGGTACCTACTCCTTGTTGTGTTTAGTTATTATCCTGAGACATAGATATCCATTATATAATGCAACTGAATACAAAAAGGCTATCTCCTTAAAATAGGCATCTGGATCATGATAAAAAATTATATTGTTTCTACTAACCAAAGTGATTATGATCATTTGTTTCTTAGGTTTCTTCACTAATAAATCTTATATTCCTCTAAGCCTTCAAAATTATGAAATCCACATCTACTCACAATATTATTTTAAATAATATAAATGTCAATAACTATAACTACTAAAAATTTAGAATCTGTTATTAACACTATAATCTTCTAGAATTTACAAGATCTCTTCACTGATTTTGATGTCCTTTAGAATATTTTCTTCTTCCCTTTAACCTCATGAATCTTCTGTAAATTGATCATCAGGATCTCAATTTTCCTCTCACAAATTCACAGTATCCTTCTTCTTCGACTAAATGGAACTTTCAGAACTTATAGATCGATCTCACTATAATATTTTTCTAATGATTATATTTATTGAAAGTGGAATGAAATTTTCCTTTTTATAACCAACCTTCATCCAATAATTTTATTCTCCTAGATTCATATCTGCTACCTGTTTAAATACTCAATAAAATTCCTTCAATTCCATTAATAGTATCATATATTGACTTCATCAAATCATCCATAAATCTTGGCCTCAATGTTATTTTTGTCCTATATAGGTTTCATCTAGAATCATAACTCCATATTCGTGAATACCATATATTTTTTGTCCATCTCATCTTCATCACCATAAATTTTAATTCATATAAAAGACTAAGTGAAACCATTTGAAGCATTAAATATTATGGTAACTTATCATTTGATAACTCGAAAAAAAACCACTTTTCCTATATCATTTATTTTTCATTTATCTTCCATCATCTAGGTCATCCATCCTCTTCTTTCTTCTAACACTATCTTATATAACACATGATCTTCAATTTTCTTAACTTCTATTGCTCCAATACATGTTCACATTCAAGTTTCCCATATACATCATATTTTTATCAATAACATCTTATATTATTATTCTATATCACTTGAAGTTCCTAAAATTCCACTAGTATTAACATCCGACCAACTCAATAAAGTTTCACCATATACTAATACTTATACCAAAATAAATTTTGGTTCTTTTAATCAACAGGATAAACCTCTATTACATCATATTTTGGATTTTTCTTCTAAACACCACCGAACTCAGTTTTCTAATTTTTCTACCTTACTAAATATCTCCTTTATTTTTTTTAATTAAACTCATCTTGAATAAAAAATGATTCTCAAACCACTGTGATGTTTATTCCACTAAAATATCATTATAGAATAGTATGAATTATTTTCTAAACCCTTTGACTAGATAGGTCATAATAGTTCTCACAACCACATTATCTACCAATTATATTACAACTTAGTATCCACACATTATCTTCTACTAGTACTCCTTATATATTCTTAAACTCTTTAAAATAATCTAACTGACGACTCTTACATTTCATGTGTTACTCTTTTTAAAAGAGTAATTTACTCTTATGAACCACTGTACATCTTATAAAATTACCAATGTTTCAATTAGTAACATATTTAGTAAGAGTAAATGAATATTATAGTTATAAAACTAACTCTTATAAATTTTATTATCGACCATTTGAAACTCAAGGATGGTACTTATGAAATTCCAGATCACCCTTATGTGCCTCAGTGAACTACCACCTTTTTAAATTATTTTTGACTAATTAATATTATGCTCAAATAAAAAATTATTGAATATTTTATAAAAATACTTAAGAAAATATCAAAAATCTTATGAAAACAATAGATATATTTTGAAAACATCAAGAGTCTTACAAAAACTACATGTTTTGAAATTTCCAGAAATCACACCTCAACTCCACTAATTTACAATTTACTTAATTTAAAATTATCATCAATCATAATCTTTAGAGCTTCCATACACACTACCTATTAAGATTCCATGACTCATAAAGTGTCTATTAGAAGAAAAAAATTAGATATCTCCATAAGTCTTCATGAATAGTTTCTTCAATCAACAAAAATGTGGTGTATTTCAGTCATATAATCCATTAACCTCAAGATATATATTCTAATAATATAATAAATACACCATAGATTCTAGGTTTAGAATAATATACCATTCATCTTTATCTTTAAATCAAACCCTTTTTTTCATAAGGTTGAAAAAAATAAAACCACTTCAATAATTCCAAATCAAGGTCTCCTCAAAACCCCCCTTTGGATTTTTTTTCTATTCCATCAACACTCATTCCATAAACCTTTAACTTTTAAATCAAATGAAAACCTTTTACCAAGGATAAATGCCTTTATATCATAATACTAGATAAATAAATATTTTTAATATAATTTTATACCTTTGTTAAAAGGAATTTTATTGACATGATCATAATATTCTTCCCCTCAATTATATCACTTAATTTTTATCCCCATTTTTACCATTAATATATCTATAAATTCAAAAAAGATAAATTATATAGTTGTATAATTATTTTTTACCATTGAAAATATAATCCAAAGTATAGTGGGGATTTTTCTTAAAATCCTAAATTTTAAGGGAAGTTTGAACACTACATTTCAGCCATAATTCCTCAAATATTTTCCTTGGAATATATTTTGGGAACATATCATCAATTTATTTTATTGTTGAAATATACTCAAACTTTACTTATCTATTAGTGTCTTTCTATTTGAAAAAATGATACTTAATATCAATATCATGGGATCTATAGTTTTTTATTAGATTATTTGAGATATCAGTTACACGATGATTATCACAAATAATTTTTAATGGTTTATAAAAATTTATATTCGAATATTATAGATGAAATACCTCCCATGTGGTCTGAGTATGTGCATGTTTGGAAGAAACATACTCTACTTATTTAATAATTAATATCACTAAACTATCTTAAATACTATGCATTCTCACATGAAATTCCCCAAAAAATAAATTTCATCTAGATATTTATTTTCAATTATTTCAATATCCATCCCAATTTGAAACCATGAAACCAAGAATTTTCATTTTTTAACTTCCTTTAAACAATAAACCATAATTTGATTTTATTTTTACATACCTCTAATTTTTTAGTAGCCATCATATGTGATTCCTTTAGATCACTCTCATACCATGTGTAAAAAGTTACTCAATAAAAAATGTATGGCCACAATTATATAATATAAAGTAATATTCTGATTAACTTTAATAAGTCCTTTTGATTTAAACTTCTTCATGTTTCATCTTTAATCAATTTCACACCAAAAGTTATGGGTTTGGTAAAGTACTATGATTATTTCATTCTATTTTAAAAAAAAAATTATTTCGAATATTTATCTTAAGATAAAAGATAAAACATTTTTTGATTTTATTTTTAATCATATATATAAATTTATTTATCTAAGAAAAGATATCTAAAAGTGAATTTTTTTTTGTAAATGCCTCACAAGAACTTTCTTTATCACCAGTAAAAATTATATCATCAATAAAAATGATGAAAATCTTGGTACCTATTCTCATAAACATAACATATAAGTTCCAATCAACTTTTTTTAAAAGTTCATCTATTTTAGAAAATAATCAATTTTAGAGTACTATTATAGAGAATCCCTATTTAACCCATATAATTTCTTCTTTAACATATATCTATAGTATTATCACCACCGGGTATAAAAAAAAATTCTTAATAAAAAATTCATTATCAATATCACTATTTAGAAAATCTGATTTAACATCTATTGGATAAACTTTTTAAACCATATGTGCTAAAATGGTGAACAATTTATTAATATTTTAAGTCTTGAAAAGGGTGAAAAGGTTTATTAATAATCCATAACTTAATCCTATGATTACCCTTTTCAATCTAATATGGATTTATTCCTTAAGATATAACTATTTTCATTGTGTTTATTTCTGAACAACCATTTAGTTTATATTACATTGTTTCCTTCTAGTATAGGAACCAGATCCTAGGTGTTATTATTAGAAATCTAATCCAACTCACTAGTCCTCACTTTTACCCATTCTCTATGCTCTCCAACTTATTAAATTTATTTTCGTATAACTAGTATGATAAGTTTCATTTTTTTTCACAAATCAACTTTATTCTTATTTTTAGTGGATATTCCTATCTTTTGATGATATTTTTCAATACAACCAATTTCTATAACATTCATAGCATTAAATTTTTCATTACGCCATTAATTTCCTCACTACTAGGATTATTGGAATTTACATCGACCTAGGTAGAATCAAGACCATTCTCCATTTATATGGTGTTTTTATAATTTCACTTATTTTATTCCATTATTTTCTCAAACTTGCTCTCACTAGACCCTTTGAAGATGAAATTATTCTCAAGGAATATCACATCATATGAATCAAGAAAACTTTGAAGTTGTTTACTCCATAACTTGTATATTCTTCCATTGGTTAAGTATCCCATGAATACACTTTCCTCATATTTTCCATCAAATTATCCTATATATTGATTTTTAATTTTCATTAATTATTTACATCCAAAAACTATGATGTTTTTAATTGTAGGTTTATTTTTATTGAAAATCCATAAGGAATCACTTTTTATTCTGGTCTCATAAAACATATGTTCTAAACATGCATTTTTTTACTTAAAGATACCCTCCAGAAAAATTTTCAAATCTTATTTTCATCAAGAATAGGTCTTCCAATATCAACCAAGACTTTATTTTTCCTTCCCACAACACCATTTTTTAGGGGAGTGTAGGGATAAATTTTTTTCTATTTGATTCTATGTTTCTTTTGGTAGGAATCAATGGAAATTCCTATGAAATCATTTTTGTTATCTATTCCAAAATTTAAAATATATTCTCACAATCTCTTTCTTAACTCACCTTTGGAATATTTGTAACACCTCCATAGATTTAGAGTTATAATTCATACACATTACATTGGTCTTATGAGTTAAAACATCAATGAAGTACTACAGGAAAATGACCCTTTTGTAGCTGTTTTTTTATATGGCGACAGTTTCAAAAAAACACCAATAAATTGTGTGTCGGCATACAATACATGGAGGTTTACTCTATTTAGCATAGTTTTATAGTAACTGTCATAGTGGACACATTTAGCGGAGGTTTTTTTATGGTTTTAGCGGCTGTTTTCCTGTAGAAAATGATTTTTTTTATTTATGGTGGTTGAAACCACCGCAAAAAATTTGTTTTATCTGGAAAAATAGGCACAAAATAATAAAGTAATATGAAAACTTTTTTAGGAAGTGGTTAAAACTACCGCTAAATTATTGTCCATAGATATGGTTTTAACTATCATGGATAGAAAAGTACTGAAATTGTAGTGGCGTTTAAAACCCCCATGAAATATAATACATTTATTTTGTAGAGTTAAGAACCGCCGCTAAAGCCATATTTATAAAAAATTAGCTAATTCTGCAGCCCCATTACTAGTTCCCTGAAAAAAACATTCCAATTTCACATGCACATACATCCTGCATCTAAAAGAATACTAAAAGACCCTCAATTTCATAAGAATCACATAATAGATACTTGAATAATCAGTTTAGTATGATTTGGGTACATGAAATTTTTTCTAAGTACATGAAGTGTCACTTTTGGATATAGTGGTTTCACAATCAGGGATAGTAGTTGATCTTGAGTATGTTGATGTATTTGTGTATCTATCAAAACTGAGGAATGTAATTGATAGTTGATATTTTATTGGATTGTATTGGAATTAAAGGAGAATCATTTTGGATATCTCTCACTTAGAATTTCCAATGAACACAGTTACCAAGAATGGATTCATGTTTGATTGTACATACTAGTGTGAGGAAGTGTCCATAGTGTTGAATAAATGGTTGTTGTCAACTCTGATCTTAAGAATTCCTGAGCCTAATGTTGGACATGTAGTGAAATTTGATGCATCTGGTTCTGTATTAGGATATGTTACTATGTAGAGTGATAAATTAGTCACTTTGGGTTTCATCATCTTTTAACCCATAAGATTAAATACTTTAAACCGGTATTTTAGTTTGTAGTTGTGGTCCATGCGTTGAAATGATCGTAAAAGAACATCTTGGGAGAGATATTTGTTAGGTACTTTGGCACCTAGAGTGAATATACTATTTCCCACTACATGGACATAATATTTATCATATGAATTTCATAGAGTACTTGTATATTTTTAACATCGATAAATAGTATTCAATTAGAAATGGAAATGTAGTGGTAAATGCATTGGTCTAGAAAATGTAGGAGATGGGAGAATAGATTTCATTAGCTGAATAGAAGATCTTATCTTCACTGTAAGACTAGTTGGTGGGTGTATTTGAGGGTTTAGGGGAAGTAATGTGGGTATCCTTAGAGATAGTGTCTTCATTGGTTAAACAAGTAAAGACAAGTTAGAATATTTTTATAGAATGTATCTTGATGTGTGAGATGTTGGAAGAATGTGAAGTTATTTCATGATTTAATTTTGATATACATGGAGTGTTTATAGTTTGTATAATGGTAATGGTCACATATTACATAATAGATGAGTTTATGAGATCTTATAATGCTTTGAAGTGGGATGTTCACCCAGGGCAGACCGTGATTTATAATAATGAAAAGTGGATGTTCTGGTCAACCTCCATAGTAAGATCCATTGAAGGATTTGTTTCCCATTGATTGAATTGTCCAAAAATTATCACTGAGTGTCAGATTTGGTAGTTTAAGTGGGATGCTCACCCAGGTCCAACTTGTTTTACCTCATAGTTTTGGTAATTATAATAGAAGCCTATGAGTTTATAGTTGAAGTTGTGTATAACATTTTATCCTAAGATCGATGAAAAATTAGGAAGGATGATCCAAACCATATAGGACATGCCTTAGGATTTTATTATAGATTTTATCCACTAGATTCATCTTTTGAGGAGGTGCAAATTCTAGTAGTTTAATACACTCAAGTGTTCAAAAGATATTTGTAAATTCTACTATTAATGAAGTGGACAGTCCCTCTACCTTAACAGGATCAAGACACTCAAGTGTTCAACATATATTTGTAAATTCTTATCAAAACTATTTTTAATAAGAGGAAATCATAAGTTGGAGTGATCACATGCCAACTATAAAAAATGATAAGAGAATACTATAAAATTTGAAGAAGGGCTATCCACTAAAAACAAGTTTAAGGGAGTTACAAAACTAGATATTCCCAAGAAAATAAATATGAAGGTTGATCGTTCATCCTTGGGTAACAAACCTATTAAATTTAGGAAAAATGAATCATAAAAAATGATTCATGAAAATAAATAATCGACATATATGTTGTATACCACACTCAAGAAATCAAGACATAAAAGGAAATATCAGAAATCAATAAAATGCATAAAAGGAAACATGAGAAATCAAGAAAATGTTAGGTCATGAAAATGTTTTGTGGAAACTATGTGCCACACGTGATACATATACAAATTGACTATTAGAATATTTTTTTAACATATCAATAATACAACTAATCACGGTCTAATGATCAACATAGCTTGTCACCCTCTCCACCTCCATCTCTACTTCCTGATACCACCTGTAAGAATATTATATTGAAAATTAAATATTGTTGTATATTTATATTTAAAAAAAACCAATAAAAGTTTTCAAACTAAATGATTTTGAATTTTTGTGATTTACCTGTTCACCACCAATCGATGCATTACTACTGGGGGCAGATATGGTCATCTTCTTATATAAATCAATCAATGTTTTCTGTAAAGCAAATATCTGAGCCCCTTGGTCTTGAACTGTGCTTTGTAGAGAAACAATCTCTCTCTGAGTATCTTGGGGTATGGACTGACTACAACTAGGATTTGATGCAACTGCAATCCATGGTGTCCTTCCAAATACTTTATATCGTAATGGTCCCAAACTCATCTCGCGCACTCTACCAGGATTCTCCATCCCAATGACTTTAGTAATCGGGTCATCCTAGGAGACTGAGTAGGATTGCTCAAGATTGGAATCCCACATTTTCTTAATTTTTACCTGTAAATCAAATTGAATTCATATTAGAAGAAATATATATTAACATAGTAACAAATAATAATAATTTATTATAATTAAAAATGAGTTCATACCCCCAACTTCTTTGGAAGGCTCATTAACAAAACTTCTATCAGATTTTTGGTGAACATTCAACCACACTTATGTTCGGGATGCTTCATGCCCTAAACTATGTCACTAAATTAAACAAAATTAATCAAAAATTTAATATATTAAATAAATAATATTTTCTTGTAAATATTTAATCTAATGAAAAGATTACCAGAGCATATCGGATTCTAAAAAAACTCTTTAACCCATAGTGTGAGGGATGACCTTCTTAGCCCGGCATGATGAATTCTTTCTTGAAAGATCCTGAAATAAATAAAAAGAAATTTAATATTAATGTATTCAATGTCATCTCTTCTTCATATACATGTATAAATGTAAAATGAGATTAATATAGTAATATATATTTAAATACCATCTGCTTCTCATCACGATGTTTGTCAACAAAAACGTTTCATTGCTCTTTGGGTACCCTATCGAGTAGCTTGTAATGCATATTTTGAGAGGTAAATGAATTATCATTGACATTTACAAACAATATTCATTTAAATTATCTCCATTTTTTCCAAGATTTTTCAATTTCCACATTCATGCTATCACATCAGCAACTGTAAAGTAAAAAAATATTTGTACACATAAATTCATTTTGAAAATATTAATAACATGAAATTCAATTATACCATAATTTATTGAAATTAATTTTATTTAGGAATCAAAACATCATTTTTTCAACTTGCAGGCATATTCCTCCAATCATCATATGAAATAGAAAGAGAAATGGGCTCTGTGGCCAGCTGGCCTAAAATCTGGCCAAGTAATCATACGGCGTCATCCGTAGGGACCCCATATGAATCAAATGGGACAACTATCTTCTCTCTGGTTAGATTACATACATCTGAAATTTTTATATTTTTCTATACACTTGAATTGTTTCCATCTTGAATGAACAAACAGTTATTATAAAAACAATTTCAATAAATTTATTCATATTAAAATTTGTACCTATAACAGTCACCCTCCAGTATCCCCGTGAAGAACTAGAAGTGGTGCACCGCTCCCCCACTGCTGATTCTTCTGAAGTGGTAACCGATGATTGAGCTACTAAAGGGACACTCACAGAGGGTGTTAGAGATGGTGTAGGGGGAAATGATGCATGGGGAAAGTGGATGGTAGTTCAGATTCTATAGGGAGGGAGACAGATGGATCATCATCTATCGTAGTGGTCGATGAAATAGTATATCGCTTCCTCCTTGGAATTATTGTCATTTAATAAAATAAAATTATGTTCAAAACATATATTTCAAAAAAATTATGCAGAAAAAAAAATTAAAAATGATAACAGATGCACAGTACTAACAAACAAAATATACATAATAATGATAATGAATGATTTCAAAAATGAAATAAGTAGTTTCTAAATGAATGCATAACTATACATACAATCATTTTATCCTTCAATAATATCAGTTTCCTGTTCCATTACATCATCCACTTCATTCATCCTTTATAGACTAATATTTTCAATATCATGATGGACAACAAATTATGATTCTTGTTGTTGATGAGATTCAATGTCAGAGGTAAAATCTTCCACTTCATCACCCATATCATACAAATCTCTTTATTTTACATGGGAAACTACACTCCACACTTAATCCACAACATCATTCACATAATATACCATTTTTGATTGTGATGATAAGATATATGGATCATGGAGGTCATGATCACCAATATCTATCAAGCGAGAGAATTTCACAAAAGTAAATTGCAAGGAATCTCTTTTAACACCTCTGATAATATCGACCCAATTTCATTTGAATAAAAAAATAGAAAAATGTCCATTGTAGTTTAATTCAATAATATACGCTAACTTTCTGTAGTATCCCACTTCATCAAATGTTAATATACCAATATTCTATGTTTTCAAACCCTCTTCTCGATCGACTGTATGAAATCTAAATCCATCGACGTTGTAAGCATCAAACTTTCTAACTTGTTTTAGAGGACCTTGAGCAAGAAACTTCAAATCTTCTGAAAACTCTACTCTAGTATCAGTATTCATGATCTAAAAAATAAATATACTTTATTAGAATTACAAAATATATGTGTCAACCTAATATTTGTATTTATTGTAATATTTATGAACTTACACGTCATGTAAACCATTCTACAAGATCTTTATTAACTTCTTTTATTATATCTTTCTCACTTCGTGTTCAGCCTCTCATTCATATCTTTTTTTGTATCATAAACTATTTAATAAATGGATCTGAAATTTTACTATTCATCAACACATACTTATGTGCCTGTAATAATTCCATTTCTATTAGTGTAACATTTCAGGTCCTCCCAACCGATCGGCCAATAGTAGGAAATATTTTTGATTTCCCATGTATTTGAGATTTAGTCGATGTGTCATCAACATGTACAAGTTGATTAAATATTGTATCAATATCATCCTAGTATCTAGAAAAAAAGGTAAGACACTCTTCTGCCAAATAGCCTTCAGCAATAGAGCATTCTGGCTGAGCTTTATTTCTCACATATGATTTCAAATTCCCAAGATATCTGTGAAATAAAATAAACCAACATAATTATGCATTTAATTATGTTCCAAAAATTGTTTACATAACTGAAAAAAAAGTACCTCTCAATTGGATACATCCATCAATAATTAATGGGGGCTCCTGATTTAGCTCCCTTAACCAAATGCCCTATTAAATGCATCATGACAGTAAAAAATGATGGAGGAAAGATCATATCTATTTCACATAGTGTCAATAAAAACCTCTCCAGAAGGTTATCAAGCTCAAATGGATGTAGTGATTTCTAACATAGTTGTCTAAAAAATGTGCAGAATTAGAGTACAACGACATTAAATTTTTACGGTAATAATGTATGTAATTCCAATTGTAGTAACTGCTGTAACAAAATATGAGAATCATAAATTTTCAATCCATGTAACTTACGATTCTTTAAGTCAACACACCTCAAGATGTTACTTGAATACCCATCAGACACTTTCCTGGGCTTTAAAATTCTAAAGAATGTATCTTTATCCCTATTTTTCACTGTAAAAATTGATGAATCATACTTTTCATTCTTATCTTTCCAGAGATCATGTTTTATGTTCATTACTTGTAAGTCATTCTGAGCATTGAGCTGATCCTTTGAATCTGTATGCTCATTAAGCAATGTGATGATCAAATCTTCACATAAATTCTTCTTAATATGAATCACATCAAGATAATTCCACAACAAATTAAATTCCCTATACGAAAGTTTGAAGAATATACTTTTTTTCTTCCATCGTTGCATTCTAATTTCATTTGACGATGCACTTCGAACCCGTTTCCCACTTTCATTCAAATGATGAACCTTCTTAAATTATATTTCAAAATTTCTAAGTTTTGTCAATATTTCAGAACTAGTTAATAACTTTTGAGGTGGTCTACGATCAATGAAACTGTTAAATTTTGATCTCTTCAGCTGAAATCTATGAGATGCATCAGGAAATATTCCATGGAACAATAAGAACCATTTTCTAATGTGAGGTAGCCATTTAGGGTCAAAATCAAATTTAAAAATAGGAAAAGACAAACTCGTGTAAGTGTTCCAACTAGATAAATTCCCAAGCCTAGGGAAGTCACTAATGGTCCACATTAAATCAGCATGCATTTTGAACATTGTTTTAGAAGAAGCACCAAATGTCTCAACACTGTTGCTCCATAACTCCTGTAATTCTTCAATTAAAGGATGAAAGTATACATCAATATCATATCCAGTCATTTATTTTCCATGAATAATAATCAAAATGATAAAAGACGTTTTTTTATCCACATCCACGGAGGAAGATTGTAAGTGATCAAAACAACTGGCCAAATGCTATAACTGGTACTCAAAGTCTCAAATGGGCTGAATCCATCAGTAGAAAATCCCAATAGAACATTCCTAGGACTAGCTGAGAAATATGGATGTAATGAATCAAATTTATTCCATGATTTTGAATCTCATGGATGTCGTATTAACCCATCATTGTTATTATCTAAATAATGCCACTTCATGTGTTTGACAGTTTTTGATGACATGAATAATCTTTGTAATCGAGGATTTAAAGGAAAGTTACGCAAAAAAATTTCAGTTGTATTACTTTTCTTCTTCTTCATGGTAGTATATTGATTCTGACTTCCAACATCACCCATTTATTGTCATCTAGAAGAAGAACATTTTTTGCAATCCTCTCTACTTGAATCCTCTTGCCAATAAAACATACAATCATTGGGACACGCATGTATTTTTGTTTAATTAAAACCAAGACTATTAACAACTTTTTTCAGGTCATAAAAAGACTCAGGGATGTTTGCTTCAGGAAATGTATCACGTGACAATTCCAATATCATGGACATTTCCTTATTTTTAATTCCACTTAAACATTTGATATGGTACAACTTCAGCAGAAAAGAATGTTTTGAATATTTCAAAAATCCATTATACAACTCTTGATTTCCATCTTCAACTAAATCATGAAACATATTTTCCCTAATGAAGTTTTCTCTTACATTAGTTTCTACATAATCAAGAGGAGGATGCACTGATATGTTACAATCTTGATTCGGTTGTCCTATAGTCTTACAAACATCACTTGTTATGTTTCCATTTGTATCGCTCTCAACTGGTTGTTCTGATATGTTTTTATGTTGATGGTGGTGTCTTGTTGTGAAAAATTCATCATTTATAAGGTTTTTCATTGCATTTTCCATTTTCGATGAAGTTGGGAGCTCATTTTGTGTATTGAAATCAATGCTCAACCTTTCTGAAATGTTTGATTCTCCATTCCAAATCCAACAAAAATATTGACTAGGTAATTGATTCAATATTAAATGTTTATAAACATCATCTCTCTTCAACCATATTCTAAATTTACATTTAGGACATGTACATCTTATTATCCCTTCAACGGATTGATTAGAAATTGAAAATTCTAAAAACTCCTCCAAACCGTTAACATATTGAGGTGTGTTCCTCGGTAATGTGATCCAGCTTTTATCCATGTATTTCACAATGTTCCTACACAATATTAAAAAAAATAAAACACATAAATATTAATAAATATGGAAAGAGATTCATATATACTACTTGAAAATATATATAAATATGTTAAATAAGGTTTTCCTATATAAATACATATGATAAATAATGAACCCACCCACTAGAAAAGAAAATCATACAAATTAAAAAGATATATAAAAGAATATAAAGATATCCTAAGTGCTTGGTCCAATTTTTAAATTAGAATTAACCGTGAAGGTGATTTACCCTTTCCCAATGACATTCCCTAAGTTACCCATACAACCAATCTCTATCCAATTGTAGCATGACTTCAGGCCTATTATAGATGACCCAAAAGACTGTTGGTGTAAACCATGAATATCATACATATAAATCACAACATAACTAATTGTAAAAACACATCCAAATATCATATGTGGATTGGATTTTATCTTCCACTCTAAATATTATACATGAATTCTAAAAAAACACACCAAATTGGAAACATACCTCCAAATTTTGAGCTAGGTATGTGTCTTATTGATTCCTTGAGAGGACAACATACATCTAATTCCAAGTTGTACATCCCACCCCCTAGAAATCCCACACCCCTCCCCCACCTGGAAAGCCAACCCCCAACCCCAGGACAGCCCACCCCCTCCCTGGATATCCCACACCCCCTCCCCCACACCCCTGCAGCCCGCTACCGCACTGGATAGCCCACCCCCTAGACATACCCCCACCTAGACAGTCCACCCCCACCCCCACTTGGATATCCCCCCACTTGGACACCCCCCCCCCCCCGGACAGCCCACACCCCCCATGCAGGCCCCCTACCCCCTGCATCCCCCTTGGACATCCCCCCCCCCCCACCTGGACAGTCCCCCACCCCACCTAGACAACCCACCCTCACCTGGATAGCCCCCCGCCCCTCCTCCCTAGACACCCCACCCCCTCCCCCACCTGGACAACACATCCCCCACCCCCACACCCCTTGGACCTCCCACCCCCAGGAAATCTCACACCACCTCCCCCACCTAGATATCCCACCCCCACCCCCACCCCCCGAACATCCCACCCCCTAACTAGATAGCCCACACCCCTCCCCCACACCCCTCCATCCCCCTAACACCCTGGACACCCCCCCCCCACCTGGACATCCCCCCCACCTAAATAGCCCACCTCCCACCTGGACAGACCCCCCCCCCCACCGTGACAGCCTACCCCCCCCCCCCTCCCTGGACAGCCCACACCCCCCCCCACCTGGACATCCCCTCACCCCACCTGGACAACCCACCCCCACCTGGATAGCCCCCCCCCCCTCCTCCCTGGTCATCCCACACCCCCTCCCCCACCTGGATAGCCCACCACACCCCACTTAGACATCCCACCCCCTATAAATCCCACACCCCCTGCCCCCACCTGGACAGCCTACCCCACCCCCTAGAGAGCCCACCCCCCTCCCTGGACAGCCCACACCCCACCTCCCCAACACCCCTACAGCCCCCTTACCCCCTGGACATCCCACCCCCCCCCCACCTAGACAGCCCCCCACCCCCACCTGAAAATCCCCCCCCCCACCAAGATAGCCCCCACCCCCACCTAGACAGCCCTCCCCCTCTCTAGGAAACCTAAAAAATGCTAGGGTACCTAAAAAATAAAACCATAATATTTTTATATATCGAATGATTTATATAGTGTGTGAGAAAAACTAATCCCAGAAGGATCTCAACAAGGATTTTGTGAAAGTATTTTCAAAACAAATCTCTTTTATGATAGTTATAAATATAGATAGAAAATATATTTTTATTTATAGTCACATGAAAAATCAAATTTCACCTTAACATCCATTTTATTAACTTCTATTTTATTCTTCTTTAAATGAAAATAATCATTTAAAAATATTACTTTAAAACCCTTACATTCTTTAAAAATACACATTACAGTTTCAATACTAAAAATTATTTAGAAATACCCTTTTGAAAACACTTCAAAAACAATTTAATAAAACAAACCCATTCTTATAAACTATAAAAATAAAACACCAAGTCACCACATCACAAACGAGATATGAGTAAACAAGAATAAAAATTCATGGTTCCCACTATATTAATCAAACTAGGGGACACAAGGAATGAGAGTCCCCAAATTTAATCCATATAGTGTCATGGGAAACAAAAAAGGATATAAAGTAAGATAGTAATAGACCTTACCAATACATGATACCTACCACTTACATATGTTTCATCCAAACAACACAAGTCACTTGAGTTTCCTACAACTAGAATCATGAGGGGAACTCTCTACTAGTCATGGTATACAACACAACTAGGGAAACCAATAGTGTGTGAGTATCTATTGTAACATAAATATATACCTCTCTCTCAATTCCTAGTCTAACCATGATAGAAATAATAGGAGATGAGTAATCAAAAAAGTTACATGATTAATAAAACAACATAATATAAATATAACCTCACCTCCAACACCCTTTCAATATACAACACCAAAAATATCATCCATGTCATAAAAATACATTTAAAGAGAAGGGGGAATCATTGAGGGTATTAAATACTTTATAAGTAGTTCATTATGAAAGTTAAAATGAGAATTATTAAAATAATCATAAGTCTAAGTCACTTTAATCCACTTTGAAATCCCATTTCAAATAATTCAATAAAACTAACCATTCATATGCTTTACTGACATATGAAACGGTTCAGTGTCTCTTAATTATACTCATACTATAGAATATCTAGTGAAAAAAATATTTTGGGGTTTAAAAATAAATATGAAACCTAAATAGATAATAGTCCAAGAAGAAAATTAAATAAAAAAACATGTCATTTGAGGATCTATATGGATCTATCATGACCTATGATATCACAATAAAGTTACATGCTAATAAAAAATACAAATAATCCAATAATAAAATAATTTTTTCTTTTAAAGAAATTAATGATGAAACCTATAATGATGATGAAATGGATCATCAATAAATAATATGAACATGTTCTTAAAAATAAATAAATCATAAAATTGTTAAAATAAGCTGGATAATGATATAGAACAACAAGTGATGTTATTCCAATGAAAAAAGGAACACAAAAGGTCATAATTCTATATGACTAACAAAAGGAATAAGGGGAAGAATAAAAAAATCAAGGAAACCTTAAATGTTTCAACTTAGTGTGTGAGAAATGAAACCCTCCTATAAAGGGAATCAATGGAAAAATGTTCCTAGTATCTCATGACTAAAATAGAGGCTAGTCATGATGTAAAATCTTAATCTTATTCATCTTCCAATAAAAATTCCTCCTCTACCTCTTATTCTTTATCCAATAACCTGTGCTATAAAGATCTAAAATATTCTTGTTGACAACATGATGAAGGCTTTTACAAACTGAATTTAATATAGAAATATCATAAAAATAAGTATAATCAATCCCTCAATGATAAGTAAAAACTCGCAATAAAAAAACTGAATTATCAAAAATAATGTTCAATATAATGTGATTAAGTTACAATGGAATATTTATTATATCAAAAAATATATTTTGAAATTCACAAAACTCTAAAAAAATATATAAAAAATTGGGTTTACAATGTTGTGAAATTAATAATATTCTTCGGGCTTTTCAAAAAATGAATGTTCTTTAAAAATAAAAACTATTTTTTAATTGATCAAACAAAAAATGTTTTATAATTACTATCATTAAATAGAGAATATAATTAAATAACATAATTAAAATAATGGTATCCAATGAACTAGATGTTTGGACTGAACTGCTATGGTGCAAGGATATTTTCTCAAAGTTCAATTTGATGGTGTGGAGGGTTTATAATCATATACTTTAAACTGATGAAAATATCATGTTCATGTGTGTGAGTATGGACTCTAGGTGATACTATTATAACTAGAGGATAGAATATGGAATAATAATAAGAAGAATAATGATAATGAGGGGCAGCGAGAAGTGTTGAGTGGCACCACGGGTCAGGACCTGCAGTGGGGAGGCAAGCTAGGGATTCAGGGGGTCAGCGGTGATGGGTGGCGATTCGTGATGAGGGGTGGTGAGGCACGCTGAGGGGAGGCATAGGGCTTTAAGGGTCGATGGGGGGAGAAGGGGGGTCTCACAGGGGTCATCAGGGGGAGAAGGGGGTCTCGTGGTGGTTGGGGGAGAAGTGTTGGTGTTGAAAAAAAACAGTTTAGCTGTGGTTTATTAAATACCACCACTAAATCATTTATAAAAAAAAGTTTCAGCGGTTTACTAAACCACCACTAAAAAATTGCCGGAAAAGACTATTTATGTTGTAGTAAAGGAGAAAAATACACCCATTTGGACATATATCTCATCAGTCCACATGGATCAAAATGTATTAGATCTAGTGTTCTCATTGACCGAATCTCTGATCTCTTGTGACTTCTATTAGTCATCCTTACCTTTTGAAATGTAAGACAATAAATTCATCATTTCCCTTAATTTTGGGTAAATCCCTCAAAACATCTTCCTTTGAAAATGTGCTCATATTTTTCAATCTAAGATGGCCATATCTTTGTCACCACAACTTATTCTCATCTATAGAACTCAAATGAAAATAATTACTAGGGTCACTAATTTGGAATAAGTTACAAATTTTTATATAAACCATAATGATAGTTATTCTATATTTTAATCATTGGATTAAATGTTAATCATTTAGTAAAATAAATTCACTCCCATCATTTAACAATTTTAAAAAATTATTATGTTGTATTTAATTACATAAACTAATAGAACATCCTAGGACATTAACTTATGAGTTTCTATTTAAACCTTACCATTTACTTATATTTTTAAGGAACCATAAATCCCAAAGGATACTACCCCTCCATCAGGTTATCAAAATTTTTCAATATTCTCAAATCACCTATCATTTGAGAGGAATATTCACTATCGTGTATCCATGGATTATCATTTCTGCTAGCTTTCTCAGCTGCTTCAACTAAAAAATATTTTTTCTCTTTCTTTCATTTTCTATCTTCTATTAATTTTCCAACATAAGAAACTTATCTTGGAATCATAGTCATACTATGTCCTATACAATTACCTGGTTGACCAAATCTTCTAAAAATATCATATTACTCTCGAATCTATTATGAATTGAGGAATTTTAGAAACCACTTTCTCCTTTAAAAATCCTTATTTATCTTCTGATAGATTCTTCAATTTCTACTAGAGTTTCTCACCCTTGATTCATGCCGACTCTGAATAATTGAAATGTTGTCATTGTAGCTATACACATTATGTCCAATGATTATACAACAACAAAAATAGAATTTGAACATTGATCTTTAATAATGATATAAATTTTGTTCTAGAAAATATCATTGAGTTCATGTAGTACAAGATTCTGTTGTTGTATAAGAATATTTTAAAAAATTATTTTCAATCCAAACTCCCAAAATTTTGGATGTAAGTCCTACAGTTTAAGTAAAAAAATTAATTTTATTTTTTACTAGATAATATTTTTTTTGAATTTTTGTGTTAACTCTATAAGGATACTATGATAACTCATATTTTACATCAAAATGTTTTTTGAAATCATAATTTATATTATTTAAAGTATTGTCAACCACAAGAAACCTTTATTGTGGTATACATAACCCTTTTTCTTTAGTAGTAAGTTTTTCATCAAGGTCTTGTGTAATTTTCCTTGTTCTCAAACTTTTAAATTTAAGGAATAAATTTTCACATTGTATGTATATCCCCTTTTAATAATAATTTCTTTAATTTTATTTAACTTTTTTACCTTCTTTTTCCAAAATCCTAACTTATTTTTTTGGTTTAGTATTCTTCTCAAGATATGCCTCATGTTTTGATTTATACAAGTTTTCCATGTATTTTTATTCATCTTCCTCTTATTCACCATTAAGTTTACCTTATAATATTATAACATCATCTCATAAGGTCTCAATATGTTTAAAAAAATCATCTTTTGATAGACTATATTCAGTTTAGTACTCTTTCTCTTCCTTACTCAGCATACTTCTTCCTTTATTTCTGGTGAACATGTTATTACCATTACTAGATTTATTTTTAACTTTCATTGATCACTTACACCATTTAATCCTTTGAGGTCTTTCTTCTCACTCATCATCATTATAATCTCCATTTTTCATCTGTAGATAATTTATTTCAAAGTTCCTAATTCCTACACATTTTAAATAGTTTAGTGGGGATTTACCATTATACTTTCATTTGAATTTATAGATGTTCCTTTAGATAATGGAAATAATCACCAATAATCTTAATCGTTATCTTCCTTACAATAAAATATTTTAGAGTCCTCGTATTTTCATTCTTGGATTTAAAGTTTTCTCATTTCCTCAATGTTTATATAATATGTTATCTTCTTTTAAAATGTTAGATCTTCCCCATATCTTATAAAAAATGTATGATATATAGTTCATTAAGAGATAGTTCATATCTATATTATAATGTAGATACATTAGGATCACACTTATTAGAGAATTTTCTCATCAACTTCATGATGATAGTTGAATATTCCAAACTGTCTATGAATCCTTTGATGCTGATAAACATCACATTCACTATTGGGATGTAATATTTAATGTCACTTCATCAGCTTTCCTTATATCATCAAATTTAAATCTCCATATTTGAAAATTTTATTCCTTTACATTCATGGTTCCTTAAAAGATTATTTCAAGTCAATCCCAATCCTCTTTAGTAGTTTAAATACCCATAAAAGTTGTTTATACTTTTTTAGATAAATAAATAATAATGGAATTAATCACCTTACCATCAACCTTTAAGTTCCTTTTATCTACAAATTTAATATAATAATATTTCAACAATACCAAAATCCTATAGTATTAGGATCAAATACTTCTATTAAAAGTGAAAAAATGATAGGTTATCATAATATTCTTGCAACTGGGATTATTTTTTCATAAAATGTAGGTATAACATAGTTTTTGACTTAATTTATATTTTACATATCCACCAAAATAAGGATCAAACATAGGGATCCAAAGTCTCTCTAATAATTATTCATGTTCTAAATGATATATGAACCACTAAGATGGGGGTATTATGGGGGATATTTTCAATTTCATTTATTCCACTAATTAGCCTATGTATCTTATTAAATTTTAAATAATTTCAACTTTAAATTTCAAAATTACCCATATGAAGTATTAATAAAAGTAAATAAAACGAAAAAGATATTTTTAGGTTGTTTTTTCCAAATGTGGGTACCTACTCCTTTCATTTTCTTGTTATTCTAACACATAGATATCATCTATATAATCTAATAGTATATAAAAAGGATATCTATTGAAAATCATCATCTGTCTCATGATAGGAAATTATACTAGTTCTTACTAGTTACAATGTTTCCAAAAACAATAATGACTAAAATTAATTTTTTTCCTTCGATCTATTCATCAAAAAATATAATATTCCTCTAATGCTTCATAATGATAAAATTATCTTCTTCCCACAATCACAGTTTCTAAAACATAAATATGTAAAACAGAAACTAGTAGAACATCAACATATGGTAATAACACTACGATTATCAATGATTTATGTGCTCTCTTCACTATTTATGATAACCCTTAGAATATCTTCTTATTCCCATTGACCTCATAAATATTCTAGAACTTAAAATTTGAGATCTCTATTTTCCAAAAAATTATTTATTATTCTTATTTATTAACTAAGTGGATCTTCTAAAACTTGCAGGTCAGGATCACTACAAAATTACTCTTAAGACAATCAACTCCAATATCTGAATGAACTTTCACTTTTTATAACCAACCTTTATTTGATAAATCCTGTCTCTAAGATCTGTACCTTCCACCTTATTCAATTTTTATTAATCTTAAATCAATGACTTTAATAATATCATATCTAAACTTTTCAATGTATAAGAAAATCATAGCATCAACTATCTTTGAGTCCCTCACAAAACTCAACAAGAATCACAACTTCATATTCAGAAATATGATATAATTGAAATAAATATGTGCATAAAAATCATGATTTTATATTCACCAAAATAACTTAGTGAAATCACATGAAATTTTACATATTTTTTTAATTTATCTTCTAATAACCCTGAAAAACATTCACTTTACCTCTTCCTTTTATTATACCTTTTTCTTATATCATATAGTCTATGAATACTTTGAGTTATTTTATCATTATCTCACATACCTCCTTATATTTGTGTGTCCTAACTTATATTACTTCAAAGCATGTTCAAACCATTGGCTTAAAACTACCTCATATTGTAACCAATAAATTCTTATATCCTTATTTTGGATCACTATAACATCCTCATATTTTTTTAAACATAAATTCACACAATCCCAATGAAGTTTCACCTTTTTTTCAATACTTTTACTATAATAACTTCTGGTTCTCAACATCATCCAGCTCAACCTCCATTATCATGGATTTTCCTTCCAAACACCTCCAATATTTTTCTTCCAATTTTTCTACTTTTGAAAGTACATTTTTTAGATATTTAATTCAACTCATAATGAATCTTGAATGATTATAAAACAAAATTGATATTTATTCTATTAAAATATCAATATATCATCATTCATATCTTATCTTTTGATAGTACACCTTTTAAATTATTCAAATCCTCCAAATCAGAAAACTAATGACTCTTACATTTAATGTGTTACTTTTTTAATGAGATCAAGTACTCTTATGAACCACTATGAGTCTCATGAATTTTCTAATATTTTTTTCAGTAGAACTATTCATAATAATAAGTGACTCTTATTTGAAAATAATAATTGTATACTTTTTACAACCCTTATACACTTAAGGATCGTCAATATAAAATTATGGATCACTCTTATAAAAATTAGAGAAATCATACCTTTTGAAATATTGGTTTAATGATGAATCTTATTGTCATATAATAAACTATTATATTTTTCATATAATGTTTTTTGATAACCTAGAAAATCTTATGAAAACAACATAAGTCTTATAAAAACCTCAATTTTATTACAAAAAACTACATGTCGTTATTATTTATTGCAATCACACATCAAATACACTAATTTTTTTGTTACTTAATTTTATATCATCAAGAACCATCAAATTCTAAGATTATATATAAAATTATGTTTTATATTACATAACTCATCAAGTAGATAACAAATAATAACTTATGGAGCTCAACAAAACCTTTCATGATAAACTTCTTCTATAAAAAAATGTTATAACTATCATTCACATTATCTGATAACCTCAATAAATATATTTAATCCATTGATTCAAACCCACAAAAATCTTGGGTTCTGATATCTTGAACTTATAGTCTCATATTTAACTCAAAAAAATTCTTAATTATACAGTTTAAAACAAATAAAGCACCTTTAATAATTCAAAACCATGGTTTTTTCAAAATGTAATTTATATCATTATATTGGTAATAGGTAAAGATTTGTTTAATTGGATTTCATCATTTCTAATCTATGTTTATATAGTGGATTATTTATGTAATTTAAAAACTATAATGATTTTTCTAAAAATAAAAATTTTATTTTTATATCTATTTTGAAAAATATTGGTTTTTAATTATTTATTAAGAATAAAAGTCATTATATATATATGAATGAAGTGTTTTATGGAGTTTTGAATATGGTTAATTGTTTATATATTTTGGAAATAGATAATCTAATATATAAGATTTAAAACTACATGTCCAAACTTGATTATAAAACCACTTATCTTTAACATTGTTTCATTAGACATATAAATGGTAAACACATTCAAACACACAATCGAGATAGATTGTTAGATTCATTATCCTATAAATCATTTCATTCATGTGAATCTAGTTTTTTAGGTAAAATGATCAAGGAACCATTTTGTGGAAAAGATGAGAGGGGTAGTATATTATTGAATCTTATACACAGTGATGTATGTATACAAATGAGTACTCAAGAAAGTGGTGGGTATATGTACTTTATATCCTTTACTCGTGACTTCATTTGGTGTGGTAATTTGTTTTTGATAAGACAAAATTTAAATATTTAAAAAATTTAAATTGCTTCAAAGTGAATTACATAATCAACTAAGAAAAATGTATTAATATTGAATCTGTTTGAGGGGTGAATACTTAAGCTAGGAGATTACTAATCATCTGAGAGATTGTGGAATTGTTTCACAACTCAATCTACCTGGAACATCATAGTAAAATGGTGTCTTTTATAGGATGAAACATATCCAATCAAATATATTTTGATTGAGGATGAGGTAATGAGATAATACTATTTAATTTTGGGTATATCCTATGAAAACTATTGCAGTCCTACTTAACAACATTCCATATAAAGTAGACATAATGACACCATAAGAGATGTGGACTAAGAATCATCACAGTTTGTGTGTTATGTGGATTTATGGTTATGAAGCATACATATGATGTATGTTATCTAATAATATTAACTTCAAATCATAGAACTGATTATTTTTCATTATCCAAAGAAAAATAAGGGATATTCTTTCAATATTCATGTTGTGCACAAACTATTTGTAGCTAAAAGATTTATATTTATTGATAATGGATATATAAATTGAGGAGTCATTGGAAGAATAGTTCGACTTAGAGAATTTTAAAACAAAATAAAAATAATTTTTCATTAGATGTAAGTTGACTCACTTCCAAAAAAAATCATGGAAGAAGAACTGACTAAAGTTATAATAGAACATTGAATGTTTGTAAGAATCCATTGGGAGATTCAAATATATGGATTTATTGTGGAAAGAGATAATGAATTAATGTTCACATAGGATAAAATAATTTCCTACCAAGATGCCATTGTGAGTTTTAATTCCTATAAATTGATAGATTCCATAAAATCTTATATGAACTCCATATACACTAACCAAATTTTGAAATTTGTAGATGCACCTGAAAGGGTGTGACCCATAAGATTCATGTGGGTTTTTCATAATAAAAAATAAATGGATGGTATACTGAATACCTATACATCTCACATTGTCTAAAATGGTTATAAATAAATTCATGTTATTGGATATAAAGAAACCTTTTCTCTAATTTTCAAGATAATGTCAATTTGAATATTCCATTCCTTATAAATTCATTATGATTATTATGTATAACATATTTATATCAAAATTGTATCCCATATTGGTAATTTATCTGACAATTTGTATATGATACACCCCAATGATATTGATGTTCAAAATGAGATAGTTAATGTTTTCCTATTGTAATGCTCAATTTATAGATTAAAGCATGTTTCTCATTATTGTAATATCCAATTTTATAATGCATTCAAAGAGTTTGGTTTAATCAATAATGTATATGATTTTTGTGTATATCAAAGTATTAGTGGGTGCATTCTAACATTTCTAGTATTGTATGTAGATGTCATACTTCTTATTGAAAATAATATCATGAATTTTCATTCAATAAAGGTGAGGTTAGGAAAAAAAATCAATGGAATAAATGGGTGAAATAGCCACTATAGTGGGTATGAAGATCTATATATATAGTTCAAATAGGTTTCTAGTACTGTGTCAAATAGTTATATTGGTACAGTGTTAATGTGGTTTAGAATGTATAGCTCTAAGAATGGGTTTTTACTAGCATGTGTCATGAATCTTATAAAGATTAATAATATTTCTAAAGAGTTAAAAATAATGGATAAAATTCCTTATGAATTGGAGATACGATCTAATTTTTAAATTTTGCACTAAAAATGGAACAACCATGATGTATTCTATATCATGGTTTGTGTTGAATTTTACCACAATATAGTGAATGTTACTATTTAATGGTGTCAATGTTCATGGAATTATTATTACATGTGATAGTTCGCTAGTTCAAAAATTATTCCATCCCAAAAACTATCATATTTAGTTATTTAAAATGTGATGATGAATCAAAGGAGTCTGAAAATTAGATAATTTTTTTTAAGTGTTGTACAATTTTATAGAAATCAAACCAAAAGTTTTTAATGGGTTTAAATTAATATATTTTTTATGAGATGCTTATATTTATATAAGTTGGATATTTAGACTTCCATGATGAGTATATAAAATAGTTTGATCCTCATAATTGGTTTTCAATTATATTGTGTCATGGATTTTCAAAGAAACACTACAATTTGATTCTCTCCTTGTTCTCATTCACTTATAACATTAAACAAGGTTATATCATACCATGGTGTTAAGAGATATCCTACCTAAGTGTTTAGTGTTTCTCATGATTCATGGATTCCTCTAGATAAATTATAATTTTGGCTACATATCAATGACCATGATATAATGCTTGTGAAAATATTTAACAGGTCAGATCAACAGGTGTAAGGTACATCATTTTTATTATTTAATTATATCCATTACAAACATATAATTCTAGGATTAATAATATTTTGGAGGTGTTTCTACACTATATTTTTGATGTTACACATCACTCCAAAACCCTTCAGTGATATCAATATAAGTACATCAATTTTTGGTTAGAAATTTTAATAGAAAAAAGAAACTAGATAATGATATTTCTAGGTACCAAGGATTCATCAAATCCTAAAATAGGCATTTTGGTTCTTTATTTTTATATACCAAGATATTTCCTTCTTAAAATGGTTGTTTTAGTTAATATTTATGCATAAATATGGAACAGTGTTTAAGAAATGTCTATTTTTTAGCATCATAAAAAACAGGAAAAATGGAACATCATAGGATGATGCTCTGCATTATAGTGAAACAATATCTATGTTGTTGTGGCCTTCAAAATAAGGATTATCCATGACATTAGACAATTAGTTTTAGTTTTGTGAAATACATCTTATAATTAAATGCTTCTCATTATGGATATGAAAAATGAAATTAAAAAACACCTAAGTTAATCAAAACGATTATGAAAATGGTCACATCACATGTTGTTTCAATAAACCAAAAAAACTTTCAAAATAGACATTTTAAATGGGATTTTAATGAAAATTAGTTTTTATTAAATTTATTTATTACATTTACTAGGTTCGTATGTGTATTTTAACCATATCAACAACATTTTGGAAGACTTCAACAAGATTTAATGTGGATTTAAATGGTATTTAATTTATATAGTGTTTATGAAATTAATATAAGGAAAAATATAAGTGTTTATATTAATTTATGGACATTTCATGAATGAAAATATCAAAATTTTATATTGAGGCCTTATTTATAAAATATATTTGGATTATTTCAAAATTTGTTTTGAATAATGATATGATTAATTTTTTAAATAAAATAAAATATGTGTTATTTAGATTTTGTAAATTTTTTACATAAAATATGAAATGTTTATTATTTAATAATAATAGTTCTTATATAATATCTTTGGTTTTAGAATATTAAAGATTTTATCTTGATACCATGTAAATGATAATATGAAATATTTATATTTTATAAAAGTGAATTATTAATGTTTTTCCATAACCTAATTATAAAGTATTTATAATTTATTTATAAATTTTTCATAAATGTTTATCTCATGAATAAATTTATGAATTATTCATTTATTTATTTTATTCCTTGATTTATTTATATATATAATTTTGATGTTAGGAATATATGTATTCATTAGTTTAAATAGTTAAAATACTTTAATAAATTATCATATAATCATTCAAGGAGTTACATTTTAGGTATGATAATGGATTTAGTTTTCTTCTACCTTGACTTTGTCCGGTATCGGGTTATTTTATTGAAATTTAAAAGGTTGATTATAGTTTATACATATTATGTCATAGGATTGTAATAGGATTAAAATATATCTTGAGAAAAGTATCGTTATGTAGAGGGACTTCATGTCAGACTACTCACTACCCTGGAGTCATATGACTTGTATAGAAAAGCGGGGGGGGTGTTCTATCTATCACTTAGATATTACTCTTAAAGAATACATTTGTATATGTATTAAACTATAAATTATTTAATGTGCCTTATTCTTGGGATTCATTTTTATTTTTATGAATGTAGTTGTATTTTAATATAGGAAAATAATAAAAGTTATGAGTTGTGTAAAGAGTTACAAAATAATATGGATTCAACATATTGAATTAGTGGAAGGAATATGAATATATACTAAATAATTAAAATCATGAATACATGTAAATGTATACATGATATAAGATGGTGATATTAAATCCCATTTAACAATACTATATCTCAAATTCCATTAAAAATATAAATTTTTCAACACCATGATCATTAATTGGGTAGGTCATGAAACAAATACTAATAGGTGGCCCTAATAAGATTAGGATCCCATTTTTTGAATTTTTTTGGGTTACATGTAACAAGGAGGAATGAATTGGATTGGGTGACTAGAAGAATAATTATGATTGAATCAATATGATGGATTAGGTTAAATAGTTATCCACTCAACAATACAAGATTTATATGTGATATTATATAAATAATGGTCACTTATGTAGCTAAGTGTAGGGATAAATTCTATAGTGAACCAAAACATAGTGAAATATGGATCATATCCCACTAATAGATATAATTTAAATGGGGTAATCATTTTAGTGGGACCAAATTTAATAAAATTCCTTATTAAATGATTTCAAATCATGATTTTCATTTGATAATAGATTTTTTTGTATATATAATGTCATCATCATGAAAAAAATGACATTGATATCTATCTTAGAAAAAAAGAGGCGTAATGTAAGAAAATTATTATACTAGTACAATGAATTAAGTAATGTTCTTGAGTAAGATGTAAAAATTACAATGTGTTATATAATCCTTATTCAGTAACCAAGTGTTTATGTTATTTAAAAATAATAATCTATACGCTTATAAGATACATAGAGTTATTCACAAAATGTTTAAAAGTAATTTGATACAATATAACAAAGGGGATTTCTATATTTTCTCATGTATTAAAAATTATTGTATTTCTTAATTACTTTGAGGGATTAAAGGTTTCTTTATGGAATTTTTGGGATATGAAATTCAATCTAGAATTATTATTGGAATATTTTCTCACAATATATTTAGGTTCAGTAGAATTTTTACCCCATTTTCTCTACGTATTGTGGATAGATGAACTAAACATGAGATTTCCCCAATCTAGTTATATGTTGATAATACAAGTGGGTAAACATTAAAACCAAAAAAATAATACTTAATTTGAAAGTCAAATAAGGTTAATTTGAAATCTAGTTATGGTCAATGAACCCAAAAGGTATTTTTGGAGAGAAATGATATTTTTATGAAGTGATTTTATAAAATATTAGAAGGGGTTAATAAAACTTCATAGAGAGACCACATATTATGTTCATATTATAAAACCAATTCATATAATTTAAGGTTATTTTAGAAAAAATGTATACCTAAAAAATGTTGTAAGTATACATGAGTTCAAAATCAAGGTAAGAATTTATTGAGCTTGTAATTTTCATTCAAATTTCAATATCAAATGTTTATATTTAGGTTATTTGAATATAAAAAATATTCCATAATCTTAGGAATTGGTATAAAGGATATGTATTTTAATATTATTTCACTTATATGATAAGAGAAGTTGTTTATTAACATTGAATTATTATTAATGATATGATATGATGGTTTTGATGCACATGGTTTGTGGATCATCATATTACATAACATGTTTAAAATCTAGATAAGGATAAAAGATGTTTTATTTTGTAATAAGGTGTTTACCCTAGAGTATTGTTAAAATATGAGGTGTACTATTCCACCATCCATCAGTGGAATATTATAACGAATAAATTCTTCTTATTATAATTATGTTACAAACACATAGAATACAATATATGATATCTATATATAAAATAGTTTATTTTTAAAATATTATCAGTAAAATAAAAAATATATTTCTTGAATTAAAATGATTTGTGTATTTTAGTATGATATTATGAAGAGAATATAGTCACTAAGAGGTAGGTGAAATTATATTGTGGACTTTGAGAAGTTTAAATTTAAAAAATATAATATTATACCAATAAAAATTCAAATTGAATATCTCTAAATATTCTAAAATAGTTTAGGGTACATTGGTAAAGAGGAATGGAAATATGTAAATTAATTTACTATAACTAAGTGAATGTTACTTTACATCATAAAAGAGTTTATGATTTCATGGTAAAGATTAATGTGAAGTGTTACATCAGTTACCAATTGATCTCAACAGATAATTTTATATGGAAACGTTCTAATAATATTGATTATGATGAAATTACAATGAGTAATAAGTATAAAATGAAAATTATTAACATTTTTTTAGATACCACTTTGTGTATGGATTGTATTTTTTTCAAATGATTTTCATTGGTTAATAATGGTGATCAATGCAATAGAAAGATTACATTTATGTCAATATGATGAATAAGTTCCAAAGTTAATGGACCTTTTATGAAATCTTCATGTTTTGATATTCCAGGAAACATGTGAATATTTTGAAGACATTGAGATTCATGATGATTCCTAGAGAATTGTTATGGATTCCTTCAAGGTGATGCTTGGAGAATTGTTATGAATTCCTTCATAATGATTCATAGAGAATTGTTATGGATTCATAAAATTTGATGTCACTCTTGATAAGTTATCTATTTTTTCAAATTTAACGACTCTTGAATAGGTTCTAAGCTCAAAAAACATGTATCAAAGGTGATACATTGTTTACAACAAAGATAAAATGGTTTTGATGATAAAGTATTTATTTGGAATTTATATTCCAAAAAAAGAGTAAGAATGTGAAGGATTATTTGAATAATTCATGGAGATATGTTCATTGAATGAATAAATATGTACATTATTTCTATATTATAGTTTTCCATGTATTTTATATTTAATTCCATTAGATACTTGGTTTTTAACTATGTGTTTTTATGGAGATCATTTTGAAAATGGATCTAACCTACAAAACTGACCAGCCAACCTCAACTGAGTTATTATGTGGGACACAAGGTCGACCACGCCAAAGGGAGGCCATCCAGACTAGCCTACAAGTAGAAGTAGGGACATGTGTAATCCCTAGGCATGCTCGAAGTCATGCATGGCCACAGGATAGGCAGCGCCGCTATGTGGGGTGCCACACCAGAAAAAGAGAACCAGTGTGGGGTCGCTCTAGAGGAGAGAGAAGAGATTTTGGGAGGTTTGAATGTGTGATATGGATTATATATCATGGAAAACTCTAGAGGGGTTTCGATGTAGGATGAAAATTACATGCCATTGTTCATCTTCTTAAAAACGTATATAATTTGATCATCTGATCTAAGTGATTGTTGTCGCCCATCGCATCCTTCACACCATTAGTTTAAACCTAAGTCATCCAATCACCCATGTGTTTTTTATATAAATTAATCCATAGTTTTTTAACCCACATTTTCATCTACCACCTCCCATATTCTTATGTACCTACTGTTTTCATCGGATACATGGTTGAACCACCATCAGATGAACCCAAAGCGATTATGATTTATCTAAGGATAAAATAATAGGATGAATGTGATTCAAGAATCATGAAACTTAATTTTCATGATCTAAAGTGGAGATGATATAGCTGAACATAAAACATGGTTTCAGGAGGGTGTTTCGAATGTGTGATGATTTTTTGGCGTGATATGCATGTGATCCTCATCACATGCATGAGATGAAACACTACAAAGAATCAGGTTGATCACATAGGATGGATGTCATGTAATGTAGTGTATCTTAAACCATATTTTAAGTATTCAATATTGAGATCTTTGGATCCTTATTTTAGTCATCATCATGGTATATTTTTTGGGGATTCAATATAGAAGATAGATGAACCCTAGGTAGTGGTTCACTCCTATAAAGGTAGAATCCAAAATGATAATAAATATGTTACTACTCATAAATATGAGAGATCTTGTTTTCTCAGTAAAATAAATCCTCTCTAATATTCTATTTCTTAAATGGAATGAAAAGGTAATGTGATAATTTAAGACCTCAGGAATCATGGGTGTTCCATGAACCATTCTGGTTTCATAAACGTGGTCCATACACCCTATGTGAAGAATACCACAAACACTCAACTTGTGTGTAAACTCCCTTATCGTTTGTTATAAAGAATAAAAAGTTTCATGAAGCTATATTCATGTGTGAATAAGGTGATCTACAAACACTTGACACATTTTAACATCACACACTTGTAGAAATTCATGAAGAATGGTTTTTTGAACTAGTTCTTAGGTGTAATACCCCCACTGTGTTTTGTGAAGTTAATCCATGTTTCTACCCTGTTGATAGACAATGGATATAGAATATAAAACTCACACATTTTGTTTAAATAGAACCATATGTGAACTAAAGATCATACTTTCACATGGAATAATAACTCACATTGTTCGGGTTTTCATATGATAGAAAATGTATGCATGTACATACTATTTATCAACATGATTTAAGAAAACCAAACTTGGTTGTTGTATGAAGAGAGAGAGAGAAATAAGTGATGAGGAATAATAGTTGGGTCTTATGACATAAAAAGTGAGTTGTAAGTTCCCTATCTATATGTTTTCATATGATTTTAAGAAGAAAAGCTTGCATACATAAAATATTAACTCAAAAAAATACATAAAATGATAAAGATAAAAATGGTTATATGTAATGAAAATTCACCATGAATGTATTAAGTTAATAATTCATGAAGATAATAATTTGAGTTTGTGAAATATTAATCTTTAATGAAATATCATTAAAGGTACGATGCAATTCAATTGAAAAAACATCTTCTGCACTGAGAAGAATAGAAGATAACTGATACTTCATTCACTATTCAAATTTTGTATCAAAGAAGAAAATTTTTAATGTGTTGATTCTAAGATGAGATGATCTTCATTGATTTAATAACCACAATGGAATTTAGTGATTCTAGTAAGAAGAAGATGAAGATATCTCAATGTAGTTGGTTTTACACTGAATAAGAAAAACAAAAAGAAAAGAAGAACATTTGGTGACCAAGTTGATATCGACTGATTATAATTTGGTTCATAAGAAATTCATTATTCATTAGTCCACAACCCATTTATATTATTTTGATAGGTATAAAATGTATATTCTTTATCTTTTAGTTTTGTACTAGGAAGAGGAAATAAGAGTGA
Organism: Viscum album; assembly: GCA_963277665.1. NCBI lineage: Eukaryota > Viridiplantae > Streptophyta > Magnoliopsida > Santalales > Viscaceae > Viscum > Viscum album. Next base: position 457,502,010 of record OY728136.1, read on the forward strand.
CTTGTATACTGCTTGGAAATTAAAAAAATTATAGAATAATGTTGTTGAAGAACCAATAAAAACTATGACATCCAACATGACTCAATAGTTAGAAGACTCTCTTGGTGTTACTAACTTTATTAACAAAAATTTATTGTCTTTGGAGGAAGTATAAAGATGAAACTAAGTGTGGTAAAACATGAACTATAAATTGGCTATAGTTCATTTCATGTGAAAGGGTATTTAAAAAAATTAACTAGATTTAAATAATTAATTTCTAGTGGTTGTGTGGTCAGTATTATTTACTGACCATGCTAAGGACTATCTACTCTTACTAAGTAGTGATCCTTGTAAAAATATCATGTGTTTTTATTTACTTATTTATTATTCATACATGATTTAGGGAAAAGAGAATTATATTATTTATATCCTAATAGGTCAAAGAGTTAAATGGATAAAATGTGTAATTAGATAAAAAAATCTCCAATGCTAATTCACCCCCTCTTGGTGTTAGTAATATCCTAAACTAGTACTTTTAGGCTGTATCAGAGCCAAGTTTCTCCTCTATCAGATTATATATAGTGAATCTATTCTCTGTTGAATATATTACTTTATTTCCTGAGTCAAAAATGAAGTTATGTTTTTGTAAATATTCAGATACCTCAAATAATAACTATATATCTACAAAGACCTTGATGAATAGGAAAAATAAATAGAAGATAAAGTTAAAGAATAAGTTCATCTTATCTAAAGAAGAGAAAGTGTCTATATCTCTATGGCTTGTTGAAAATAAAGACATATCAGGCTTGGAAGGTAATGGGAAGGTGGATAAAGTTTACATAAAGATGACGGATAACCTTTCAACATAAATTGATAAAAGGTATGTGTTAGAACATTTAAAAAAATTCCTCAATAAAAAAATGCTAGAACATGTGGTGATGATGATCAATCTACAACTTCTCAAGAATTATCATTTGATAGATTATGATTTATAATGCATGTTATTTTTGGAGAAATAGAATCTATTATTTATGGAGTCCTTCAATGTTTTAATGAATATATCACCTAGTTATAAGGAGTAGATGATGTTTTGGAGAAGATCTTTCAAGTAAAAATTTTAGAATGATTAAAGCTCTTCAGATAGGTTAGAACCTTTGAAGAAACATAGAGGAAACTTGAAATAAGTTCCAAAAAATGGCTCAAAGTAGTTGAAGATAGGGAGGGAGTCAAAAAGTTTCTAGAAGAAAATATTCCTGAACATGAAGGGAAATTGAAAAATAGAACAGATGTCAAGGGTTTAAAACTGTAAGAAATATATAAGAAGATCAAGGAACTTCACTCTTTGAGTCAAAAAATAATAATCTTATTAAATATGAAGTTGAATGAATGAAAAATGCGTGTGAATAGAATATGATTATGATTTAAGATCAAAAAATCATCCTCAATTTGAAATATCTATATATAGAAGGTCATTTGGCCAATCTTGAGAAGACACATATTGAGTCTTCACAAAAGAAGGAAACAGTTTCTGCTACCACTCAATGCTCACTATAGGATTCTATTTTCAAAAGTACACCAACATATGATAAGAAGATTATGACTTCATCAAATGATCTATCATAAGAATATGATAATAAAGAGGCATTATCCATACTATCTTGTACTATTTTTCATAAATCTATTTCCAAAAATAGTGCAGGTTGTAAAAAATTATGAATAAGTATGGATAATGAAACGTGATAAGAAACCAACCACCATGACTAAGTTGGATAGTAAATAAAGTATGGAATTTTGTTCCCCACATATAGAACAACAAATCATAAACAATACCCAACAATCAGATACATGATATATCATAAAATAATGATTTTTGGTTCAATGTTGGTGTTGCAACATATTTGGGCATTGTGAATCAAATTGTTGGTAGAATCCACAAAATGTAATAGCATAGAGGAAGCCTATATCAAGGGGGAATCTAGAGAAGATGGAGTAACATCCACAGGTCCAAAATCATATGTATACTACAAACATATTTTTAATGCTTGATAACATCTGTGAGGTGTGCAATAGTTGTGGTCACATGTTTGGTACATGCTCATCTCAACATGTATCCAATGCTGATAAGAAAAGAATATAACAAAATTTGACTAGTAATGAAGAAGAAACATTGGTAATATATCAAAATAATATTTGGAATATAAATCCTCCCAATAAAGTACCAAATAAAAATGGTGAGAAAACCATAGATTCTAAATCCAATAAGTTGAAGGGTAGTACACCCAATAGAACTACTAAGTGAGATGACACATAGAAGAACCCATGTTGAAGATCCAAACATGCATCAAAATTTCATAATGACAATTTAGTCATTTGGCCAGATTATTTGAAAAGAATGGTAAAAATGGAAGATCCACAAGCTAATGCTAGTGAAAAAAAGAAATTAAAAATTCCACATGATGAAGAAACATTGCATGATGATTTTTCAAGAAAATGTAACTATTGTGTTAAATAAGTTATGTGTGAGAGATGCAAGAAATATGGTCACATTAAATAAAATGTTTTTTATCATTACTACAAGTAGAAGAAGCAGTCCTCAAGATGATTAATAATGTATCATCCATGAAGTTTGTTAAGAATAAAAGTTCTCCACACAAAGTAAATGATGATGTGAAGATATCCATGTTGCCTTAACATAAATCAGAACTGTTAATCTGATTTTTAAGAATAAAGACTAGAGAAAATGGAGCAACTTGGATGAGAAAATAATCTCAGCCTTATAGTTCATATTAATGAACTAGGGAGGATCTTCCTTACTTTATTATTCTTGGTATACTACATGTATACATATAATTTAGGGAATTGTAGATGAAGCATGTTCTCCGGGGGGAACTGATATGTAGTAAGTGTTGTCAATTCATGATAGCTATGATAAAGAAGTTACTATCATTGGATGATTCCTCAATTGATATTTAAATAATAATATATTATAAGGTAATATTTTATGATGTTGAAGAATGTGATTTCCTATTCTATATAGTCAAGATAAAGAAAATTTCATCTTTTATATATTTTATTACTTGGTATTATGAAGAAAATATGTTTTAGAAGATCATCCTTAGTGAAGTTGTGAAAGTTTTCCAATATGCATTGTCACAAGTTGAATACCCATTCTAGTGTATTCTGTATACTATAATTTCTTGAAATCTATTCTTTATGATATCAACCATTATGAAGATAATGAGAAATTTTTCTCTTTAGGTGAGACAAATGAAGAATCTGTAAGAATTATTATTTCAATTATTATCTGATATGATTATTTTGTAAATTTCTTGAATTTCATATCATTGGAAAAGGTATGTCTCTCTTAATCTCTCATCCTTGGTTATCAAAAATAAAAAACTTTTTACATATAGGGTAATCGAATTAATCAATGGAATACGAAATTTGGAAGTTCCCCAAGATCACTTATCTTTCCTATTACACTTGAATGTTTTTTATCATATTGTTGAAGGGAGAGAATGGGTTTCGGGTTTATTTTTCATAAAAAGATTTATCTCACATTTTGTAATTTCAGCCTATAAAAAAAGTGAGTAACCCTTGAAGACAATTATATGATTTCTCATTTCATATGGTGTCATAATGAGTTTGACACGGATATTTTTTTTGTCTAAATTAAATCCCATTGTGTTTGAAACTGAGTATAGCTCAGGTATACTTAGAGTAAAATAATGGTTGACAGATTTCTTATGTATGGATTGATACCATTTTCTCATAAAAATTGTATTTATTTTCAATAAGGGGGAGAGATAGTGAAATGAAATATGGAAAGGTAAAGGGTAGAGAGAAGATAATAGTTCCACATATTGACACATTCACTTGGTAAAAACATTGATGGTATTTCTAAATATTCAAAGGGGGGATTGAAGAGGCCACTTTGTGTATGGATTTTATTTTATTTCAAATCATTTTAATTTGTTGATAATTATGGTCAATCCAATAGTAATATTACATCAATTTCAGTATGATTAAGAATTTTGAAAGATAATAGATCTTGGATAAAGTCCCCAAGTCTTGATATTCCAAAAAACATGTGAATGATTTAAATAATTTGAGGTTCATGATGATTTCTTTAGAATTGTTATGGATTGATTCATGGTTATTTCTAGAGAATTGATATGGATTCCTTCATGGTAATTCCTCACGAATGGTTAGGAATTCCTAGCATTGGTTTCCATTATTGATCAATTCTATGTGTAGTTAAATTTAGAAATATTTTAAACAAGTTCTATTCTTAGAAATAAATATATCAAAGGTGATACAATGGTTACAACAAAGATGAAATCATCTTTGATGATAAATAATTTCATTGAATTTATATTCCAAAAATACTATATGGAGAGAATGAAGGATTATTTAAAGAATTCATGATGACAAGTTGAGGTATTGAAGAATTTTATACTTTATTTATAGCTTATAGATGGAAATGTATTTAATATTGAATTCCATTAAATAATTGGTTTTTAACTATGTAATTTTATGCAGTTCATTTAAAAAGTTTATCTAGCCTGCTAAACTAAGGGATTATGAAAGACCAAAGTTCAATCACACCCAATGGTGTCCATCCATACCAGCCTGCATGTGGTAGGAAGGTCGTGTGTAAGCTCTAGGAACACTTGAATTTGTGCATGTTTATAGTATAGGCTTCACCACTGTGTAGGGTGAAAGTGTGGTAGGAGAGAACTGGTATGGGGAGTCACCAAAGGAGGGAGATGAGATTTATGGTGGGTTGAATGTAAACATTGTCTTATATATAATGGAAAAATAGTGGGAGGTTTTGATGTGGGATAGAAAATGTGTGTCACTTTTCATCCACTTAAAAAGGATATATTAAGGTCACCTGATAAAGTGATCACCTCCATCCATCACATCCCATACCCTCATATTTTAAACTCATTCCATTTGATAACCCAAGGAATTTACATTCAAAATGAGCAGTGGTTTTTAAATATGTGTCATTGTATGCCACCTAACTTCTCCTGATGGTGGTACAATTTTCATTGACGACATGGACAAACTACCATCAGACAAACCCAAATCCATTATGATTGATATAAATACAAAATAATTGGATGAACACAATCAAAGAATCATGAAACATCATTTTCATGATCTAATATGAAGATTCCTCAGCTGAACTACTAACATAGTTGTAGGAGGCTAGTTAGAATGTGCAATGAGTTCATGGAATGGGATTTGTATGATCCTTATCATATGAATGAGATGGAACACTGAAAATAATTAGTATGATTGCTAAGGAATAATTTCATGAAATGCAACATATCTTAAACCACATTTTAAGTTTTCAAAGATGATATATTCGGCTCATTATGTCGATCTTCAGAATGGAATATTTTTTCTAGTATTCAAGATGTAAGATACATGAATTAGAGGTGTTGATACACACCTATAAAGGAGAATCCTCAATGTTAAAAAATATATTTCTACCCTCAAATCTGATATCTCTTTTTTAACTGTTAAAGATATCCCCTCTGAGATTCTATTTATTGAAGGGAAATAAATGGTACCATGACCCTTCAAGGCCTATTGAAATAGGGGAGTTCCAAAAACCATTCTAGTTTTGTGAAGGTGATCCGCACAACCTATGCCAAGAAATACTACAAACATGAAACTGGTTTGTAAGCACACTTGTCATGCTTCATGAAGAAGAACAAGTTTTGTAAATCTATTTGCTTGTGAAAATAAGGTGATATATGGAAACTCATCATATATTAATGTCACACACTCTTATTAATTCATGAAGAAAATTTCTATGAACCAATTCTTGGGTATTATACACCCACTATGTTTTTTGAAGATAAACTGTGTTTGTACCCTATTGGTACATAATAAAAAAAGAAGAGAAAACAAAGATAGTATATGTGAAGAGAACCATATGTGAACCAACAATCATACTTTCATGTGGAAAAAGAACTCCACTATTCAAATTTTCATAATAAATAAAGTGTATAAATGCACATACTATTGATAAACATGAGTTATGAAAACCAAACATGGTTGTTGTCGGAAGAGAGAGAGATAGAAGGAATGAGGAAGAAGATTCAGGTGTTATCACATAAAAAATTAGCAGTAAGTGCACTGTATGAAATTTTTTGAATGATTTGAATAATAATAACTTCATGCATAAATGATTAACTAAAACAAAATACATATGGTGATAAAGATAAAATGGATATGGGAAATTCACATGAACCATACATGTATTGAGGTAAGAATTGAAGAAGATAAGAATCTGAGTTTGTGAAATATTATTCTTGCATTAAATATCATTTAAGGTCGATGTAATTCAGTTGAGAAAACATATTATGCACCAAGAATAATAAAAGATAATTGATATTTCATTCATTGTTGATATTGTGTATCAATGAAGAATAATTTAATTGTGATGATGTTATGATGAGCTTATCTTCATTGATTTAATAATCACAAAGAAAGCTTGTGATTCCACAAGAATAAGAAGAATAAATCTCAATGTAGTTTTTTTAACTGAAGAAGAAATATAAAATAAGATAATAATATTTGGTGGAAAAATTGATATCCAATGATTATAATTCGGTCAGAAATAATTTATTATTCATCATTCTACAACACATTTATATTATTGTGGATGATAGAAGAAGAAGATTGTTCATCATTTAGTTTTTTGATGGGAAGAGGTAAGAATATACACATTCATGCTACTATGAAATAAATAATGTGAAGAATATGTTTTGGGAATAGTAAATAATAATTGTGACATCCAATAGGTCTCAATAACTAGAAGACTCTCTTGGTGTAACAAACCTTTATCAACAAAAAAGAGACTATCTTTAGAGGTAGTATAGTGATCTAACTAAGTGCTGTAAAACATGAATTGTGAATTGATTATAGTTAGTTTCAATTGAAAAAGTGTTTAATACATTCTATAACCACATTTCAAGGATTACTTTCTAGTGGTTTTGTGTTCAGGATTATTTCCAAACAATTCCAAGACTTTCAAATATTTATTAGTAGAGAACCTTGTAAAATATCAGGTCTATGTCTTTACTGCTTTAATATTTTTTCATGGGATAGGGAAAATAGAATAAGAGAATCGAGATCATAATAGGTCAAATAGGTGAAGGGATAAAATTTAGAATTGGATTAAAAATATCAAACACTGATTCTCCCTCCACTCAGTGTTAGGCATATCTCAAAATTGTCCTTTCAATTGTAACATATGATTTTTTTACATAAAGGAGTTTGAAAAATATTTTTCAAGAATATAACATTAGAAATATGATTCTTAATTATCACCATTATTCAAGAAAAAATTATCCGTATATGTTAATCACTAAAGGAATTTAGTGGGAGGGTTTTATTAGATGGTTACATGGATATGTGGTAGGAATAAGATAAATATGTAATGAGTTGAAAAAAAAAACCAAACGTGAAGAAAATATAATGTTGATATGGAATTTTTTTATATGTGATTTTATTATATGGTTTCTTATGTGTGGTTATGTTAGTTTCTTTATAAGATTTTAAGAATATAAAATTTTTCATGTTAAACAGAAGATAATCTTTAATTTATCATTATGTCATATTGGTTGTATATATTGTGTAAAGTGAAATGATAATTGATCTCTGAAATTATGTAACACCCCGACCCCAGTTACCCAGAGTCGGTGCATTATTGCGTAACATTATCATGATCACAAAAGATCAAGTCTCAAAATAAGGATTAGTTTAGTAGCCTTGGAAACAATAGATACATTCATAAAAGTTACATTACATCATAAAGTGAAAAACTAAAATAACATGGTCTCCATAGTCCACACTCATATCCCCTTCTGACTATCCCTGCAGGTCATTCATAAAATACTTGTTCACATCCTGGAAAAAATAAAACATTGGAAGGGGTGATCTCAGATGCTCATTAAGGATAACAATATAGTGGAAGCTTTCATAACTGAACATTAACATTTAAGGCAATGTATAACTAAAACAAAAGCCTTTTAAACATGAACTTCAGCATAATATGGAAAAAACTAAATGAAATAATGCCATTTAATTATTCACATGGATATTCTACTAGTTGAATAATCACATTCCATATCAATAACCACTTTCATAATGATGGAATGCATAATGCCATACTATCATAATCATGTAGCCAAGGCCTCGTACCAAGACTACAAATAATATTTTGTCAAGGCCTCGTGCCAAGACACTAGTTTGTATCATGAGACCTACTGATGCATCGAGGATCTATAGCGGGCTCCACCCGTCACTTATTAAGTCCAATGCATTCCTAATATTAACAGGTTTAAACATATCATAAACCATAACAAAATCATATCACATAAAACATGCATAAAGTAAACATAAAATTTCCACATTTCAATCACAATATATCAATACAACACATTGATATAATAAAAACATTATCAAAAACATTTTCAATACCAAAATAAAATAAAATTAAAACATGGTATTTATTTTTCATTTAAAAATTTATGGCTTGTAGAGGAAGTCAAAACTCAAATAATGTCATGGTGGTGGAGAAGTCATTGTCGCCGCATACGTATGACAAAAAACATTCCCTTTTTCATTTAGTAAAACGCTTCGTATAAAAAGATTCCTTTTGAATAAACGTAAAATTCAAAAGGGGTTTATACACCGTATAAAATAAATTTGTATATAAAACAAAATATGCCTCAATGAAAGGATATTGAGACGAAGTCCCTTACAAAAATCATTTTTTTAAAATAAAATAAATCTATTATGTGTATTCACTATAAGTACACATAAAGAAAGTACAAATACAAGATATGACATAATAATATCAGGACATAATTTGAAAGTAGGAGATTAACCCAAAGAATAGAAATTGGGTTAAGAAGTTCCCTTACAAAGATTATTATTTTTAAATAAAATTGATCTATTATGTGTATTAACTATAAGTACACATAATGAATTTAAAAATACAAGATAGGATATAATAATATCATGACATAATTTGAAAGTAGGAGATTAACCCAAAGAACAGAAATTGGGTTAAGAAGTTCCCTTACCTCGTGTCCAACTTGACTCAATCGTTATTTAAACTCCCTAATAATAATAAATAGTTAATTTATACTTGCTTAAGAACCTTTTTCAAGTTCATTATTCCTTTTATATCACTTATTACCATGTTATGAACATTATGTATTTGTTTAAGTTAATAACGGTCGTTTTGTCGATCTTTGGTACTTGAGTTAAAAATAAATTTCTTATAATTACAAGTTGTTCATGTGGTAAAATATCCATTATATACAGAATTATATTAATGATTCAGATATCATACCTATCATATATAGCCATTATATACATTAATTTATAATATTACATAACATTTAGAGGTAAGAAATGAAATGCACCGTTCATGGAGACGGTAAGCCGTGTGTACGCATGAACGCTACTTTCATTTATATTTCATATTTAATGGAATGAAATCATAATGATATAAAGGTAAATTATAATTACAGTATAATATAATATATAATATCATTTACTCCATCCTTTATACATCCCACATATGGCATTAACGATTCAAATCACTTTGAGGGGGCGGTAGTCCGCACTTCTATCGCGTTTACCCATAATGGAAATCATAAAGGTATGCCATAAATGAGAAATACATAAGCATAATGAAAACATAAACATAATATATATCATATATAAATATAGTGACATCTTAATGGCCACCATGATAGGTGTTAAAATAAGATTGCATAATCATCGTTTCGTGAGGCAGAAATTCACCAACCACAGAAACAGTATGTTCTTTAACCATTAGACGAAGGTGTGTGTAAAGTGTAAATCAAATAATTATCATAAAAAAATCCTAGTATATTTAATATACTTGTGTTTTTACAAAAGAAAGTAATAAAAAGAGTTTAAGGGGTTGGAGAAGCAAAATAAAACAAAATAACATAAGAGAAGACATTACCTTAAAACCGGGTAACTTTTTTTTGATTTGATCCAAAGGCTTCCCTGGGAAGAATTATGCCCAAAGTGAGACTTATAGGAGTAAGAGGGGGAATTTTGGAGAGTATTTGGTAGAGGTTGGCCGATACAAATGTCTTTAAGGTGTGAATAAGGTGGTAGAGGTGGGGGCCTTTTTTACGAGTAGAGGAGGGGCACTCTTGGAATGTAATGAAATGTTACATTATTATGAAGTACTTTTCTGATTTCAAAAGTCCCACAATTATATATTTCAAGGATAAGGTGATAAGGGTTCTAAATATACCCATCCAATAGGTTTTTGATAAGTTTAAGTCTTAGATTTTACATTATCTTTTCATTTTATTTAAAAAGTTCATTAATGAGGTAATCGTTGCATCATCATGGTGTGATAAATAAATTTATTTTTTTAATTCCAAAAAATGATAAAAAAATTACCATTATGTAGGAAATACTTTTATATTTCCAATTAATATTTATAGTTGAAAATTAAACTTATATAACCCCATGTAATAATTGTTTTAGTAAAACAACACATGTTTGTGTCGATTTTATATTTACTTTAAATAAAAAGTTGTTAATGTCATTTTCTTACCCAAGTGGCTCTATGGGGTCCCCAAGTTAACCCATGGATTGTCTTGGTCGCCCATAACTCACCCAATAAGGGTAGGACAAGTGTAAAGGTAATTTCATATTATTATAACATTATTTTTACCTTAAGTTACACTAATTACCTTTAATCGCGATTAATATAACTTAAAAGTTACTATTCACAAAAAAATATTTTAATCCCATTGAACCACATTTTACTTCCTAATGACAATGATGTATGTTGGATTTTGGAAATTCAAATCACAGAGGTGGTAAAATTTCATTTAAATGAAAATCAGTTTTTTTTAACTACCACTTAGTGGTTTCACTATTCATCAAAAATCGAAGTTTTTCAGAACAACACCAAAAATTAACCCTAAGCTATATTTGATATTCCTAATTCAAAAATGATGTCTATTTTACAAAATAAAAAACATATAAGTTGAATTAATTAATTTAATAATTAATTCCCACTGTCACAACAAATAGCGTGTTTTTAAGAAAGAATATCAATCAAAAGATTGACAATTGTTTATGTCCAATTTCAAAGTGAAATTAATTATAATGACCAACATTGGATAAAATGGTAAAAATATACTCTAATTACACTTTAGAACCACTCAATTGTATAATTTATCACTGTAAATTATTTTGATTAAAAAAGTTGTTTTTAAGTATTTTTCACTATTCATCAAAAATTGGAAGTTCTCAGAAAAATACCAAAAAATCAACATAGGCTAATTTTGATATTCCGAATCCAAAAATGAAGTCCATTTTGAAATATAAAATTTAAATAATTTCAAAAGGTGGGTATTACTATTCATAACTGCTACTTTTATTGGTCGCGGTGTTTTAGAACTCGAGGTTGCGTACAACACACGTTGCTCTATTATTCAAAGAGGAGCGTACCATGGAAGCTTGGGGTGTTACATTCTCCCCTCCTTCAATAAATTGCATCCTCACAATTTAAAATTTTTCTTTGAAAATAAATGGTTGAAAATAAAAAATACCTTTGTAGAAAACCCACATCAGAAATAGGGTCAATAAAAATATAACTTTAAAAGAAAGAAAGAGAAGTACAAAGGTCACCCGAGATAGCCCATACTAGTATTCTATGAAAATATGGATATGGAGAAAAAAAACCATCAAGGTCTGGTGGAGAGTTGTATAAAACAAGATTAGGAGAAAGTTAACTACAAGAAAATCATAAACTTGTGATTGGTTAAACGGTCATTTATTCCCCAATTGGAAAAGTTAACCGGAAACATTTTTTGTTTTAAGTTACCTTTCATAAATTTGAGGAATTTATTTAGGAGATTTACTAAGAACATAAGGAAATATAATTACTTGTCATATAGACTTTCATTCTTTAATAAATTTTTACCACAAACCCATCATTCACTCCAAAAGGTAATAGAACTCAAAATATTATATTTATCATAATTGTATAAGGTTCCAAATATTAACACATACCATTTAGATTAGGAAAACTATTTTATAATAACCAGGGACTTCCTGTAGGATAGTGGTAGGTAATAAAGGTCTATCGCACTATGGTTGTGGGTTCGATTCCTGCAGTTTTGTCCGACACGACGGGTTATCCCCCGACCTGCAGGTTGTCCTTTTCCTAAAACTATAGTATTATAATATTTCAAAAATAATCTTCAGAAATGTTTTAACCTTAAACAATACTATCCAAATTTCATCTTAATTCATTCCAACCTTTATAGTTATCCAAAATACCTTTGTCCAGACTTTCTCTAAAAGGTCTCTAAATTCCAAAATCAATTGTAACATCAGATTCCCCAAACAAAGTAAAGTTTCTCTTATTGTCACATACTAAAAATATGATTACCTTCATCATATTAAAACCTTAATGAAAACAACAAGTATTGTAGTACAATCCTTATATATATAAAATTATTCTTATAACCATAATATAGTTCTTGAGTCCAAAAACACAAATACAATAATTATTCAACTTCATCTGTAGTAATAGCATAAGCTTGGCCTTGCTCCCTTGGCCTTTTCTGAAGTAAGTTTCCCTGACGCTTAGGACATTCATTTGCATAATGCCCCATTTCCCTACAATTTTAGCATTCAACATTGATAGCCTCTTACTTTCCCTTGCAATCATGAGCCTGGTGACCTTTTTCTCCACATTTATAACAAACTCCCATTCCTTTTAGGCAAGTACCGGGGTGATTCTTCCCAAAATTATCGCATAATGGAAAATCCTTCTTTCCCTTTTTCCCTTTATCTGTCTCTTGTTCCACCGTTCTCTTCTTCTCTTGATTTACTTTGTTGTCATAAGACTTAGATAACTCCTTTTCTGTCTTGATAGCACACGAGACTATATCTTCGTATGTTGAGAAAGATTGTGATATTAAAGCTCGACGGAGAAATGGTTTTAACCCATCAAAGAAACGATAAATCTTACTTCTTGGGTTACATATATAATTTGCAGCATGCCTCGCTAACCTTGTAAAGTTAGCCTCATATTTTGCGACATTATCATCCTCCTTCTACCTCAGACTCAGAAATTTCCTTTCCATATCTACTTGATGGTCATGTAGAAAGTATTTTTCTTAGAAAATTTCCTTAAAATCCCTCCATTCCATACTTTATACTTCTTCATCTTCCTTTGTGTTTTGAATCAGCGACCATCATTGATCAGCATCTCCAGTGAGGCGGTAAACTGCCATGACAACCTTCTCCCTTTCGCTACTCCCCAAGGCGTGGAATATTTTCTCTAAGGAGTTTATCCATTGCTCAGCTACTAATGGATTTGTACCCCCATTAAATATTGGCGGTTTTGGCCTCATGAAGCGGTCTAACATTGATCCTCCACGTTGCAGATCAGGGTGCTCCATACGAGTAAGGTTATTATTAATAACCTGAGTGAGTTGCCCCAGTATGGTGATAAGTTGATCAGCACCAGTTGTATCTCCAGCTCCACTATAATTATCTTGAGAAGGAGGGAAATCCCTACATGGAGTGTGTGCATTGATACGGTTTCCATTCCTCCCACTAGGCGCCATTTCTAAACAATGGCATAAACTAGATTAGTTTATGAATCAAAATACATAATTACAAACTTGAAAAACACTTAACATAAATTGAACTATTTATGGATATAATCCATAAAAATGTTTTCTTTGAGGAATTATATACTAATAACCCTTCATATTGGTTTGTAAAGAAAATTAGAATTATCCTAAGCATATCCCCCGAGAGTGTCGTAACCAAGAGTGCAGCAAGGCCCGTTGTCGTTCACCAGTTCCCATTCGAGTCTAGCTCAAAGTGGTGTTTTCGGGTTTTACCCATAGGTACATCTGTACCAGAGCTGCCTCTGCCTGCTCGTATCCAGACAGGGATGTATTGCTCGGAAAACTCACAAAATATTTATAATACCAAAATTCTAGGAAGTTCTTCTATACTAATCCTAAAATTTTATCTTAGGTCTATGTGCTATAATAAGAGTTTATCTAAATCTAGCTTCCAAGTTTAGTACTAAACTACCTCTGATACCAACTGTAACGCCCCAACCCCAGTTACCCAAAGTCAGTGCATTATTGTGTAACATTGGAATGATCACAAAAGATCAAGTCTCGAAAGACTGATTAGTTTAGTATCCTTGGAAACACTAGATACATTCATAAAAGTTACATTACATAATAAAGTGAAAAACTACAATAACATGGTCTCCATAGTCCACACTCATATCCCCTTCTGACTATCCCTGCAGGTCATTCATAAAATACTTCTTCACATCCTGGAAAAATTAAAACATTGGAAGGGGTGAGCTCAGATGCTCAGTAAGGATAACAATATAGTGGAAGCTTTCATAAATAAACATTAACATTTAAGGCAATGTATAACTAAAACAAAAGCCTTTTAAACTTGAACTTCAGCATAATATGGAAAAAATTAAATGAAATAATGTCATTTACTTATTCACATGGATATTCTACTAGTCGAATAATCACATTCCATATCAATAACCACTTTCATAATCATGGAATGCATAATGCCAGACTGTCATAACCACGTAGCCAAGGCCTTGTGCCAAGACTACAAATAAGATTTTGTCAAGGCCTCGTGCCAATACACTAGTTTGTCTCATGAGACCTACCGATGCATCGAGGAGCTATAGCGGTCTCCACCCGTCACTTATTAATTCCAATGCATTCCTCATATGAACAGGCTTAAACATATCATAAACCATAACAAAATTGTATCACATAAAACATGCATAAATTAAACATAACATTTCCACATTTCAATCACAAGATATCAATACAACACATTGATATAATAAAAACATTATCAAAACCATTTTCAATACCAAAATAAAATAAAATTAAAACCTAGTATTTATTTTTCATTTAAAAAAAGTTATGGCTTGTAGAGGAAGCCAAAACTCAAATAATGGTCACGGTGGCGGAGAAGTCGTTGTCGTCGCATACGTATGACAAAAAAACATTCCATTTTATTGTTTAGTAAAATGATTCATATAAAAATATTCCTTTTGAATAAACGTAAAAGTCAAAAGGGGTTTATACACCATATAAAAGAAAGTTGTGTATAAAACAAAATATGCCTCAATAAAAGGAGATTGAGACAAAGTCCCTTACAAAAATCATTTTTTTTTAAATAAAATAAATCTATTATGTGTATTCACTATAAGTACACATAAAGAAAGTACAAATACAAGATAGGACATAATAATATCATGACATAATTTGAAAGTAGGAGATTAACCCAAAGAATAGAAATTGGGTTAAGAAGTTCCCTTACAAAGATCATTATTTTTAAATAAAATAGATCTATTATGTGTATTAACTATAAGTACACATAATGAAATTAAAAATACAACATGGGACATAATAATATCATGACATAATTTGAAAGTAGGAGATTAACCCAAAGAACAGAAATTGGGTTAAGAAGTTCCCTTACCTCGTGTCCGACTTGACTCGATCATTCTTTAAACTCCTGAATAATAAAAAAGATTTAATTTATACTTGCTTAAGAACATTTTTCAAGTTAATTATTCCTTTTATATCACTTATTACCATGTTATGAACATTATTTATTTGTTTAAGTTAATAACGGTCATTTTGTCGATCTTTGGTACTTGAGTTAAAAATACATTTCTTATAATTACAAGTTGTTCATGTGGTAAAATATCCATTATATCCAGTATTATATTAATTATGCAGATATCATACATATAATATATAGCCATTATATACACTCATTTATAATATTACATAACATTTAGAGGTAACAAATGAAATGCACTGTTCATGGAGACGGTAAGCTGTACGTACGCATGAATGCTACTTTCATTTCTATTTCATATTTAATGGAATGAAATAATAATTATATAAATTTATATTATAATTATAGTATAATTTCATATATAATATCATTTACTCCATCCTTTATACATCCCACATATGGCATTAATGATTCAAATCACTTTGAGGGGGCGGTAGTCCGCACTTCCAAAAATGAAATTATCGCGTTTACCCATAATGGAAATCATAAAGGTATGCCATAAATGAGAAATAAAGAAGCATAAGGAAAACATAAACATCATATACATCATATATAAATATATTGACATCTTAATGGCCACCATGAGAGGTGTTAAAATAATATTGAACAATCATCGTTTCGTGAGGCAGAAATTCACCAACCACAGAAACAGTATATTCTTTAACCATTAGACGAAGGTGTGTGTAAGGTGTAAATCAAATACTTATCATAAAAACATCCTATTATATTTAAGATACTTTTTTTTACAAAATAAAGGAATAAAAAGAGTTTAAGGGGTTGGAGAAGCAAAATAAAACAAAATAACATAAGAGAAGACATTACCTTAAAATCGGGTAACTCTTTTTTGATTTGAGCCAAAGGCTTCCTTGGGAAGAATTCTGCCCAAAGTGAGGCTTCTAGGAGTAATATGGGGAAGTTGGGAGAGTATTTGGGTAGATTTTGGCTGAGCCAAATGGCTTTAAGGTGTGAATAAGGTGGTATAGGTGGGGGCCTTTTATAAGAGGAGAGGAGGGGCACTCTTGGAAAGTAATGAAATGTTACATTATTATGAAGTACTTTTCGGATTTCAAAGGTCCCACAATTATATATTTCGAGTATAAGGTGATAATGGTTCTAAATATACCCATACAATAGGTTTTTGACAAGTGTAAGTCTTAGATTTTACATTATCTTTTCATTTTATTTAAAAAGTTCATTAATGAGGTAATCGTTGCATCATCATGGTGTGATAAATAAATTTATTTATTTAATTCCAAAAAATTATTAAAAAATTACCATGATGTAGGAAATCCTTTTATATTTCCAATTAATATTTATAGTCTAAATTTTAACTTATATAACCTCATGTAATAATTGTTTTAGTAAAACAACACATGTTTGTGTTGATTTTATTTTTACTTTAAATAAAAAGTTATTAATGTCGTTTTCTTACCCAAGTGGCTCTATGGGGTGCCCAAGTTGACCCATGGATTTTATTGGTCATCCATGACTCACCCAATAAGGGTAGGAAAAGTGTAAAGGTAATTTCATATTATTATAACATTATTTTTACCTTAAGTTACACTAATTACCTTTAATCGCGATTAATAGAACATAAAAGTTACTATTCACCAAAAATTATTTTAATCCCATTGAACCACATTTTACTTCCTAATGACAATGATTTTTGTTGGATTTTGTAAATTCAAATCACAGAGGTAGTAAATTTTCATTTAAACGAAAAATCAGTTTTTTTTTAACTACCACTTAGTGGTTTCACTATTCATCAAAAATCGAAAGTTCTCAGAAAAATACCAAAAATTCAGCATAGGCTAATTTAGATATTCCGAATCCAAAAATGAAGCCCATTTTGAAATATAAAATTTATATAATTTCAAAAAGTGGGTATTACTATTCATAACTACTACTTTTATTGGTCTCGGTGTGTTAGAACTCAAGGTTGCGTACAACACACGCTGCTCTATTATTCAAAGAGAAGCGTACCATGGAAGCTTGGGGTGTTACAAATTATGACTTTTATATATCCCTAACCAATGTAAATATTTAATTGTTATAGGTTTTAGTGGAATATTAAGGTTATCATGGGTAGGATTTCATATATATATTTATAATATACTCATATTTTACCAAAGAATTTTTGTGAGATGGATGACATAATAAGTGTACCGCATGGAGTGACACACACTATATCTTTGGTATACTAGGGGTTTATGATTCATGTTTTATCCTAATATATGGGGTTGAGGATATACTTTGCATGAAAAACTTTATAAGTTTATACCTTTATTATGTAATCCTTTAGGCTTGGATACTCAAGGGGTTATTGGGTATATTGCTAATCATGTCATCACTTCAAGCTTAAAAAAGATGGTATTTGTCCTATAATGTGAAGTGTATGACATATAGAACCTAGATTGAGATAGAATGAAGAATTTTATATCCATAACTAGATAAATTTCATGTGATTTTATTTTCCATTTTTATGAGGAGTATGTAATGTGAGAATCCTATTATGTAAATAAAGTGATGAATTCATCAAATCAGTTATTCAATACTAGGAGAATAGAAAATATACGACTAGGTTATGTGGTATTGACATACTATTTGTCTCATAGACACTTGATGTCTCGTATAAAGGTATTGTATTATTATGTACACTTTCATATGATGCAGTTGGTGGAAAAAAGTATGTATATACATGTATTTGATAGAGATCATGCCAGTTCCCTTTGTATCTTGAGTAGAATTTATAATTTTCTAGATTGCACACATTATTTTCAATTATGGATTCATGGGTTGATATTTTTTCATTGATAAAAATTCCCATGGGGACACACATTGTGTTCATGTGATGAGGATCAAATTTGTTGAAGCATTGATAGTTTCCATAAAGTGTTTTGGATGATATATAGATGAATTTGAAGATGTATTTTCACAAGTTGTTACATATGATATAAAAAGTGGATAAAATGATTGATATATTTTCCAAAAGGTCTTATGGAAATATCTAAAATGATTTTTGGATATGGTTTCATGGGATTTTTAATAAAATGTTTCATAATGTGAAAGTGCAGTAATACTATGAGTGTTTTAGTAAAATTGGAAGATTGTTGGATTATTCACTAACATGTGCATGTACATAATGTTTTCTATGTCCTTGTATGTGCTGGAGTGCGCCATGATGTAGTGAACATCACTCTATCATGATTCATGTTTATGGAATTATCATATAATGTAATAGTACATTGGTTCCTTTGGTTTTCCATCTCAACAACTATCATATTTTGTTATTCATCATACGATGATGAATTAGTGGGTTCTGAATGTTAGAAAAATTCATTTAATCGTTAAATGAATTTATGGGGATCAAACTAAAATGTTTCAACAAGTTGAAACATATGTATCATTTATATAATATTCATATTTATATAAGGTAATAATTTGAATTTTCATGACTCCTATATAAGTTGGTTAAATACTTATAAGTGTTATTCAATTCTATTGTATCAAGACTCTTAAAATAAACATCTCAGGCCAATTATTTCCTTTCTCTCATTCTCTCTCACCATTAAAAATGGTTCTTTTAGACCATAGTGTTGAGAGAGATCCAACCTGAGTGTTGGGTTATCACATGATTCATGGATACCTCTATTGGAAAGAGTATTTGAGCTACTTCTCAGTGATATTGATCAAATCCTTATGAAATGCTATGATAGGCCAGATCAACTACTATAAGATATGTCATTCTTCCTCTTAATTTATTTTTATTCTAGATTTATAGATATATTTTGGGATTCATGGTGTTTTGGAGTTATTCTTCCATTAAATTTATGATGTTAAAATCATTTCAAAATATTTCATTATCATGTATTATATTTTTTTTTACTTGATGTGATTTATCTTATGATTTGAGCATAATAAGAATAGACCAATCCAATCATGGTGACGGTCACTAGATTGTTTCCAAGAACATCCTTGACTACTTAGGAAAAATTAAGTATAAGTTATTGGTCTTTGTAGGTAAGGATTATCTCATTATTATGGGTTACACTAATACTAGTTTACAATTTGATAAGGATGATAAAATATCTCTATATCGGTTTTTATTTTTCCTAAATAGTGGATCTATCGGCTAGAAGAGTTATAAAAAAGATACAATGCGGGACTCCACAATAAAGGAAAAGTATATTGTTATATCCGATGTTGTGAAATAATATGTTTAGATCATTAAATTCATCACTAAACATAGGGTGGTTCTTAGCATTTATGTAACAAAAATGGATCTATTTCTCGGGCTAAGAAAATCCCATCTCACCAAATGACTAAGCACATATAAAGAACTAACCTTGGCCACCATCTGAATCAGTGCCTGAATCATCCCACCACATACCCAAGGAGTTCCCTTGATCCCCTTAGGCTAATAAAAATCATCTAGGGAATCATTATTAACTGTTGGAGACAATTTCACCCTAAAAATCAACAATATATCAAAAAATTACATAAAAATAATGAAACCAATGAACATATAAAAAGACATCCCAATAAATAACCAAAGAAAAATAGTTACAAAACTAAAACAGAAATTGAAATAGATAAAAAGGAAGACCAAAGAGGTTAAATTAAAACTTAAACCAACTAGTTTCATTTAACTACTGGTTTGATCACTATCTCCATGTGATTATCAAGTCACCACCATGATCCCAACAATCATTTACTTCCCAAGATTGATGACACTTGATCAACCCGAAATCCAAACCTAAAGGAAACCACATAAGACATAAAGACTAAATACCCACCAACATGATCATATAGTGTGACATCTAAAGATAGTAGGATATCAACATGATTACATTTTGGTTACTTTATAAAAGAAACTGATTATGAAATTTTGAAAACATATCATATTAAAGTAGGTTTTCATTTTCCCTCTATAAATCATAAGAATAGTCAAAACCTGAATAATTCACTTAGTCAAGTGTTATATTTGTAAAACAATTTCACAAGATGGTTCTTTCTTACAAACTAATCAAATTTCAAAGGAAAAAACCTTTATTTTTAAAACATCACACATTTTAAAATAAACCCACACATAGATTAAAATATTTTAAAACTTCCATCTAACAAAAAAACATCAAAATCTATTTCCCATTTTTCCCTTAAATGACTTTAAACACCCAAATCAAAGGTAATATTTGAAGTATGGTAAAATACAAGTTAACATGCCCATGGTAGGTTAAAAATAATGTCAGCAAAGGATGGAACAAAACAAGCCAACATTACGACTAAATCCACAAAAAGGATCAACACATCAAACAAGACCGTCAAAACAATAAGAAACACAAATATCAATATACATAAATAAAGGAATGTTATATGATATGTATCATGAGGAAACACCATTGAGACTGACGGGATAACAAAAAACTCATATAGGTGGACCTACTACTTATATTTTATCCATCACATATCATTTAACGGAATCATACCAACTAGTATCCTCGGTGACAATCCCCTGATCTATGTGCGTAAGGACCCAACCCCAATTTCCTGGAGCCGGTGCCTTATATGATTACATTGGTATATATACAAGGAATACGAATCCTGAAGGACCAAGTATTTTAGTATCTTTTGGAAACAGTATACATAAATAATTTTAACATTACATCATGAAGGGAAATACAACACTAATTTATTCCACTAGCAACATCATGTCTCCTAGATTATGCTTGCAAGTCATTCATAATTTACTTCTTCATGTCCTGAGAAAAATGAAACATAAGAAAGGGGTGATATCAAATGCTCAGTAAGAGTAAGAAATATAGCAGAATATAGCATAAACATAAGACATGTTGAATAATTGAAAACACAGGCCTTCAATAATAAACTTGCACACATTATTGTAGGAATATGAGCTAAGTAAATAATTCCATAATGAAACATAATCATGGGTATTATAATTGTCAAATAACCACATTAACTTTCAATTACTAGCTTCATAATGAGGGAAGTGCATGTTTTGGACATTCTGAAATATTTTCTCAAGGCCTCAGACAAGACGTCTAATGATTAAGGCCTCAACCAAAATCTATATAACACATTGGGAAAGGCCTCGGCCAATTCCATGTCTATTTGTCTCATGAGACCTGTCGATGAATTGAGGGGCTATATCAGGCCCCACCCATCACATAATAAGTCCAATGCATTCCTAATATGAGTAGGGATAAACATAAATAACATATACATTCATATTAAAACTATTATTTTAAATGTAACTATCTTTCCACAATTATTAAACATAAAACACTAACCATTCCGAGTAATAAGGTGAATGGTTTTAGGATATATCATCCAAAAATAAAGTTATTCATAACCATTAAATAAAACATTTTAGATGACTTCATAAATTATTAAACCCAATAACACATAATAATCAACAAGAGTGTTGAATCAATCGCAAATACTCTTATAAAATCATTAAGTAATCTTGAGATAAATACTCTTTTAATTTGAAAAGAAGAGTTCTTTTGGAAAAATATTTTTATAAATACATAAGTTAAGTAAGATATTATTTTCATAATAAAATTAGTGTTTCTATAAGGATAATGGTTTCCAAAAATTGATTATAGATTCCCCTTGAAATAGATATGAATTTGAGAAATTCCATTGAATTGGGCTTGTATTTTGGAAACAGTTTTGAAAGTTTCTTTTAAAACATGTAACTATCTAGAAAATAAGGAAGGTTCATGGTTGGTAAACATATATATAATACTAAAAAATAATTTATGAGTAGTTCATGACAATAAATAATAATTTTATTGAGACAATTAGATGATGAAAGTAACCTGAATAAAAATGGAAGTTCGGCTGGAAAAACCCTTACCTTAACTCCGAATGTGTTACGCTCTTGTACTTAAGCTCCTAGACTATGAAATTATAATTTTTAATAAATTATTTTATAACCTATTATACATATATTTATTTTATCATAATTCTGGTTAGTTCATTTATGTCTTTATTGATAAGTTATTGTATTGAATTTCGTCGTTCCGGAGTGTCTGTTTCCTTTATTTTCATATTCGGTTCACTTGTTTTTAAGTAATGAAGTGGAATGGATATAAATCTCCAGAATTGAAATTAAATATTATTTATGAACATTCATAATTGTTAATTTCCATTTCTAAAATTTGGTTACATGGAATGAGGATGAATCATTAGATGACAATCACTTCGATTATTTAGCGGTATTTGGATTATTATGAACTACTTTTGTCATATAAATTAATAATATGTAAATATACTGGTTCCTGAATATTAATTAGGTTGTAATACATATATTATAGTCCGGTTCAACCATCAATATGGTTTCATGACCTGTAATGAAGGATATATTGAATAACGAAACTTTGTCGTCCACAAAGGTTATAAATTAGAACCTCATGGATGTTGATTTCGTTTATAAAAATAAAATGGAGGGAGTAAGAATATTAATGATTGTTCTTCCATTAACATGATATAAATCCATTATATATATTATAATGGAGTTATCATGGTCATTTTGATAGAGGAGGTGAGGATAGGATAACAAAAGAAGATAAATTCAAATGAAACTAAAAGAAAAAGAAATGTGTTTTACCTCTTGAAATAACTTCCTCGAGAACCTCCTTAAGGGAAGGGATTTTGGTCTTTTGGAAAGACCAAGAGATTTATGGTAGTGGGGAGTAACTAGGGAAGGGTATTTGGGCAGAACCTTGAGGAGATTAAAGTCTTAGAGGAGTGAAGAGAAGAGAGAGTGGTGAGGGGTTTTATAGTGGAGGAGATGGGTAAATTTTGAATATTTAATTCATTATTTTTTTATTTCCCTCAAGACAACCAATAGTGTTGTTTCATGTGACCCCTAATAGTAATAAGTTCATGTGAGTTCGAACCAAGTGGTCTTACATCACTTATGATGTAATAAATAGTGTATTTAACTGATAATTTGTATATACGGTATTTTATTGTATTTCACTATTCATCCAAAATTCAAGAATTTCAAAAAAATCCAAAAAACATAACCCTACCATTTTTTGATGTGTAGAATTCAAAAATAAACTCCAATTTTCAAAATTAATTTTCTAGATATTATTTATTTAATATTAAAATAAAGTCATAGTTAATTTGAAAAATAAAAATTTTAAAGGTGCAATTAGTTTTATATCACATTGAAAAATTAATTAAGATCTCATTATCTTATTGACTTAAGAAAATAAAATAATATTATTATTTACTATTCATAAGGGTCGTATTACTATTCATAAGGTTATGTTGTTATTCACCAAAAAAATCAAGTTTGTTCTATCATACTCTAAATGACTTACTGATCACAACTCTAGATGACCATTTTTTGAAATTCAAAACATAGATGAGGCAAAGTTGAGTTTAACTTCTGGATTATAAAATGCACTCAATATTTATTTTCAAAACCTTGGGGTGTTACATTCTTCCCCCATTCATAATTTTTTCCCTTGAAATTTCATTTTACAATCTAGGCCAAAAAAAGGTGGGGGTACTTTTCCTTCATTGCTTCCTCCAGTTCCCATGTGGCCACTTCATACTTATGGTTTCACCATAGTACCTTGACTAGATGAGTAGTCTTGTTGCGTAGAACTTTTTCCCTATGATCCAATATATTCACTGGCTTCTCCTTATAAAAAAGATCATCCTCTAACTGTACCACCTCTGAATAGAGTACATGTGAAGGGTCTGGTATGTACTTTCTTAAGATGGATACATGAAAAACATCATGTACTTTCGACATGGTAGGTGGAAGTGTCAGTCGCTGGGCTACAGTTCCAACTCGATCAAGGATCTCAAAGCAGCTGATATACCTGGGACATAGCTTTACTTTCTTCCCAAACATCATGACCTTCTTCCATAGAGATGTGCGTAGAAATACCATGTCTCCAACTTTGAACTCAATGTCTTGTCAACATTTATCCTCATAACTCTTTTGTCAACTTTGGGTTGCCTTGATATGATGCTGAATGGTTTTCAATTTCTCCACCATTTCTTTAACCAATTTAGGTCCTAGAATATTTTTCTCACCGAATCCATCCCAACATGTCTGTGTTCTACACCTTTTCCCATAAAGGTCTTCATATGGTGTCATTCAGATACTCGAGTGGAAACTGTTGTTGTAGGATAATTCAACCAGTGGAACATTTTGATCCCATCCTCCCTTTAATTCCATAGAACATGCCCTCAACGTGTCTTCTAGTTTCTGAATAGTCCACTCAGATTGGCCATCATTTTGAGGATGATAGGCCATATTGAAGTTCAGTTCAGTGCTTAAATCATGTTGTAGACTTTTCCAAAACATCAAGGTGAATCTAGGATCACGGTCGGATAAAATATATAGTGGTACTCCATGTAGCCTTACCACTTCTTTGATGTAAATCTGTGCAAGTTGATCCAATGAGAAGTCCTCTCGAATTGCAATAAAGTGAGTTGTCTTTGTAAGACGATCCACAACAACCCATATAGAATTGTTTTCTCTGGATGTCCTTGGAAGTCCAGTGACAAAGTACATGGTAATGTTCTCCCACTTCAATGATGGTATGGGTAGTGGTTGCATCATCCCATTTGACTTTTTCCCACCAGCCTTCACTTTTTGACATACCAAGCACTTTGTATATTCAGCAATCTCTCTTTTCATATTGTCCCATGAAAATTTTTCTTAGAGTTCTCGATACATATTTGTACTACCAGGGTGTGTAGAGAAATTAGAGCTATGAACATCATCTAATAGTTCCTTCTTTAGATCAAGAATAGCGGGAACACACAGCCTCTTCCCAAATTTCAAAATGCCACCTTCATAAACAAAGTCAGTCAACTTACCATCATTTATAGCATTAATTTTCTTTTGAAACTCCTCATCATTAGCCTGAGAACATTTTATCCTTTCCAGTAAGGAAGGTTTGGCAACCATTTTAAAATTTTGTGATGTGTAAACTTCTTTGATAATTACCATATCCATCTTTACTAGATCCATGAACAAAGGATCCCTTTCAACTCTCATCTTGTTCCGAACTCCATGATCCTTTCTTCTCAAAGAATCTGCTACCTTATTTGTCTTCCCTGGGTGGTATTGTATTGTGCAATAATAATCTTTGAATGGCTCAATCCATCTCCTTTGTCTCATGTTGAGTTCATTCTGTGAGAATGTATATCTCAAACTCTTATGATCTTAATATATCTCACATTTTTACCATAGAGGTAATGTCTCCAAATATTCAGAGAAAAGATTACCACTACTAACTGAAGATCATGAGTTGGATAGTTCTGTTCAAGATTTTTTAGCTGCATATATGCATAAGCAATCACTCGATCATTCTGCATAAGGACACAACCAAGTCCTTTCTTTGATGCATCGCTATAGATAACAAACCCATCATTCCCTGATGGTAGGGTTAGGATAAGAGTGTTCACTAACCTAATCTTCAATTCATCAAAACATTCTTTAAATTCCTTTATCCATACAAAATTAACCCATTTTCATGTGGGCTTGGTCATTAGGCTGGCTAAATGGGTGAAGTTCTGAACGAAACACAGATAATAACATGCTAAACCAATAAAACTACGTACCTCAGTTACATTCGTTGGAGTAGTTCATTCTTGCACAGCCTTTATCTTCATAGGATATATATTTATTCCATCCTTAGAGGCAATGTATCCCAGAAAGGAAACTAATTGGAGCCAAAATCACACTTGGTAAACTTCCTATATAATTTATTTCTTCTATGTGTCTTCAAGATAGTGCGCAAGTGATTTTCATGGTCTTCATAGCTTTTAGAGTATACCAGGATATCATAAATAAACACCAACACAAATTCATCAAGATAATCCTTGAAAACACTATTCATTAGATCCATGAATATAGATGGTGAATTATTTAGTCCAAAAGTCATTACTGTAAACTCATAATGCCCGTACCTAGTTCGAAATGATGTTTTTGGAATGTCTTCCTTCCTTACATGCAACTGATGATATCCAGATCAAAGATCAATCTTATAAAAATATTGGGCTCCATGAAGTTGATCAAATAAATCATCAATTCATGGAAGAGGATACTAATTATTTATTTTAATAGCATTGATCTCCCTGTAGTCAATGCACAACCTCATAGACCCATCTTTCTTCTTTACGAAAAGAATAGGGGATCCCCATAGAGAAATGTTAGGGAAAATGAATCCCTTATCACTCAATTCCTCTATTTGTTTCATTAGTTCCACTAACTATATTGTGGTCATTCTATAAGGGGTCTTTGATATGGGCCTTGAACCAGGAATTAAGTCAATGTAAAACTCAATTTCCCGCTCTGGAGGATGTCTAGGTAAATCCTCTAGAAAGGCATCAACTTATTATTTCACAATAGGTACGTACTATATCTGTAAATTCTTCTCCTTACCCGTATTTATTTCATTCCCTTCCTCTATAATAATTGAATTCAGTAGAGCTACTAGGGATGGATCTAGATGAGAATCACATGGTGAGGTTTCTGCTATAAAAATAAGAGATTCTACACCATTCATGAAAATTGTAACTCCCATCTTTTTGTAATAGATATTCACATCATAATTTGATAGCCAATCCATACCGAGAATTATATCATATTCAACCATGGGTATGATGATAAGGTTAAGAACTAAATCATGTTTATGTGTCATGAGGGGGACTAATTGACATGCCTTTGTTGCAATGATACATCCACTAGGAGTTTTGACTGATAACTCCCATATTAAATAAAATTGGACATATCTAATTTTCTTGGAAAATTAGGAAGATATAAATGAATGCGATGATCTAGAATCAAATAAATTATTGTCTATGTTTGAGTAAATGATTAAAGTACCTGCCACCACATCATTAGGAACTTCAATATCAGCAGTTGTGATCGCATAAGATTTCCCCTGATCTCTTGGCCTTTTTTGTTGTATATATCTTTGACGCTTTGGAAAATAATTAGTATTGTGTACCATCTCTTGACAATTATATCATTGAACATTGATGGATTCTTTCTTCCCCTTGCAATCACCAGCAAGATGCCCTTTTTGACCACATTTGTAGCATACTCCTTTTCCCTTTAAGCATGCACCAGGGTGTTTCCTTCCACAATTATCACAGGGTGGAAATTCAACTCTTACCTTATTCCCTGTTTCCTTATTTCCTTTCCCATAGTTTTCAGAGGCCCTCTTATTTTCTTGATTTCCCTTAAAGTCATAAGACTTAGAGAATTATTTTTTTTCTAGATATCCCATGAAACTATATCCTCATATGATGAAAAAAATTGGGAGACCAGTACCGGCCGGAGGAATGGCTTTAGGACATCAATGAATCGATCAATTTTGCTCCTTGGATTTCATATGTAGTCCACAGTATATCTTTCTAGCCTTGTGAAGTTAGCTTTCTACTATTCAACAGTCTCATCTTCCTTCCGCCTCAGATTCAAGAATTGTCTTTCTATATCTGCTCTCTGTTCATGAGAAAAGTATTTATCTAATAATATTTCTTTAAAATATCTACATTCCATCTCTTATATCTCCTCCTCCTCCTTTTTTTTGGATTAATGACCACCACTGATCTGTATCTTCTGATAGTCAATAAACTTCCATGACGACCTTCTCTCTTTCATTACATCCCAAATCAAGAAATATATTCTCGAGGGAACTTATCCACTGCTCAGTTACAATTGGGTTTGTAGACCCATTGAATGATGGAGGTTGTTGTCTTATAAAGCGATCTAGAATAGATCCTCTACGTGGTGGATCTAGATGCTCCATACGGGTAAGGTTATTATTCATAACCTAAGTAAGTTGTCCCATTATGGTTATGAGTTTCTCAGAACTAGTCACAACACCAAATCCAATATCATTATCTTGCATCGGAGGAAAATCCTTATAGGGGACACGTGTGTTTGTGCGGTTTCCATTCCTTCCACTATGCTTCATTTCTAGATAATGTCATACACTATATTAGGTTATGAATCATAATGTATAATCTTAACTTAACAAAATACTTAGCACAAATTGAAATCCTAGGCATGGCTAGTCCCATAATCACAAATTTAGTTTCTTTGAGGAAAATCTTACATCTAAATCCTTCATAATGGATTGTAAATAAAATGTGAATTATCCTAAGCAAATACCCTTGGAGTGTTGTAACCAAGAGTGCAGCAAGGCCCATTGTCGTGCACCAGTTCCCGTTCAAGTCTATCTCAAATCAGTGTTTTTGGGTTTTACCCCTAGATACATTTGTGCCAGAGCCACCTCTACCTGCTCGTATCTAGATAGGGATGTATTTCTTGAAAGATCCACATAATCTATTCCTTAACAAAATACCAGGATGTTCATGTATTTTTATCCTCAAAACTATCTTAGGGACTCTTCCCTAATTCACATTTTCTAAATTCGGTTTTCAAGTTTTCTACTAAACTTCCTCTGATACCAACTATAAGGACCCGACCCCAGTTTCCCGGAGCCGGTGCCTTTTTTCATTATATTGGCATACATACAAGGAATACGAATCCCGAAGGACCAAGTAGTTTAGTAGCTTTTGGAAACAAGATACATAAATAAGTTTAACATTACATCATGAAGTGAAATATAACATTAATTTATTCCACTAGCAACATCATGTCTCCTGGATTATACTTGCAAGTCATTCATAATTTACTTCTTCATGTCATAAGACAAAAAGAAAAATAAGAAAGGGGTGAGCTCAAACACTCAGTAAGATTAATCAATACAGCGGAAGATAGCATAAACATAAGACATGGTGCATAATTGAAAACACGTGCCTTCAATAATAAACTTTCACACATTATGGCAGGAATATGAGCTGAGTAAATAATGCCATAATGAAACATAATAATGGGTATTCTACTAGTTTAATAACCACATGAAGATTGAATTACTAACTTCATAATGAGGGAAGTTCATATGTTGGACATTCTGAAACATTTTATCAAGGCCTCGACCAAGACGTATAATGATTAAGGCCTCAACCCAAATCTATATAACACATTGGGAAAGGCCTCGGCCAATTCCACGTCTATTTGTCTCATGAGACCTACCGATGCATTGAAGGGATATATCGGACCCCACCCATCACATAATAAGTCCAATTCATTCCTCATATGAGCGGGGATAAACATAAACAACATATATATTCATATTGAAACTATCATATGAAATTTAACTATCCTTCCCTGATCATTAAACATAAAACACTAACCATTCCGAGAAATATGGTGAATGGTTTTAGGATATATCATCCACAATAGAGTTATTCATAACCCTTAAATAAAATATTTTATATGACTTCATAAATTATTAAACCCAATAATACCTAATAATCAATAAGAGTGTTGAATCAATCGCAAATACTCTTATAAAATCATTAAGAAATCTTGAGATAAATACTCTTTTAATTTGAAAAGAAGAGTTCTTTTGGAAAAAACTTTGTATAAAACCAGAAGTGAAGTAAGATAGTATTTTCATAATAAAATGATTTTTTTTAGAAGGATAATTATTTCCAAAAATATATTATAAAGTTCCCTTGAAAATATATATGAATATGAGAAATTCCCTGGAATCGGGCTTGTATTTTGGAAATAGTTTTGAACGTTTCTTTTAAAACATGTAACTATATAGAAAATAAGGAAGGGTTTTAGTTGGTAAACATATATATAATACTCACACATAATTTATGAGGAGTACATAACAATACATAAGAATTTTATTGAGACAATTAGATGATTAAATTAACCCGAATGAAAATGGAAGTTCAGGTGGAAAACCCTTATCTTAACTTCGAACATGTTCTGGTCTTGTACTTAAGCTCATGGAATATGAAATTATACTTATTAATAGATTATTTCAGAAAATATTAGAAATTTATTTATTTTATCATAATTCAGGTTAGTTTATTTGTGTCTTTATTGATAAGTTATTGTATTGAATTTTGTCATTTCGGAGTGTTCGTTTCCCTTATTTTCATATTCGGTTCACTTGATTTTAAGTAATGAAGTGGAATGGATGTAAATATCTAGAACTTAAATTAAATATTATTATGAACATCCAAAATTGTTAATTTCCATTTCTATCATTTTTTTACATGGAATGAGGATGAATCATTAGATGACAATCACTTCAATTATTTGGTGGTATTTGGATTATTATGAACTAGTTTTGTCATATAAATTAAAAATATGTACATATACTAGTTCCAGAATATTAATTAGGTTTAAATAAATATATTATAGTCTGTTTCAACCATAAATATGGTTTCATTAATAGTAATTGAGAACATATTGAAGAACAAAACTTCATCGTCTACGAAGGTTATAAATTAGAACCTCATGGACGTTGATTTCGTTTATAAAAATAAAAGGGAGGGAGTAATAATATTGATGATGGTTATTCCATTAACATGATATAAATCCAGTATATAGATGATACTGGAGTTTTCACGGTCATTTGGATAGAGGAGGTGAGGATGGGATAACAAAAGAAGATAAATTCAAATGAAACTAAAAGAAAAAGAAAGGTGCTTTACCTCTTGAAATAACTTCCTCGAGAACCTCCTTAAGGGAAGAGATTTTTGTCTTTTGGCAATACCAAGAGCTTCCTGGTAGTGGGGAGTAACTAGGGAAGGGTATTTGGATAGAACTTTGAGGAGATTTAAGGCTTAGAAGAGTGAAGAGAAGAGGGAGTGGTGAGGGGTTTTTATAGTGGATGAGAGGGGTAAATTTTGAATATTTAATTCATTATTTTATTATTTCCCTCAAGACAACCAATAGTGTTGTTTTATGTGACCCCTAATAGTAATAAGTGCATTTGAGTTCGAACCAAGTGTACTTACATCACTTATGATGTCATAAATAGTGTATTTAACTAATAATTTGTATATATGGTATTTTACGTATTTCACTATTCATCAAAAATTCTAGAATTTCAGAAAAATCCCAAAAATTTACCCCTACCATTTTTTGATGTGTATAATTCGAAAATTAACTCCATTTTTCAAAATTAATTTTCTAGATATTATTAATTTAATTTTTAAATAAAGTCATAGTTAATTCTAAAAATAACAATTTCAAAGGTGCAATTGGTTTTATATCACATTGAAAAATTAATTAAGATCTCATTATCTTATTTCCTTAAGAAAATAAAATATTATTATTATTTACTATCCATAAGGGCCATATTACTATTCATATTACTATTCATAAGGGTGTGTTACTATTCACCAAACAAATCAAGTTTGTTCCATCATACTCCAAATGACTTACTGATCACAACTCTAGATAACTGTTTTTTGAAATTAAAAACATAGAAGAGGAAAAGTTGAGTTTAACTTCGGGATTATAAAATGCACTCAATATTTATTTTGAAAACCTTGGGTGTTACAATGTGTTATGTAAAACTACAAGGAATAGGTAGTAAAAAACCTCAACTATAAAAATGATGTCCCACTGCTTCGCACTTAGTAAGCCTGGTCACCTCATGGGATAATTAAAGAGGTGGTCCATGACTTATTAATTTCATCACATGATAATAACAAGGCCCAAAGGGCTAACACCACAACCACATCTTTCCCACCTCCTACACTACCCTTAAAAATAATCCCCAATGCATGAACACAACATGAATCACATAATAAAGCATCCATCACATGGATAATCCTGAACATTAAAAATATAATGGGTCTCAACAAGTTCATAATCAATATCACATCACAAAATGCCGATGCCTTCACTTTTTATATAAATAATATATATTTGGAAAACCATTTTTTAAACTTTTTAAATTTAATGAAAATCCAAAAGGTAAGAATAATCATTCACAAAGACAACCAAATAAAACAAAGGAAACTCCATTCCACTTATAAATCAATACCATCCTTTTTTAAACAAGGAAACCCTTTAAACACAAAAGAAAAACCCACATTGAAAAAAAAAATAGAATAAAACCCAATGAACTAGTCATTTTAATCAATAATATCTTCTTTTGAATTTTTTTCAAACATTTAATATGCATGAAACACCCATTTCAAACCAAGAACCATTTTAAAAATGGAATTCCACCCATTTTCCATTTGAAAACAAACAATGTTTGGTCAAAAACACAAAAAAAAACAATCCTAGATAACCCAAACCATCATTATCTAGGTTAGGAATGAATTTAAAACATCAAAAAATAATAGAACACTTATATAAAAATTGAAATGAAAACACCCACCTAAAG
Organism: Viscum album; assembly: GCA_963277665.1. Taxonomy (NCBI): domain Eukaryota; kingdom Viridiplantae; phylum Streptophyta; class Magnoliopsida; order Santalales; family Viscaceae; genus Viscum; species Viscum album. Next base: position 457,534,976 of record OY728136.1, read on the forward strand.
GTTTGGATCCTTGTTTCCTTCGAAGAAATCCACTAGAAAGGAACTCATACTAGGGATCATAACCATTCCAAACCAAAATAAATAAATACTAGAAACCATAACTATGAAAATTATCCAATAATTTCCACTAGGGTAAGAGGGAATGTAAAAAAAAGTGAGACCTAGAGAAATAGAGAAGGTGATATCATACCTCTTGAACCAGGTGTAGAATTACCCCGAAATAACTAAGACCCCACCCAATAAGAGTTTTAAAGAAGGTAGAAACACAATGGGATGAATTTGGGTGAATATATATGGATGGTGGAGTCTTGGGGTAAAATAATAAATTAAATAGAATGAAAAAATTAACAAAATAACCATTTTTGGGAAGGCATCATGGTTTTCTAATCTGTTCAGTAAATATGTGATTCAACTCTATTAAGAGGTGCATGGGTTGCACACTTTGGCTTCTTGGTTTGGAAATTGTTTACTCTATCCATTCACTCTTGTAAAATCCCCAAATAATCTAAATCTCAACCCAGAACACCCACAAACTCATTAGGTGGAACATCTAAAAGATTATTACCAATAATGTGACACCTCATGGTGTCACAAACTACCTTCTATGCAACTTCATACCCCTATAAATTTCTCAAAATCAGGGAAAGTATGAATTCAAAAACTAACTTCACTCTAATGAGGACTCAATTACTAACCAATTTCCCAATTCATAAAATAGATTACATGGGGCACAGGTAACCCTTTCCTTCAGATAACCCCTATTAAAAGATTTGGAACTCCCCACTGAATGAGAGTGAAGAGACAATAAGAGGATATGTAAGGATATCCACTCCTATTATATTATTTAAAGTCAAGGATATGTATATTTTTACAACTTCTCCTAAGAGACTCCCTAAATACAAATTAGACCATATTACAAAACTTAAACACCTCCTTTCAAACATCTGAAGTCACGAATCCAAACAAAAAAACATCCCAATGAATGCATTCTAAAGGAACAAATGTACAAGAAATTAATAAACACATAGAGACCTTTCATGGGTCTCACAACCACTAATAATTCCTCAAAATATAGGAACTTATATAAGAACAATCAAAAAGTAAGATCATGTAAAAATAGACATGATTTCTACGAACCATAAAACCCACCTCAAAATACCAGAAAAATGAACTTCCATGAAAATAACTAAAAGGTCACTAGGAATGATCAAAAGACCGAATCAACAAAGATATATGGTAAAAATGACTGAATATACATCTCCCCTCCATTTATAATCAATCTAAAATGGTGAGATAACTAACATCCTCTTTCCATAAAACAAAAGGATTCTATAAGAAACTATGTTCTTGAACTCTCCAAGGGAATGCGCTAAACACCAAATGAGAGAATAATAATAGGAAACCTTCCTTACTAAGAAATTGAATGGCTCTAAAAATTTGGTTCCTAACTATAATATGAGGATGTTAATGTCTAACTTCTCAAGATATCATCACATGGTAATATTATTAAAAAATAAAACTCGGGGGCATCCACACCCTAAGTGGAAACAAAAGTGCACCCAAATTATCCTACATGTACCGTAGGTTCTTCCTATTTACAAATCCATAAACATAAATCATCAACATGCAATGAAAATTAACAAGTCATGAACAAATTATAAGATACATAAATAGTGAAAAAATCTTTTTCATCCCTTATATACAAAGGAATATGATGCAAAAAATATGTTACAATCCCTTTACCAAATGAAAATTTACAAAACAATATACTCCCAAAACAATTATCACCTTCTAACTCTCTAAAGGATGAAACAGTGTGGAACATTGTTCAGATCCAAACTAGGTCTGAGATCTCTTCTTTATATTCCTTACCAACTTATAAAACCTGTAAATGTGACCAAGATAGCCACACAAATGATTAGGCTTTAGATATGTGTGGTAAGAAGATCCTACATTCCTAGACTTACTATATAGAAACATACCACTGGACTATACATTTTAGAAACAATAATGGTAGGTGGTGAAGATGACTTCCCATCACCACCATCTCCTAGATTCCACTTCTCACCATCTGAATCATATTTATCATCTCAAGAGTGAAACGAAGCATTTCCCATCACAGGTTTACCTTATATGATTCTCTCATAAAAAAAGAACTTATAAACTACTTCTACAAATGTATTTAGACTATACTAAATAATATATAAATAGAGTTCTGGATGAAGGCCTTGAACAAATAACCATGCCTTCTTCAAATCAGTAGAAGATAACTCTTGAATGAAAGTATCAAGGCTAGATAAATGATCAACATAGTCTCTCACTAGCTGATCACCCTGGAGGATACCCAAAAACTCCATCACATTCTTGATCATCAATTCGTTAGGATAAAAAATCTATATGAATTCGTCCTTTGAATATCCCAAAGATTGATCCTCTAAAGTTTTTCCATGAATAGTGATCACTCACCACTCATAACCTAAATCTTTGAACAAAGGTATCATTCACCTCACCCTAGAGGATCTAGGAGTCTATATAAAGTTGAAAATATCTTCACCCTTGGATAAACACACATTTTACTCATGGGATACTCAATCCCCATAGATGACCAAAGTATATAAATTCAAGAACTCTAATTAATGATCCATGATCTAAGAATATAAATACACTTCATCTCAATCATGAATATGGGTAGAGTTAGAGACCAGAAGAAAAAATCATCTATCATTAGGACAACTACCCAAGTCATTCCATTATTGAAATTCTGATTCTTTCTGAGGTGAATTATTCTAAATAATTATAAAAAACACAATCAAACCACCTTGAAATTTAACAAAAATTGAATGACTACAAACATTTCAAGATAAACAAAAAATTATTGAATAACTGAAAAACTTACACATATAGGAAACACATTCTCAAAAAAACCAAATCAAGGACACAATATCCTTTCAAAGTTTCCTCCCAAAATTATTGAAAACAATTAATACCACACACCCAGGAATTTTGAAACTAACACAATTTCAAAATCACTTTATTTTTCTCAAAACACATACATTGAGGTTAAAAAATCATAAAATATTCCAACACACCAAAAACATTTCAAGGATTCCATCACCTAGGAACCCATGAAACTCATTCTTTGATAACCAACACAACCCATAAAAATTATCTAGAGTTCAAAAATCCTTAGTAAAAAAATAGGGAAATAAAAACAATGCTTTAAAAACAATTCAAAATATCAAGACTTAAAATATTACTTTTAAATGATGTTTCAAAATCAAAAAACCTCACATAAGCCACCCAAAACAATCCCATTGAACACAATAAAGGATAAATCCAATGAATGAGTAAAAGCAACCAATTTCCAAACCTTCTCCACTCAAAACGGTTTTTCTACACAGTTTTTTAGTCATTGTATCAACCATGTGAGTTCCACCAAAGGTTATATAGAATGATAAGCATAGCCTACACATGGTCTAACATATCATGTTCCTTAAATGTTCACCCTATGAAACCCTTTCATTTAAACACTAAAATGAGTAATTTTCTAGGATGTATCTTTAAAACTCCTCAGAAATCAATTTTTCAATAATACACACCAAAATATCTAACAAAAAATCCAACAAAAATATAAAAAATGTTAAATAATACTCCCAAACACCCATGGAAACTTGTGATCTGACATAAGGAAGAGAAGGCCACATACATCGCTAGACCTACCACCCAAGTCTTGACTATTATATATCCTTTCTACAAACAAACATGAATTAAAAATGAATCTGAATCTCAATAACTAATGAACCTTTTTAATAAACTAGATTCGATGATACCATTTTTTAATAAACCAACCCAAGACACCATCTGAACCAGTGCCCAAATCGATCCTTCACATACCTGGGGATAGTCCTCAATCCCCCAAGATAAGACAAGTTTATAGGGTATCAACATAACCATTGAGGATGGTTTAACCAAAAAAACCAACATAACATCCAAATACGGAATAACAAAAAAGAAACCAAGGTACATACCAAAAGACATATCAATAAATAACTAAAAAAACAAAGTTACAAAACTACAATAAAATTTGTAAGATACAGAACAAAATACCAATGAGGCCATATAAAAAATCAACCAATCTGTTCCATTAAAACTGAAGGTCTAATCACATTCTCTATGTGATTCTTAAGTCACCACCATGATATCAACATCCATCTTCTTCCCAATGAATATGGAACAAGATGAACTCAAATCCAAAACTTGAAGAAATATACATAAGACATGAAGAAAAAAACCCACCAACATGAGTTTGTAGGGTGTGATCCAAATCTAGTAGGATACTACCATGACTCCATTTCATTTATTTTATAAAAATATAACAATTATTCTTGTTTGAAAACATGGCATGGTAATGAAGGCTTTCATTTTCCATTTACAAAATTTTATAATAAGAAAAAAATTAAACTTCACTTCATTAAATCATCCATTTATAAATATATTTCACAAGATGGTGATTTTTTTCAAAAAATAAAAATTTTAAATGAATAAAAACCATTAACATTAAAATATAAAGCATTTTAAAATAAACCCACACATTTTTTCAAATATGTCAAAATCTCTAACTAAGTAAAACACTTCAAAATCCATTTCCCCATTTTTACCTTAAAATTATTTACGTAGCCAAAACAAAGTTAAGCATATAATGAGGGGAAACAACAAGGAAACATAACCATAGTAGGTTACAAATAATATCAATAATGGGTAGAACAAAACTATCCATATTCAAGAATAAATCCACAAAAAGATTCAACGCATCATATAAGTCCATCCAAGAAATAATAAATGAACATGCCAACATACATAACAAAAGTTATAACATATGATAAAACGTATGAGGAAACACCATCAGGACTAACCAGATATAAAAAAATTACTATAGGTGGACCTACTACTGGGAGGTTAATAGTCACACATCAGTCAACCGAATCACTTTAACCAGTCACCTTAGTTAAAATATTCCTAGACAGATGTTATGTACAACTAGGGGGACTATCCAATGTTAAACCTCACCTAGACAAACAAGATCCTACTTCTTACCGCTTAGTAACCCTAATAACCTCACATAATAATAAGAAAGATAATCCATGAGAAAATAATGTCATCACATGACAATAATAAGGCCATAAGGGCTAACTCGATATTCATGTCCTTACAACCTTCAAAAATAACCTTAAAAATAATCCCTAATCCATTAACACAATATGAAATCACATTAAAAATCATCAATCACATGTATAATAATGAACATCATTAACACAATGGGGATCACCAAGGTAAAAATCAATATCACATCACAAAGTGCCAATCGAACCTTAAATTTTTACATATTTAATATAGATTTGGAACAACCAATTTTTAAGCTATTTTAAATTCAATTACAATCCCAATGTAAAACATACTTATTTAAAAACACAAATAAATAAATTAAGGGAAACTAAATTCCTCTTATAAAATAACACCGCCGCTTTTTAAACATGTAAACCCTTTAATCGCAAAAAAGGAAACCCACTTTGAAAAAAAAATTATCCTAAAATCCAATGAAATTGTTATTTTATTATATAAAACCATATTTTTAATTTTATTAGACATTTAGAGTACATAAAACACCTATTTATAACCAAGTTTCATTTTAATACAAGAATTCCACTAGTTTTCCATATAAGACCCAAAACAAATTTAGAAAAGCCTTAAAAAACCTAGATAAACAAGACCATCATTATCTAGTATATACATGAATTCAAAACATCAATAATTAATGGAAAACATAAATAAAATAAAATTAAATGGAAACACCCACCTCAAGTGGTGAAACCTTGTTACCTTCAATGAAATCCACCAGAAAGTAACTCCTATAATGGCTTAGAATAATTCCAAACCAAAAACACAAAATCCTAGAAACCCTAAAAACTAAAATTGTTTATGCATGAACACTAGGGTTGGTGGGATGGGAGGAAAAATGAGAAAAACAAAGAATGAGTGAAGAGGATCTCATAACCCTTGAACTAGATAAAGAATCACCAAGAAATCACCGAGAAACAACCATGGAGGATCTTGGAGGAAGGGAGAAACTCCATTGGTGGTGTCTTGGTTGAGATAGATAAATGGGGGGGTTGGGTAAAATCATAAATTAAAAAGAGGGAAAATTACAAAATTCCCCATTCTAGGAAGGCTACACAGTTTACCCACTCAGTTTTCCAAACATTATGGAAACCTTGTGTTTCACCTCTGTTAAGAGGTGTAAATGCTACACACATAGTCCAAATGGTTTTTAAACCTTGTGACATTATCATAACTGCTTGTAAAATCCCTAAAAATCCAGATTTCAACATATAATACCCCCAAAATCATGGGTAGAATAATTTAAATCTTAATAACAAGAGTGTGACACCCTGGGGTGTCTCGATGAATACTTTAAAAATAATATCTCCTTTGAGAGACCACTCAGAGGGGTGATGTAAATATTTATTGGGTGGGTATAGAGGAAAATACCAAAAATATTTTAAAAAAAACATTTAAACAAAAATAAATCATGTGTTTCATTTTAAATCTATTTGTATTAAATATATGATATATTGTTGTTGTTGTCCACAAAATGAGCATCAACAAATTCAAAATGGAAGAAATACGAGAATATGGGTATTATTTTCCCACAAAATAAAAGGAAGGAGAAGGTGACCCAAAATTATGGATCGCATGAACCTCCAAGAGCCTTGAGATCACGTGACCAAAATAGGGTCATGCGAAGGAACCAGATATAGCAGATAGCCTACAATAGGTCTCATGAATCCCCCTTTGGTAAGTCCTTATTCTCTTTCAATGGCATCTTAGACAAACAATGGATGCGTGATGGAATCCAGGTATGCTCCTCTAGGCTGCGTGATTTGTCAGCAGCAAGCTCCTAACAATACAACCAAAAATCCTTCAAAAATTGGAGAAAAGATGTCCAAAGGGGGAGGCCCCAAGTGGTCATAAAAATCATGTGTCATATCACCGATGGAAATGATAATTATCTTTTATAAGATCCAAAAAAACCCATGATACCACCATGCCTTGGAAAAAATACAAAGTAAAAAAATGGAGGGGTGGGAGCCTCTCAAGGTCATTTAATATCATGTAACACACTCCTAATAGACTGTAAGATGCTTTGATACTCTAGTGACATGTCTTCCTGGTCTATAGAAATCCATTTGGCTTTTCATCCCCACCATGCAAAGAGCCTCTGGTATGTACAGAAAACCATGTGCTTCCCCTTTGGCCCCTTGAGGATACACAGATGGATCAGTCCACAAAATTCTCATACACCCCCATATGATCGATGTTTTTCCTTTGAGGCATCATTAGAAAATATAGAAATTATCTTTGATATTACTCATATAATCTCTCATGAATCTCCAACCTTTTTAAAATAAAACAAAGGGGATAAAAGAGGTAGGTGGTGGAATCCACTCACAGTAGTAAAATTCTTGTGATACAATGAAGAAGTCTGTGGCGTGGTCCTATGAGACTCCTAGACAAGCCACACTAACCTCATAGATACTCCCATACAAGCCATTCTATCCTTGTTAAATATCCCAGTAAAGTCATCAAACATCTCACGAAGGCCTTTCAACATGCACTTTGTTCTCTCAAAGGCCCTTGAACATGTCAAAATGATAATATATGTCACACATATGATTTCATTTTGATTTATTTTTTCATTTATTTTTGTTCTATAATTCTTTCCTTGGGTTTTCCCTTATTTTTAGGATAAAAATGGAAATTTTGGGTTTGACAGCATGGGGAACACGGTTGGCTAATAGTTTGTAAAACTATATGGAATTCACTAGGAAACCATGTGGACAAGGTGAAATTTTGGATAGTCGATAACCACATGGTTAACATATGGTTTTTAAACCATATGGGATAACTATACAGCATGTTTCTCATGTATAGTAAGGGTTCCACAATTGTCACACAGTTTGGCAGATCGTGTGGGAAAACCGTGTGACTTGTCCTGGTCATTAAAAATTGAATTTTTATCTTTTTTATCCCCCTGTTTTTTAACCCTAAACACCCCTATTCCCCCCCCCCCCAACTTGGGTATTATCAATCCTAGTTTCCTCTCCCTTCTCCCTTGGATCCCTTATACCTTCATTTTTGTGGTAGATTTGGTGTGGTTTCTCCTCAATTATTCAAGTCCCCCATTTCTTGATTTATCACTCTTTTCTAAGGTTTCTCTTATTATTTCCTAGGGTTTCATTTTTCTAGTGGATATGGTGACCTATTTAGGGTTTTATCTTGTTCTTTAGTGTTAAATATTGATTTTTATTATTTTATCTTGACTTTATAGTGCTCCTATGATGTTCGATTGTGATTTCTCATCGATTTCTAGAAGATTGTACACTTGGGGTAGGTGGTTTCATGCTTAAATATAATTTCATGATATTGATATAATTTCTTGAGTGTGTAAATATGTTCTATGATTTATTTTTATAGTGTGAAAGGTTTTTTTAATGGTTTTGATATGCATATTGCTTGAATGTTTTTTCTAAATTATTTAGTTTTTTTCAACTGTTCTTACTTGTTCTGCTTCTTAAAATTGGTTTATGAATTTAGAAAGTGGTTTAGTAAAATGTGCAAGTGATGTGAAACCTTTTTTAGGAGGATTTGGTGTACATGTGAAATTATAAGTGGTTTTTTCCTTTAATAAATGGTGGTTATATATGTATTAATTTTTCTTGTGTGTGCATGTGAATGTGGTGACCTATGTGACATGTGAAATCGAAATTGAGAATGAAGGGAATCCTATGTATCTTGGTGGGTAGACTAGGACTACTATGCTAGTTGATTCAGAAATGGTTTGTCCCAGATTCATCTAATGGGATTGAATATTAAAATGTTAACTAAATATTGAAGATTATTGGATACCAATAGACCCTTAGGATGATCCATCCTCATAGCTTTTTCATAATAAATCTATTAGTTTTGGTTTCTATACAATGTTCACCAAGAAACAATTTACCTAGTTTCCCATTTTATCTAATTCCCATAGGGATATCCCATGAATTAGTGTTATTTTATGATGTGGTTCCATCATTCGGCATACGGGGGGACATGGAGTATACTTACTTTTTTAAAACATGATTATTTGAGAAAAAGGTTCTTCTTTAAATATTATTTCCTTTAAAAATGGTTTTCATTAAAATGGATTCAATGAAAATGGATTTATCCCCTCTTTATAGAACTTTCATGTAAATTTTTATACAATGTTTTCGGAATGGAATCTCTTTATTGGGTGGCATCCTAATGGGATTTTTCTCACACCCTGTATACACCTTGGGTGTACATAGACTTGGTTACATTTGAATCAAGTAAAGGAAACACGTATCATGATGTTGGTTCAAGTTTCTAGTGGTATTCCCATTTTAGGTGTTGGTGGTGGTTGTTTGAGGATGAGGTTCCTCTTGTTTCATGGAGTTTTGGGATATTCTCAATGTCCCCCTTTTTGTTATAGTTTTCCATTTTTTTGGTTTGTTAGAAATTATAAACCTTGAATCTAAAATGGTTGTACCAATTTGGTTATGTTTTTTCAGCCTTGAGATGTTTATTATTGTGGGTTGGTTTTGATTATAATAAAGGTTAAAATCACACCCACATTTTTTGTAAGAACCTAATTCTTCTTATGAGGTATGAGTTTCTTCTTTTTCTTTTCCTTTGATTTTTTTTTTGAGAAAAAAAGGAAAACTGAAAAAATGTTAAGTTTTAGTAGAACGTCCTATTTAATCCTACGTAAACTCTGTGTTGGATGGCTGTGTAGGATGGGGATACACGGTGTGTACTTTCATTGGCTAGGAGGAGAAGAAATAGCCACTACACGTCATGTACTTCCTAGTACACATTGTGTAGTCATTTCGGAAAGGTTTTTTCAGGCCGTGTAAAGCAGGTCGGATAATTAATGAATAGTAAAATGATATACACACCATGTATATGAACTTACATGCCATGTACTCCTAAATTTCAGCTTAAAACTGGTATTAGCCTCGTTTTCTCTTCTCCTGGATAGAACATCCACCGGGTGAAGAACAAGGAGCTGCGGGAGTCGATTCCTCTCCCGTTTCGTCATCCGGAACCCGATTCAAGTGTCGTCAGTCTCATTGGATTTCTCTCGATATGATCTTTATTATCCTTGATCCGGTATTGATGATTTTTGTTCCTAAGAATGGTATTAAAGGTTGAATGTTTTACCTCTTTTCTTAGATCTATGCCATTCTAGGTTGATTCAAGGGTCGACGTTAGATTATATCAGTTATACGACATCGAGGTGGGTGGTCTTGTTCCTTTCATTAAAATTCGAGTTGATTATATGTGCCAAAATGGTATGAGATCATTTTTTGGTATTTTTTTTCTCTATAATTGAAACATGTTGATACCTATTGACGTTTAAGTATTTGATTATATGAAATTGAAGCATTTGATTGCTGATTGTTTGATTTAGGGACACCCCAAGGGTGCATTTCCCATGGTTATCCTTTTGGAAAGAGCAACCTTGATGCTTCTAAATGTTTTCCCTTTTCAGAGTTGATTAGAATGATATGTTGTTATATGAAATTCCTACATGAGTTGTTATGATTAAAACTATGAAATGGTTTAATTTCCATGTGTTTTCTTCTATGTGAATTTCCCACATGAGTTTTTATGTTTAAATCTATGTTATAGTTTAATTAACATGTGTTGTTTTCTAGATGAAATTATAAATGATTAAAATAGGTAATTAGCTATGGGATAGCCATAGTCATGGTTAAAAGACAAGGTCAGGCTCATGTGATTAATTGCACCTTTCTTACCTTGGGTGAACCATTGTCTCGGTTAAAAGGAAATGGATTGACTGAAGAGGTTAATTACTTAAGGTCCGTGAGAAAGCAATAGTTTTGGTGGTCAGGATTACTAAGTCTTCTTTGTAAATGATGAGTGAATCCTTGGTCCATTTATGGATACCTAAGATAGGTTCTATTGGCAACTGAACAAATGACAAAATGCTGAAATGTGGATATTCTCAAATGCAAAATGGTTATGTCATGAGTTGACGATTACTTTGGTACACGGGGGATGACGGGTTTAGGTCAGACTGCAAGACCTTTGTAAAGTTCATAGAACTTGATAAATGAAATGGAAAGACTTATGATGTGTCTTATAATCCAAAGCACAAGATTGGATTCGGTCTTCACTTTTTATCTAGATGATCTTCTGAGACATATGTTGTGTTTACTTCTATACAGGGGATTGGTAGGCTAAGGTTGAATCTCGATATAGTTGCACCGAAATGAAATTGAATTTATAAAGAACATAAAAAGAATAAATGGATAGTTACTTGAGAACTCCCTAGTTACTATTTTCATTTACTGATGTTGTATATATATTCTGTGACTGTTCGGCACAGATCTTTGGTGGTTGCCTATAGGATTAGTCTTACACCCTGTTTGGGTCATTATTTTGGGCCCTAACAGATTATATGATTGTAGGTATTGACAATGGAAATCCCCCTTATATAGGTACTTGATTGCTGCTTAGGAGCAGGAGAGCATGGGACCAAGATGAGGCTTGCGATGCTTTTGATTTTTATTTCTATTTATGTACTTGTATTGTATTTTCATCTTATTTCAGTGTATCCTGTTGTAGATGCTTTCTTAGAAAATATAACATGTCACATTATCATTTTTATTGTTTAAGACTTGGATATTTATCTATTATACTTCCACAGTTTTGTTTCAGCTGCATGTTGTTTACTACTTTCAATATTTGTTAATATTTAATCTATTATGTTATACTCTGCCAATGAGGGCATAGTTTCCCCACTATCACACCCCAGACCCTCGCTGCTAGTCGGAAGCCTCTAGAATTTATGGAAATGCACTTGAGTCCATGTGCCCAACCGGTCTGGCTATCGATTTAGTGGAAAGCCGGGTCGGGATGTTACAAAGTGGTATCAGAAGATTTATTTTCTGCTTTGTCTTACTATTTGGAGCCAATAGACTGAATAGAAAAGAAAAAACGATTTGGTAATGAATTGTTCCCAGGAGTAGCTAACCCATGTACAGGGAAAAGCTGAATTACCTCAAATGAATTGTGATTTTTTTTTGTTTTACATTTTTACAGATCTCACTGTTGGGTGACACACTTGATTTCTTCTATTACTATTGATGAAATTGTGGGTTCTATTTTAGTTGCAACCTAATGAGATGAGGGTATTACATATCATGCATCATATAGAAACTTATTATAATAACATTCCATGAATTATGCCATGTCATCTAGGATATATTATTTATCACATGTTTTTGTGATAGATGATGTGATAGCTATGCCTACTATTGTGATAGATGTATTGGTACGAGCTATGGTTTGGATGGAATGGATTCCACGCTTTGGTTCCTGAGGTATATGAGACATATTGGACTGAAATTTGGTAGATCAAGATTCAGTTTTTATCTATAATTGTATTATGATATGTTCTTCTTGGGTTCCATACTTTAATCTATGGGGAGTATGGGCCCTCACAGATCAGAATTTGGAATCCCACTAGTTGGTTTTCTGAAGAACATAGGTTTTCTGGGAAATCTGGAGTTTCCTTCTTGACTACCCCAGTATATAGGGTGTGTACTATATCCTAACACGAGGTGTGTTCTTCCTATTTGAGGAATAATGTGTTCCAAAAATTGTAAGGATAAGACGTCGTGTATCCTGTGTACACACCATATAGTCCTTGACTATGTAACATGTTGTGTGAGGGGGGGCATGGGTTGGCAAGATTTTAGTAGTACATGTTGTTTACTTTGAGTACACACCATGTAGAAGTCGACCATGTATTCGGTCGTGTGACAAATGAAATAAGTGGATGAAAATTTTGATGTACATGTCGTGACTTGGGTGAACACGCCGTGTAATCCTACACTGGAAAAACTGTGTAGTTCTAGCTATGTAGAAGTATCTGGGTAGGAAGGGAAATCCAAATACACACCATGTCTCATGGGGAAAATCTCATGTATATGGGGTGTTACACGGCCATGTTGGGAAGAAGTACACACCCATGTAGAGGCCCAGTAGAACACGCCATGTAAGGAGTTATACATACTGTGTACTCCTGTTTTGAAAACCTTGAGTGTTTTTCCTTCTCTTTCATATTTTTCACTTCTGTGCAATAGTTCCTTTTTCATTAAGTCGGTACTAAGTCATGTGTGCTGGACTTTGTAGATTCATGATGTTGTGACGACCATGATTTGTATGCCAGGAGAGTAACGATGAGCATACTCTATAAATGGTGGGCTATGGGCTACAGATGGATCCTCTAGTAGTACCAACTGTGGAACCAACCATTGTACCAGACGCAGGTGTAGACACACAGTTTCAAGAAGGTTTTGTGAGGTTCATGCAGACCTTACAGGGAGCACTGCAGGCTACCACATCTATGGCAGAATAGACACGTATATTCTAGCAGCAGCATCCGCCTACTTTTTTAGGGTATGGTGAACCACAGGCTGCAGAATCATTTTTGGAATCAGTTTTGACTATCTTTGATCATCTTGAGACACCTCCTGAGAGGATTTTCAAGATTGGAAATTATATTCTACATGATTTTACCAAGAGGTGGTGGGATGTTATCACGCAGAGAGAGCGCCATAAGGACATGGAATAGGGAGACTTCCAGACATCATTCTATGACTACTTCCTTCCTGAGACCCTTAAGGCTGATCGAGCCCAGGGGTTCATGATTCTGGAGCAGGGTATGATGTTAGTGATGGACTATTCTGCCCGCATTATAGAGCTTCAGTGATTCACACCTGTTTTGATAAGTGACAAGGCGTTGTGAGATAGGCACTTCGAGGATGGTCTTAAATATAACAGATGATCTCAGGTCAACGTTTTTAGGATGCCTTTTTTCATTCCATTGTGAATCAGTCACTGATTACCGAGCATAACCTATGGGAATTTGGGGGTGCGAGCCAGGGAAGTTTGACACCAAGATCTGGTATTGTCTCGACCAGAAGCTAGAAGGGTCGTATGGAGTTTTCTCTCAAGAATACAAGAAGTCAAGGCATATCTTATGGTAGCCATGTGAGGTGATATCAGTGTGGAATATTTTGGTATATCAATCCATAGTGCCCGAAGGACCCAGTTGAGTGTCAAGCTTGCAAGAAGATGGGCCATCTACAGTGCTTATGCATTACGTTTCCACCAGTGTCTAGTGAGCGATGTTATGTAAAGACTTCACATACAAAATCAGGGTTAGTAGCTTCTCACCATTTAGGAAACTGGAATATGTTAGAACATGTAGGCCAAGGTAGTGGGCATGGCCAGGGTATCCAGAACCCAATATCTCAGTGACAGTAGGGTGGGTCAGCTCAGGGTAGCCAGGATGTGTCGTAGGGCCATGGTACAGGTCATATATATGTAGTGCAACAGAACCAACATGAGAAAGATCTCAGACCTTCTACTATTAGAGGTACTATTCTAGTCGCCTTTGTTTTATCTTCTACACTTTTTGATACTAGTGAAACACATAGTTTTATAGCTGTCACTGATGTGGAAATCCTTGGGATCTGTGTTTCTACTACTTTTGATGTTATGATGCTAGACACTCTGTTAGGGATTAGAATAGGAGGTGTGTGCCTATGCAATGACTCCCCACTTAAGATTGGTGGGTGTCACTTTCTATGGAACCTCTATGTCTTAGAGATGATGGGCTTTTATGTCATTCTCGGAATGGACTGGTTGGTTTCCTTTTGATCCTTTATTGACTGCTATCACCGCAGGGTGAGTTTTACATCACCAGAGGGTGGGTATTTTCTATACAAGGTAGAATGTGATTTTCAGGCGAGATGAGATGGACCCGACCATCGTGGGCTGGGCGGGATTATAGCCTAGAGTTCAAGTTTATATCAGTATGATTAGGGAACATGTCTAGAAGATTTCCCTTCAGTGGTTGATCATTTCAGGGGTGTTTTTCTAAAATACTTCTCAGTATTACCTCTGATCAGAGAGGTGGAGTTCACTATCGAGCTAGTGCTAGGAGCTACACCGATATCCATTCCTCCTTATAGGATGGCTACGATTGAGTTGAAAGATCTCAAGATATATTTGGAAGATATAGAAGCTAAGGGTTTTATCTAACCTTGTACTTCTCCATGGGGTTCCCCAGTCCTTTTCATGAAAAAGGAAGACAGTAACCTTAGTCTATGTGTGGACTATCGAGAATTGAACCAGTTAACAGTCAAAACCCGATATCCCTTACCACAGATAGATGACATGTTTGATCAACTTCGTGTATATTGAGTGTTCTCAAATGTTGAATTGAGGTTAGGATATCACCATGTATGTGTTCAACCTACATACATACCTTTTACAACCTTTCGTAGTAGGTATGGTCTCTATGAGTACTTTTTTATGTCATTCAGTCTCATTAATGTGCCAGCAATTTTCATAGCACTGATGAACCATATGTTTCATCCTAACTTAGATTATTTTTTGATGGTTTTCATGGATGATATCTTTGTGTATTCTCACAATCAACACGATCATTCCAAACACCTTGAGATAGTTTTGAATACACTGAGGGAGCATCAGTTATATGCTAAGTTCACAAAATGACACTTTTGGATGGATCAAATTCACTTCCTAGTTCACATTATCTTAGATACTAGAGTATCAGTTGACCCAGAGAAGGTGAGATCAGTAGTTACCTCAGAGAAACCCAAAAACATTTTTGATGTGCAGAGTTTCTTGGGGCTAGCTGGCTACTACAATAATTTTATTTATGACTTCTCACACTTAGCAGCACTAATGAAGGGATTGACTAAGAAAGGTGTGAAGTTTGAATGGTCAGATTCTTGTGACGCAGCCTTTCAGTATTTGAAGGGATGTTTGAATTCAATGTCGATACTGATATTGCCAGAGCCGGGAAGAGTTACATTGTGTACTGTGATACATCAGGTATTGAGTTGGGAGCAGTGCTTATGTAGAGAGATCGAGTAGCTGCGTACGGGTCTTGGCAGTTGAGGCCACATTAGAGAAATTACCCGAAAAATGATCTCAATTTGGCTACATTTGTTCATGCTTTGTGCTTCTAGAGAAATTATATATTGGGAGAGTGTTTTTGGTGTACACAAACAAAAAAAAGTCTTAAATACATATTCACTCAGCGTGATTTGAATCTGAGATAGTGATGGTGGGTGGAATACCTTCATTATTTTGACTTTGAGCATGCATATAATCTTGGAAAAGGTAATGTAGTGGTTGACACACTAAGAAAGAGGACTCAGATATAGGTAGAGAAGGAGTCCAGTGGTGAGTGGAAGCTTATGGCTTTGTTCTCTAATATGCATTTGGAGGTTCACAATAGTCAAGGACAGACTTATCTTTCATCTTTGGTTGTTACCTCTACCCTACTGGACAGAGTAAGGATGAGGTAGCTATCATATTCTGAAGGCCTAGTTCTACGAGACAGTGTGGAAGGTGAGGACCCTCCTCCTTGATAGAAGATAGGCAAGGATGAAGTTCTGCATGTCCATGGTTGTGTGTGGGTTCCAAGGGATATACGCGAGTAGTTGTTATAGGAGTTTCTTGCTTCAACTTGGGAAGTGCATCTCAGAGTCACCAAGATGTATTGTGACTTGTGCCATCAATACTGGTGGCCAAGTGTAAAGCAAGAAATATCTGGTTTTGTTACGAGGTGTTCCACCTGTCAGTAGGTGAAGGCGGAACATCAGAATCCAGCTAGACTTTTATAGAAACTATTCATTCCCAAGTAGAAATGGGATGATGTCGTGATGGATTTTGTGACAGGATTACCAAGGTGTCCTAGAGGCAACGATGTTGTGTGGGTTATAGTTGACAAACTTACGAATTTCTCTCATTTCTTTCCGATCAAGGAGACCTTTGGTGTTGATGACCTCAAAAATATGTACATTCGATAAGTGGTATGACTTAATGGGGTCCCTCGTTTTATCATTTCAGATAGGGGCACCCGCTTTACGTCTCATTTTTTGATGATTTTTCAAAGGTAATTTGGTACACAGGTGCTTCTGAGCACAGCATACCACCCTCAGACCGATGGCTAGTCAGATCACATGATTTAGGTGCTATAAAACATGTTGCGGTCATGAGTCCTAGATTTTGTGGGTTCTTGGGAGAGACACATACCCCTAGTTTATTTCACCTTTAATAATATCTTCCAGGATACTATTTAGA
The DNA here is from genome assembly GCA_963277665.1 of Viscum album. Lineage (NCBI taxonomy): Eukaryota > Viridiplantae > Streptophyta > Magnoliopsida > Santalales > Viscaceae > Viscum > Viscum album. The sequence goes on from OY728136.1 coordinate 457,552,253, forward strand.
TGTCTCAATATGAGACTTTGTATGGTAGGCCATGCCGATCACCCCTGTGTTGGCTGGAGGCAGGATAGGCAGCTATGCTGGGGGCTCATCTTGTCCAGGAGACTACTGAGTTGGTTCACTTAATTTAGAGATGGATGGCTACTATGCAGTCTTGTCAAAAATCTTATATCGATCTTCATAGATGACCTTTGGAGTTCGAGGTTGGGGATCGAGTTTTCCTACATGTCGCACTGAAATTAAGACATAGAAGGATCAGGATACAGGGTAAGCTTTCACCGATATATTTTAGACCGTTAGAGATTCTGGAATGAGTTGATTCGGTTTCCTATCTATTATAGTTACCTTAGAGGTACCAATCCATGCATGATGTTTTCCATGTATCTCAGTTGTGTTGCTATTGTTGTACCTCTCGAACCCCCCGTGGTTTAATTTTCATGATCACAATCACTCTCATCTTTATCTAATCTTGTTTTCAAGTGTTTTTGTTAATAGGCATGATTTCAGATGGCCAAGGAATTGGGCCAAGAAAGAAAGAAGGCCAAAGTGGACTGTTTTCATGTCCACCGGCCAACCGGTGGCTCTGTACCGGCCAGCCGATGGACCCTGGGCAGAAGGGACACCCACTGCCTCAGCACCGGCCAACCGGTGGCCTCCTCACCGGCCGACCGGTGGCACCCAGACAGAAGGCTGAGCCACTGCCTCAGCACCGGCCAACCGGTGGCCTCAGCACCGGCCAGCCGGTGGCACCCAGCCAGAATAGTGGTTGCTACTGCCTCACCACCGGCCAACCGGTGGCCTCCTCACCGGCCAGCCGGTGGAGCCTGAGCCCGAGCTCTCCTCCATTTTGCACACACCGGCCAACCGGTGGCTCGGCACCGGTCAGCCGGTGGAGCCAGTCAAACTAGCCGTTGGGCTTTTGACCAGCCTGTCCACTTGCCTCCCAACGGCTCAGAAGGCCTTTCCAACGGCTCTGAAGCCTCCCTAAGGCCATTTGAGGGTTCCCCCTCTATAAATAAAGGACTAGGAACACCCGGAAGAAAAAGGAAGCCCACGGGACACATTTTGATCATTTGGCTAACCTCCGGCGGATTGCTTCAAGGAACCCCCAATTGCTCAAACCAACTTCCACATCCAAGGAGCTCCATCAAAGAAGCTTGGGAGAGCACTTCATCAACTTCATCAATCATTTGGCGCCCAAGGCTTCTCCCATTACGGTTTTTATTGTGTTATTTATTTTGAGCATTAATTTGGGTTTGTGCCTACAAACCCCATCTCTTTCTCTCATCCCTTTCATTTGGGTTCTCACACCACCTTTAAGGTGTGAAGAGGTTAGTCAAGCCTTTCCTTTTAAAAGGCTTGAGTCAAAGGTGAGCTAGCCTTCACCCGTAAAAAGGCTAGTGGGTTTCTTGCTCAAACCATTAAAAAGCAAGCTGTAATAGGTGAGCTAGCCTTCACCTGTAAAAAGGCTAGTGGGTTTCTTGCTACAACCATTGAAAAGCAAGCGGTAGTAAATCTCTCAACGGTTGAGTTGGGAGCGGAGACGTAGACCGGGTTTTTGGCCGAACTCCGTTATCAATTCTTGTGTCTTGCCTCTTTATTTCCGCTGCACTTTTAACTTTGATTTTAATTTGTTAATTAATTTTTAAAAGGCAATTCACCCCCCCTCTTGCCATCACTCCTTTCTTTCTCCGCCTAACAATTGGTATCAGAGGAAAATTTGAGTAATATCCTAACCGGTTTCAAATTCAAGATCTTTTTTGATGGCTTCAACCTCTTTCGCCCCCGAAGGCTTTTCATTGGGTCGTGCTCCATTTTTTGATGGAACCGACTATAATTATTGGAAAACCCGCATGACCACTTTTCTTAGAAGTATAGGTTATCCCATTTATAAAATTGTCATGCAAGGTTACACTCTCTCTTCCCCCGATGAATCCAAATGGACCCAAGCCGATATTAAAAATTTTGAGCTTGATGGCAAAGCCATGAACGCTCTACATTGCGGCCTTGATCATAATGAGTTCAATCGAGTTTCCACATGCACCTCCTCACATGAAATCTGGAAACTTTTGGAGGTTACACATGAGGGGACCAACAAAGTGAAGGATACTCGATTGGACATGTACCGTCAAGATTTTGAGTCTTTTACCATGAATCCATTCGAATCTATTACTGAAATGTTTACACGGTTTACTGATGTTTGCAATGGGAGAAAGTCCCTTGGTGATGATATTTCTGCAGAAACTATGGTGAAGAAGATCCTATGGATCCTACCAAGCTCATGGGCACCAAAAGTCACGGCAATCCAAGAAGCAAAGGATGTCAAAAACATGCCGGTAGAAGAGATCATCAGATCCCTCATGACTTACGAGATCACCATGAGGAGGCAAGCTGAAAAGGAAGGCAAACCGATCAAAGTTCCAAAGAACATCGCCTTCAAGGTACAAAAAGAAGAAAGCTCATCCTCCTCCTCATCTTCTTCCTCTTCAAGCGGCGATTCCGAAATGGAGAACCTTGCCCGCAAGATGCAAAAATTCATGAAGAAGCACAAGAAGAAGAAATCCCGCAAGGCTCAATCCAATGAAAAATCCGAGCCCAAGGTAACATGTTACGGGTGCGGCGAGAAAGGCCATTACAAGCCCGATTGCCCACTCAACAAGAAAAAGGCCAAGAAAAAGGAGAAGAAGAAGGCATTCAAGGCCACTTGGAGTGATAGCTCCACATCCTCCTCGTCATCCTCCTCGTCATCCTCCTCGAGTGACAACGGTAACAAATGCCTAATGGCATTTCATGAGGTAACATCTTCCGACTCCTCATCCTCTTGTTCTTCAAATTCTTTCAATCACATGTCCTATGAGGATCTCCAATATGAAAGAGATCAATTGGAGGAAGGTTTTCACGAACTTTCTTCCAAATTTGTTGCTTTGAAAAAGAATTTCAAAAAACTCTCTTCCGAGAAAGAACAACTTCTCAAAGAGAAGGAAGAGTTGACCCTCAAAATCCAAAACCTTCCCGATGTTGATTCCATGGAATCAACTATCAAAGATCTAAGGGAGTCCCTAGCCAAGTTCACCCAAGGGGAACAAAATTTGAACAATTTTCTAGGTTCTCAACGCATTTCTAGAACCACCCAAGGGCTTGGGTATTCCAAGCAAGCTTCCTCTTCCCATGTACCCACTATTTTTGTAAGGGGGAGCTCTCAATTTAAATTTTGCAATTATTTTAAAAAACCCGGGAACTTAATCTATGAGTGCAATTGTAAAAATGCCCGTTATGGTAGGCCCAAAACTATTTCTTTTAACGATGAATTTTATAGGAGAAGACCCACCACTAGACAAGTGTGGATTGAAAAATCCCTCTTGGCGAGTCTCACTAGGCCAAAATTTGTCTCGGTTTCAAACACCTCTCCCCGGTGATTTATTGTTTTTATTTAGGGGGAGTTAGGATCGTTTTAGTCTTTTTACTTTCAATTCAAACTTTCATTTTCAACTCTTGGTATCAAATTTTTCAATTCAAAATTTTCAATTCATTTCAAAACATTCAATTCAAACTGTTATTCATTTTTTCATTTCAAAACTTTCAATTCAAACTGTTATTCATTTTTTAATTCAAAACTTTCATTTCAAATTTTTGATTCAAAACTTTCAATTCAATTTTCAAAAATTTCAATTGGGCTTTTAAAATCTCGTTTTTCATCGCCTCCCTCAATCAAGTTTTATACCCCATGCTATTTTGATAATCACAAAGGGGGAGAAATTCTTGATTGATTGGGGGAAAAATCTTTTAAATCATCTCCTTTCATTTCATTTTTACATTACTTATTTTGGTGATTGTGATCATCAAAATAGGGGGAGATTGTTGTACCTCTCGAACCCCTCGTGGTTTAATTTTCATGATCACAATCACTCTCATCTTTATCTAATCTTGTTTTCAAGTGTTTTTGTTAATAGGCATGATTTCAGATGGCCAAGGAATTGGGCCAAGAAAGAAAGAAGGCCAAAGTGGACTGTTTTCATGTCCACCGGCCAACTGGTGGCTCTGTACCGGCCAGCCGATGGACCCTGGGCAGAAGGGACACCCACTGCCTCAGCACCGGCCAACCGGTGGCCTCCTCACCGGCCGACCGGTGGCACCCAGACAGAAGGCTGAGCCACTGCCTCAGCACCGGCCAACCGGTGGCCTCAGCACCGGCCAGCCGGTGGCACCCAGCCAGAATAGTGGTTGCTACTGCCTCACCACCGGCCGACCGGTGGCCTCCTCACCAGCCAGCCGGTGGAGCCTGAGCCCGAGCTCTCCTCCATTTTTCACACACCGGCCAACCGGTGTCTCAGCACCGGTCAGCCGGTGGAGCCAGTCAAACTAGCCGTTGGGCTTTTGACCAGCCTGTCCACTTGCCTCCCAACGGCTCCGAAGGCCTTTCCAACGGCTCCGAAGCCTCCCTAAGGCCATTTGAGGGTTCCCCCTATATAAATAAAGGACTAGGAACACCCGGAAGAAAAAGGAAGCCCACGGGACACATTTTGATCATTTGGCTAACCTCCGGCGGATTGCTTCAAGGAACCCCCAATTGCTCCAACCAACTTCCACATCCAAGGAGCTCCATCAAAGAAGCTTGGGAGAGCACTTCATCAACTTCATCAATCATTTGGCGCCCAAGGCTTCTCCCATTACGGTTTTTATTGTGTTATTTATTTTGAGCATCAATTTGGGTTTGTGCCTACAAACCCCATCTCTTTCTCTCATCCCTTTCATTTGGGTTCTCACACCACCTTTAAGGTGTGAAGAGGTTAGTCAAGCCTTTCCTTTTAAAAGGCTTGAGTCAAAGGTGAGCTAGCCTTCACCCGTAAAAAGGCTAGTGGGTTTCTTGCTCAAACCATTAAAAAGCAAGCTGTAATAGGTGAGCTAGCCTTCACCTGTAAAAAGGCTAGTGGGTTTCTTTCTACAACCATTGAAAAGCAAGCGGTAGTAAATCTCTCAACGGTTGAGTTGGGAGCGGAGACGTAGGCCGGGTTTTTTGGCCGAACTCCGTTATCAATTCTTGTGTCTTGCCTCTTTATTTCCGCTGCACTTTTAACTTTGATTTTAATTTGTTAATTAATTTTTAAAAGGCAATTCACCCCCCCTCTTGCCATCACTCCTTTCTTTCTCCGCCTAACAGCTATCACTCAGAATCATCTCACATTTTTCATCCCGAGGAGGTTGAGATTATGGTTGATGAATCCTTTGATTAGTATCTGATTCATATAGTTGACAGGAGCATGAAGGTTCTTCAAGGCTGGATAGTTCTTCTCGTACGGGTGTTATGGTAGCATGGCCAGGTACAAGACGAGACTTGGGAGAGGGAGGCTAATGTATGTGATCAGTGGCCAAAGTTATTCTCATATATTCCCTCACCACCCTTGGAAGGGAAATTCGGGGAAAATTTTATTTAAGGGGGGAAGTTTGTAAGAACCTGATTCTTCTTATGAGGTATGAGTTTCTTCTTTTTCTTTTCCTTTGAGTTGTATTTGAGAAAACAAGGAAAATAGGGAAAATGCTAAGTTTTAGTAAAACATTCCATGTAATATTATTTACACATCGTGATGGATGGCCATGTAGGATGGGCATACACGGTGTGTTCTTTCGTTGTCCAGGAAGAGAAGAAAGAGCCATTACATGTCGTGTACTTCCTAGTACACACCAAGTAGTCATGTCGGTATGGTCGGTGCGGGCCGCGTAAAGTAGGTCGGAGAATTTATGAATAGTAAAATGATAAACACAATGTGTATATAAACATACACTCCATTTAATCTTAAATTTCAGCTTAAAATAGGTAGTAGACTCATCTTCTCTTCTCCTGGACAAAACAACTATCGAGTGAAGAACAAGGAGCCACAAGAGTTGATTATTCTCCTATTTCGTCATCCGGAACCTGATTCAAGTGTCATCGGTCTCATTGAATTCCTATAAATAATAGATTTTTTCTCCATTATATATTATTGATGATTTCTATTCTTGATAATGGTATTCCAGGTTGAATTTTTTACCTCTTTTATTATATCTACGTTGTTCTAGGCCGATTCAAGGGCTGATGTCAAATTATATCAGTTATATGATATCAAGGTAGGTGGTCTTGTGACTTTTGTTAAAAGTCAAGTTTATTATATGGGACAATATGGTATGAGCCCATTTTTTAATATTTTTTTCTCTAGAATTGAAACTTTTTGATACCTAATGACATTTAGGTATTTGATTATTTGAAATTGAAGCATATGATTGTTGATTGTTTGATTTAGGGACACCCCATGGGTGCGTTTCCCATGGTTAGCCATTTGGAAAGAGAACCCTTGAGGATTATAAATTTTTTTCTTTTTTGGGGTTGATTATAATTATATTTTGTTATATGAGATTCCCACATGAGTTTTTATGATTAAAACCATGCAATAGTTTAATTTTCATGTATTTGCTGCTATGTGAATTGCCCATGTGAGTTGTTATGTTTAAAGTTATGTGATAGTTTAATTCACATGTGTTATTTTTTAAATGAAATGATAAATTTTTAAAAGAGTTAATTAGCCATGGGAGAGCCATATTCTTGGTTAAAAGACAAGGTCAGGCTCATGTGACTAATTACACCTTGCTTACCTTAGGTGAACCATTTTCTCGGTTAAAAGGAAATGGACAGACTCAAGAGGTTAATAACTTAAAATTCGTGAGTGGGCCATAGTTTTGGTGGTTGTTCTTACTGAGTATTTTTTGTAAATGTCGATTGAATCCTTGATCCATTGAGGGATACCTAGGACAGACTCTATTGGCAACTGAACAAATGACTAAATGCTGAAATAATGATATTCTCAAATGCGAAATGGTTATGTCGCGAGTTGAAGATTACTTTGGTACCAGGGGGGTTGACGGGTTTAGGCTGGACTTCAATACCTTTATAAATTTCATAGAACTTGTTAAATGAAATGGAATGACTTATGATACGTCTTCCAAGCCAAAGCACAAGATTGGATTCATTCTTTACTTTTTATCTAGAAGATCTTATAATACATTTGTTATGTTTACTTCTATATAGGGTATTGGCAGGCTAAGGCCGAATCTCTAGATAGTTTCACCTAAACTAAATTGAATTTCTAAAGAACATAAAAAAGAATAAATGGATAGTTACTTGAGCACTTCCTAGTTACTGTTTTCCCTTTTTGTTATTGTATATATATTCAGTGACTGTTAGGAACATATCTTTGGTGGTTTCCAACTGGGATTAGTATCACACCCTGTTTGGGTCATGCTTTTGGGCATAAATAGATTATTTTATTGTAGGTGTTGAAAAGGGAAAACACCCTTATATAGGTACTCGATTTATACTTAGGTGTAGGAGAGCATGGGACCAAGCTGAGGCTTGCGATGCTTCTGAGTTTTTTTTTTCTGTACTTCTATTGTATTTGTATATGATTGCAGTGTATCCTATTGTGGATGCTTTCTTAGAACATATAACATGATGCATTTTCATTTGTATGGTTTAAGACTTGGTCTGACTTCTGCAGTTTTGTTTCATTTTCATGTGGTTTACTACTTACACTATTTGTTAATATTTATTCTATTGTGTTATACTCTGCCAAGGAGGGCATAGTTTCCCCACTATCACACCCAAGGCCCTAGCTACTAGTTAGCAGCCTTTGGAATTTGGGGAAATGCGCTAGAGGGCATGTGACCAACCGTTCCTGGTATCAGTTTAGTAGTAATCCGGGTCAGAAAATTAAATTTTTTTATAACAAAGTACTAATTTCCATCCCATGGGGATTAGAAATACCCTTAGGGACATGCCACGAACCAGGTTAGGTGATGGGTTGGATGGAACTCAGGTTTAGTTCATGGAAAAATGGTATCATGGTAGGTTACACTCTTTTGGGTCATGTTATTTTTGGATCAGTCTGGATATACTAGAGCTAGGATTTGTAAGGCTTGAGGTTTTGGTTCTGAGTATGGTTCCTAACTAGAATACCTCGTGTAAATACTTGAGTCTCCATGGTTTGTTAATATTTTTTTAAATTATCCTCCAGGTGAGACGTACAGGCTAGATACTGTATATGGACACTAGGTGCGGGTGGATTGGTTTGGTTTTTTGACTTTTTATTGAAATGAATTTGGTTGTGTTTTGGTTTGTGGAAGAGTTTTAGATTTTTTTTATTGAGGAAAATTTTTAGAATGGTGGTATTGATTGTTTTTCTTTGTGGTCATTTCTTCATGTTGCAAATTGCCTCACCAGAAAATTCATTTTCAATCGTGGGAATAATTTTAAGAAATTTCACTTGCACCAATTGATTGGAGACTAGTGGAAGTTGTTCTTTATGTTATCCAAGCTTTGGGATAAGGAGCGTGCCCCCCCCCCCCATATTTCTCTATTTAGAGAATTTGAACCAATCCTTGAAAAGAACAATCCTCCTTCCTTTCGAGGAAGCACTGAATCACATGAAGAAGCGGAGTGGCTTGAGAAGATAGAGAGAATTTTCATGTTACTTGACACACATGAGGAACTTAAAGTGAAATGTGTTTCATTATTTCTAGAAGGTCATAGTCAGATGTGGTGGGACTTAGTGATCCAAACTGGGAAGAACAAGTAGAAGAGTTGGAAGGATTTCAAAATTGTTTTCAACATACAGTATTATCCCAAGGTTTTAGTCTACTCTAGGTACCAGGAGTTCATGGTTCTTACCCAAGGAGGTAGGAAACTGATGGAGTATGTCAATATCTTTATGGAGCTAGTAAATTATGCACCCAAAATCATTTCTAACTATTATATGGGGTATCATAGGTTCAAAGGGGATTTAGGCCAGATATTTATTCTCAAGTATTCCTATTTATGAAAAAAAAACTCCACCAAGGTGGTCGACCATGCATGTATGGTGGATATTTATCACAAGGTAATGTATGGTTTCTTTGGGGTTGTGAGAGTAGTGATTTTTGGTAACTCATTAGAGAATAATATAAAGCATGAAGAGTAGGGGAAGATGGTTTATAGTAGTTTAAGCCATCCTTCTGAGTTTTCTTGGTATGTGGCTTCAGATGTGGGGTTGGTCATGTTCCATCAGTGTGGGAAGGAAGGGAATACACAATCTATGTGTAAATATCCTCCAAAAACCTATCACTAATGTGGAGTTATGGGACACTTCCAGTGTTTTTTCAAAGTGATGAGCCCATATCAAAGTGGTACAAGATCGATGGCTTTCAGGGGGATTTAATCCCTTTCATAACTATCCAGGTTAGTGGGTTATCAATTTAAAGGTCGTAGAGGTAGGTCTAGATCATCTTATGGGAAGAGTTTGTTTAGGGAAGAGATTAATTCCTACAGTTGTTCTCAATGTTAGGTTGGGACTAAGTAGATTCATGCAATGGATCAAGCACCAGTGGAATTGGATGCAGTGCATGTGAATGTCCGTGGTTTCTTTCTCATTGCATCATCATTTTCTCTTGATCTCTTTGATAATATTTCTTATATATCTTTCATCACATCCCATCATGTTTATTTGATAATGTTACCAAATGAACTTATTTAATTTGTAATGGAGCTGGTAATTCCTGTTGGTTAGAAGAGAGAACAGGGTTTTAGGTGTTCGACTTGTGCACTCATTGTGCTAGGGGTTGAGTTGGAGTGGTATTTTCTTGTCCTAGAGATTTCTCTCTTCAACATAATCCCTAGAATAGATTGGATGGTTTGATTTTAGGAACAAAACTATTATTATAGTTAGTGAGTGAGTTTTGTGTCACCTGATGGTAGGGCCCATGTTTTTCATGGAGAGTGGGATCCTTGGTCGAGTCGTGATGGAAATCCACTTCCAGAGTTAGTTAATATCATTTTTTAGTTATCATTGCTCGAATTAGAGTATTATTATGGTCCTATTGAGTATGTATTATCTTCTATGGTGGATGAGTTCCCATATATTTTTGCAGAGTACTTTTTGGGTTTTTCACTAGACTGGGATGCAGATGTTTCTATCAATTTGGTGTTGGGAACACAGTTGATATCTCTTCCCTTATTTGGCATGGCCCCCACTAGGTTGAGGTAATTAAAGGTACAGCTAGAAAATTTTGAATCCAAAGGATTAATTATCCCAAACATATTTCGTTGGTTCACCCCAATATTTTTTGTGAAGAGGATGATGGATCTCTCTATTTATTCATTGATTACTAGAATATGAATAATGTGATTATTAAGAACAAGTACCATTTCCCCTGTATTGATGAACTTTTCAATCATATTAAGGGGGAAAGATGGTTTTCAATAATTGAATCACATTCTGGTTATCCCCAAGTTAGACATAGAGAGGGGTATGTTCCAAAAATATAATTTTTAAGTAGGTATGACCATTTCGAGTACATGGTCATGCCTTTTGGGTTAATGAATTCTCCAGAAGTCATGATGAAACTTATGAATAGCTTGTTTCATCAGTATCTTAGCTCCTTCATCATGGAGTTCATGGATGACATCATGGTCTATTCTATATCTAAGGAGGATCATGCGCTTCATTTGAGGATTTTTTTTGGGCACTCTTTGAGACCATCATCTTTGTGAGATGTTTTCAAAATGCACATTTTGGATTAGGTAAGTGAAGTGTAGTACCCACGGTTTCTGGTATGTAACCCTTACTTGATGATTTTCATTTTTATAAAGTTAAGGGTGAAAAATGGGAGAGTCGGGAGAACTTGGAATGAGTTTGGAGCAAAGGGGAAGGTGCAAGGGTGGCGCACGGTTAGTCTAAACCGTGCGGCCAAACCATGCGTGGCTGATTGGGGAGGCAGTGGCTTCCGCACGGTCACTGCACGGTTAAGGGAAACCATGCGATGAGGTCGTGCATGAAGGATGGTCGAGGTAGAAGCTAACACATGGTTAGCGCACAGTTTTTCAAACCGTGCGGACTAACCGTGAGGTCACTTAAAATTAGATCCTAAAATTGTGGATCTAATTCATTTTACCTATAATTACCTCATTAAAGCTCCTTAGCAGCCCTAACTCAGGATTAATCTCCCTTGAAGGTTGGGAGACTTCTCCCAAGCATTCTGGAGGTGATCTGAAGGCTTCTCTTGGAAAATTGAAGACGGATTCTTAAGGTATGTGATCGTTCTTGATTGGTTTCTTAGATCTACTTCTCCTATTCTCTCTTTTTCTTAGATATACGGTCGTTATGGGTATATCTAAGGGTTTGGATGCCAAATTTGACAAGATTTTGTCTTGGTTGTGTTAGGAGAAGAGGTCTAAGGAGGGTTTTTGGAAAATCAGCTCAGTTTTGTTGGCGTTCTTCGTCTGTTGGTTGGTTTCGCCCAACTTGTTGAGGTAGGTGGATTCACTCTCGATTCCTCTTTCTTAGAACTTGAATAATTAGTTCAAATTGATTTAATTTCTTGGTTTTGATTGTGAGATTTGGTGTAAATCATGTTATAAATCTTCATAAATGATGATTTATGGGTTTTTATGGAATTGTGGAAATTGAAAGAATGGTTTGTGCAAAGTGTTTTGGTTTCTTTATTTTAAAATGGTGATTTTAAAATATGGATTTGTGGGATTTGGAAAATGGTTTGTAGGAAAAAGGTTTTCAATAAAAGGAATGTTTTATTGAAATGGTTTTGGCATGGTTGAAATGGTGTGGTTTTTGGGCATACTTGGTGTGTGTGTTCATATTTCATTTACGAGGCTTGGTTGAAATATGACCTTGTGCTCGGTGCCAAAAGTTTAATGGCACATGGGGAATAATTACCTTGTGACGACTTGGTAAATCGATGAGATACTGCTCATGAGTATGGAACTTTCATAACGATGCATGCATAGTTGATTTTACGGGTTGTGAAATGGTTGGTTGTGAGTATTTGTGAAATGAAATAGTTATGCCAAAAAAAATTGAAACGTGATTTTGATTGGGAACTTTTCTTGGTTTCTTTTCTTGAGAAAGATGGTTTTGTTGGAAAATGCTTTTAGCTTAGAACTTGTTAATTGTGAACTGTTTTGTAATGATTTTATATAAATTGTTTTATATAAAGGTGCTGACATGTTTTATCCTAGAGGCATGGGTTGGGAGGTCATCGGGGAAAACCTACTGAGTTTCATTACTCACCCCCTGCTTTGGCATGATGGTTCTTTTGTAGATGTCATATACCAGGATGTTGTCAAAGGTAAAGTGTCACATGTTTATATCACTACTTTGCGACTCTTGGGCTGGTTCATGATGTTGGAACTTGGAGCTTGTGGGGCATAGAGTTGGGTTTTCTTCTTGAAGTCTTGTAGTTGTCTTTCTGCTGTTTACTCTGATTTGGTTTTTCATTCCATTTTTGCACTTGGTTGGGTTATTATGAAAATAATGGTTGAGTTGTTTCGGTTTAAAATCATACATCATATAGTGGTTTCTTGGAGATGTTTATCTAGTTTACACAACTCTGTTGGTTGTTTTCATTAAAAGGGTAAATCTTCCCCAATGTGTTTTGAAACCCTTCGGCATTTATTGCCAGCCTTTGGTGCCCTGGGTATGTCTCTTAAGGCAAAGTAATGACTTGTGATCTCTCAAGACAATGAGAATTGGTGGGTCATTACAAATGGTATCAGTCTAGTCCTTCCTTTGAGGTACAAATGGTACCAGCTTGTTGGTTCCTTTCCTAACAAGTGGTCATTGATGTTATTGGTCTTGGAGTTGAAATTCCTTCTTATCTATTCCTTGGGTTGGAATCTTATAAAGGAGTAGGATTGTCAGAACTTGAAAGGTATAGCATAAAAGGACGTAGCTAACCCCTTTATGCTGAACTTCAATTTACCAGGGAGTTGGGTACATAAGTGTTTGGAGACACTTCTAGAATGTTGAAAATCTCATTGTCATGGGTTTAGCCAATGAGATGATCATGGAATGCATTGTAGAGGAATTACTTCCCACTAGAACTACATAAATCATTTTGAGAAATGGATTATGGTTTGATGCAAAATCGTGATTTCTGAAAATTTTAAGCATGTTTTCAAATGAAAGACTTTGAAAAGATAATGGTTGTTGTATTTTGAAAATAGATAGATTTTCAAAAGAAATAAAAGATATGTTTATAAATGATTGGAAATCAATGTTGTGATAGTGATGTTATAGGAATTGAAATTCTAAGCCTTCAGTTTCTAGGAAGTGAGACTAACAGCGTGCGTTGTTTGTATATAAAATGGCACCTGTTAGACATCGTACAAACTAAACGGAAGAGGCTGTAGAGAATGTGGTCGCACCTGAGCCACAAGTGAACCAACAGCTAGTCCAAAGTATAGTTCAAGTGTTTCAGGCAGTGGACACGGGGAATCGAAGGGATGAGTCAAGGCATGTAGACCATTCCGTCCAGTTCTAGAAGTAGAATCCTCCATCTTTCAGGGTGATTCTAAACTAGAAAAGGCGGAGGTGTGGCTAAGCAGAATGAATCGTATCTTCGATTTCATCATCACAACAGTGAGCTGAAAGTAAAGTTAGCGACGTATATGCTGGAGGATCTTGCACAACAGTGGTGGGAGCTGGTGGTGCAGGCTAAGGTGGATCAAGGCCTAGGCTGGGAGGAATTTGAGGATTTTTTCAATAAAAAATTCTATCCTCACACGTTCAAGATCTAGAGGACAACTGACTTTTTTAGCCTGAAGCATGAAAATCTCTCTGTCACAGAGTATGCAGCTAAATTCATGAATTTATTACGTTGTGCACCGGTGGTTTCTATAAGTGCGTCGCTGGAGGCACGCATCTTTGAATCAAGATTGTGACAGGAGATTCGCTTGAAGATAGTTGTGCTCTGTATTACGGATTATACTGAGTTGGTAAACATAGAAATAGTATAATAAAGGGATATTTCACAAGTTATGGGAGGAGGAAGTATGACGATACCCACGAGAATGGGTGGGAACTCTAATGCAGTGAACAAGCGGAAGAGGGACACATATTTCCAAGGTGGGAGTGCAAATCAGAATCAAACGGCTGGATCGGTGAATCTTCCTCCACGACCCATGATGAAAGCTGGGTGTTTTAAATGTGGTGCAATTGACCACATGAAATGAGAATGTACAACACCACCGAAAGCATGTCACAATTGCAACAAGATGGGGCATCTTCAGCGATATTGTAACAGTGCTCCGAGGTCAGGTGCGCGTGACACTTCCCAGGCGTTGCAAGCATCTTATGCTTCGATAGGGCGAGGACAGAAAAATTAGTCTCGCCAGTAGAACAGAGCAGGTTATGGTGATTCCAAGAATACCATGACTCCTCAAGCAGGGAAATATCAACAAGGCAATAAGGAGAATAGTGCAGCAATGAATCAATTGTATGGAGCTGAGCAGATGATGGTTGATGATCAGGCTGGACCATCTATGGTGAGAGGTATGATTCTTTTGAATTTTACCCTCAGTGTTGTTCGATACTGGTGCATCTCATTCATTTCTTGCTTCTCGTATTGCTTATTTTCTAAACTTAAAACTGGAAATGATTCCTTCTATCTTGAAACTACAAACTCCTCTGGGTGAAAGAGAATGTCAAGCCTTCGTGTGTAGATCATGTGCTATAATTGTTGATGGATCTGAACTGAAATGGGACTTCTCCATGTTGGATATCTATGTCTATGATGTAATCCTGGGTATGGATTGGTTGACAAGGTTTAAGGCTCACATCAACTGTTATAGGAGAACGGTTAGTTTCATGACTGAGGAAGGCATGTAGCATCTCTTCAGAGGAGAGAGAATGGTAAAGAAATGTGCAAAGAGGTTGTTGGCACCAATGGTGGGAACGATCTCTTGCCAATTGGCAGCGTTGACTTTGACATCATTGGAATAGAGTGAGTAAAATAGTTTTCCAGCTGTGTTGGATCACTTTCCTGATGTTTTTCTTGAAAACTTCTTAGGGTTTCCACCTGTGAGAGAAGTGGAGTTTACGATTGATATCCTTCTGGGGACCAGTCCTATCTCACTTACATCTTATAGGATGGCACCAATGGAGTTAATGAAATTTAAAGTATAGTTAGAGGAGCTGGAAATCAAGGGATTCATTCGCCCAAGCGTGTCTCCATGGGCAGCACTGGTTTTGTTCGTGAAGAAGGAAGATATAACTCTTCGGTTGTGTGTTGATTATCATAAGCTTAACCAAGTAAAGATAAATAATATATATCCACTTCCACGCATTAATTACCTATTTGATCAATTGAGGGGAACTCAGTGGTTCTCCAAGATTGACTTGCGATCAGGATGTCACCAATTTCGATTTTGAAAAGAGGATATTCCGAAGATAGCTTTGAGAAGCAGATATGGCCACAATGAATATGTAGTCATGCCTTTCGGTCTAAGGAATTCACCATTGGTCTTCATGGCCTTGATGAATTGGATATTTAAGAAATATCTGTATTCTTTTGTTGTGGTGTTTGTGGATGACATATTGGTGTATTCAAGAACAAGGGTTGAGCATGAGCAACACTTGGCGATAGTGTTGGAAATCTTGAGAGACAATCAGTTGTATGCCAAATTATCAAAGTGCAATTTTTGGATACAAGAGGTATGCTTTCTGTGCCATTTTGTTTCTGAGAAAGGTGTTTTAGTGGATCCAGAAAAGATAGAAGTTGTTCTTTCTTGGAAACTGCTAAATAATGTCTTTGAAATACTATGTTTTCTTGTCCTATCTGGTTATTACCGACGCTTTGTGCATGACTTCTCACGACTAGATTCGCCTATGATAGCATTGACAAAGAAAAATAGTGAATTTCAATGGACTGAGGAATGTCAAGGATCTTTTCAAGAGTTGAAGGTTCTCCTTACATCAGTACCCATCTTGATTTTGCTGGAATCAGGACTGGGGTACGTGGTGTATTGTGATGCTTCAGGATCAGGGTTGGGTTGTGTTCTCATGCAAGGATACCATGTTGTTGCTTATGGTTCAAGGTAGTTGAGAGTGCATGAGAATAATTATCCAACACATTATTTTTAGTTGGTTGTAGTTGTCCATGCTTTGAAAACTTGGGGACACTGCCTCTTTGGTGAGAAATTCACTGTGTTTACAGATCACAAAAGCTTAAAACACATTTTCTCACAGCGGGATTTGAATCTGAGGTAGAGAAGATGGATGAAGTATCTTAAAATGTTCAACTTTGACTTAATGTATACACCGGGTAAGGTCAATTCGGTGGACGATGTATTAAGCAGGAAGTTGTATGCTTAGTTGAAAAAGGAAGCTTCATAAGAATGGCAGTTGATGTCGGTCTTAGCCGACATGCATGTGGAATGTGAAAACTGAGGTGATGTTGCAGTTTTCTTTTCAGCTATTATTGTTCCTAATCTGGTAAAAGTGGTCAAAGAGGCACAAACATCTGATGTCGAATGTCTGGTAATGAGTTCAAAACTCAATGGTGGGAAGACCATTGATGGCTGGAAACTGGAAGCGGGCTCAGTTTTGTATTTCATGGATCAGATGGTTGTACCTATAGTTTGTTAGGAACAACTCCTTAATGCTTACCACCATTCAAGATGGGTTGTACATCCGGGTACACAGAAGATGTATAAAGCGCTAAAGGTGCAGTTTTGGTGGAGCGGAATGAAAAGGAAGGTGGCCAAGTTTGTCTCGTGATGATTAACTTGTTAGCAGGTTAAAGCAGAGAATCAGAGACTAGCTGGTATGTTACAGTCTTTACCTATCCTAGTGTGAAAATGGGATCACATATCAATGGATTTTGTTACAGGTCTTCCAAGAATGGTCCGGAAACATGATGTCATTTGGGTGATAGTGGACCGTCTAACCAAGTCGGACCATTTCATCCTGATTCGTGAAACCCATATGGTGGAAGATATTTCAAAAATCAATATCTGAGAAGTGGTAAAGAGGAATGGTGTACCAGTGTCTATCATCTTAGATAGAGATCCAAGGTTCACATCTCGTTTCTAGAAATCCTTACAGCAATCCCTGGGGACTCAGTTGACGATGAGTATGGCGTATCATCCTCAGACAGATGGGCAATCTGAGTGGATGATACAAATGTTGGAAGACATGTTGCGGGCTTGTGTAATGGAATTTGGTGGCTCATGGGAGGATCATATACCCTTAGTGGATTTTTCATACAATAACAGTTATCAGGCCTCGATACACATGGCTCTGTTTGAAGCATTGTATGGGCATCCTTGTCGTTCTCCACTATGTTGGATGGAAACTGGTGAAACTTCACTATTCGGGCCTAGCCTTGTCCAAGAAACAATAGAGAAGATTCAGATGATTAGAAAGAGGATGGAGATGGCTCAAAGTCTTCAGAAATATTATGCAGATCACCATCGCAGACCGTTGGCGTTTGTTGTGGGTGATCATGTCTTCTTGAGGATCTCTCCAAGACTTGGAAATCACCATTTTGGGAAGCAGGGCAAGTTATCTCCTCGATATATAGGCCCTTTTGAGATACTAGAACGGGTTGGAGAGGTGGCGTATCAGTTGTCATTACCACCACGGTTCAGTGCAGTGCATAATGTGTTCCATGTATCTCAGTTGAAGAAGTATCAGCCTGATCCTGACCATGTGATCAGATGGGATCACGTTGACCTAGAGTCAGATGCTTCATTGTTACACATCCCGGTGCGGATTGTGGATAGGTAGGTTAAAGTCTTGCGTGGAAAAATCATCACCCTAGTGTGGGTTTTTTGGAAATATGGTCAGATTCTGGAAGAGACTTGGGAATGCGAGAAAGGAATGGAGGAGTAGTGGCCAGAACTCTTTCAGTCAAGAAATGGTTTTCTACTTTTCGGGGATGGGAAGGCCAATTTTGGGTATAATGTAGTACCCCCGATTTCTGGTATGTTACCTTACTTGATTATTTTCATGGTATAAAGTTAAGGGTGAAAAATGGGAGAGTCGGGAGAACTTGGAATGAGTTTGAAGCAAATGGGAAGGCGCACGGGTGGCGCATGGTTAGTCTAAACCATGCGGCCAAACCATGTGTGGCTGATTGGGGAGGCAGTGGCTTTGGCATGGTTGGCACACGGTTAAGGGAAACCATGCAATGATACCGTGCGTGAAGGATGGCTGAGGCAGAAGCTAACGTACAGTTAGCGCACGGTTTGTCAAACCGTGTGGACTAACCATGCGGTCACTTAAAATTAGATCCTAAAATTGTGGATCTAATTCGTTTTACCTCTAATTGCCTCATTAAAGCTTCTTAGCGGCCCTAACTTGGGATTAATATCCCTTGAAGGTTCGAATACTTCTCTCAAGAATTCTTGAGGTGATCTGAAGGCTTCTCTTGGAAAATCGAAGCTAGATTCTTAAGGTATGTGATCGTTCTTGATCGGTTTCTTAGATCTACTTAGATCTACTTATCCTCTTCTCTCTTTTTCTTAGATCTACAGCCGTTATGGGTAGATCTAAGGGTGTGGATGCCAAATTTAACAAGATTTGGTCTTGGTCGTGTTAGGAGAAGAGATCTAAGGAGGGTTTTTGTAGAATCGGCTCGGTTTTATTGGCGTTCTTCATCCATTGGTTGGTTTCGCCCAACTTGTTGAGGTAGGTAGCTTCACTCTCGATTCCTCTTTCTTAGAACTTGAAGGATTATTTCAAATTGATTTAATTGCTTGGTTTTGATTGGGAAATTTGGTGTAAATCATGTTATAAATCTTATTAAATAATTATTTATGGGTTTTGATGGAATTGTGGAAATTGAAAGAATGGTTTGTGAAAAGTGTTTTGGTTTCTTGATTTTAAAATGGTGATTTTAAAATATGGATTTGCGGGATTTGGAAAATGGTTTGCGGGAAAAAGATTTTCAATAAAAGGACTGTTTTATTGAAATGGTTTTGGCATGGTTGAAATGGTGTGGTTTTTGGGCATACTTGGTGTGTGTGTTCATATTACATTTACGAGGCTTGGTTGAAATATGACCTTGTTCTAGGTGCCAAAAGTTTAATGGAACATGGGGAATAATTACCTTGTGGAGACTTGGTAAATCAACGAGATACCGCTCATGAGTATGGAACTATCATAACGATGCATGCATAGTTGATTTCATGGGTTTTGAAATGGTTGGTTGTGAGGATTTTTGAAATGAAATGGTTATGCCAAAAAAAATTGACATGTGATTTTGATTGGGAACTTTTCTTGGTTGCTTTTCTTGAGAAATATGGTTTTGTTGGAAAATGGTTTTAACTTAGAACTCGTTAATTGTGAACTATTTTGGAATGTTTTTATATAAATTTTTTTATATAAAGGTGCTGACATGTTTTATCCTAGAGGCATGGGTTGGGAATTCATCAGGGAAATCCTACTAAGTTTCATTACTCACCCCCTGCTTTGGCACGATGGTGCTTTTGCAGATGTCATATACCAGGATGTTGGAAAAGGTAAAGTGTCACACATTTATAGAACTACTTCGTGACTCTTGGGATGGTTTGTGATGGTGGAACTTGGAGCTTGTGAAGCATGGATTTGGTTTGTCATCTTGAAGTATTGTAGTTGTCTTTCTGCTATTTACTCTAATTTGGTTTTGTATTCCATTGTTGCACTTTGTTGGGTTATTATGAAAATAATGGTTGAGTTGTTTAGATTTAAAATCATGCATCATATAGTGGTTGCTTGGAGATGTTTATCTAGTTTACACAACTTTGTTGGTTGTTTTCATTGAAAGTGTAAATCGTCCCCCATGTGTTTTGAAACCCTTCGGCATTTATTTCCAACCTTTGGCACCTTGGGGATGTCGCTTAAGGCTAAGTAATGACTCGTGAGCTCTCAAGCCAATGAGAATTGGTGGGTCATTACCTAAAGTTTCTGGGTCATGTGATATCAGAATGAGGGGTTTCATTGAACCCTAAGAATATCATCACTATGATTTCATGGGATCATCCAAATAATGTATTTGAGTTTATAAGATTTCAAGGAATGGAAGGGTATTATTGTGGTTTTATTCGAGACTTCTCTCGGCTTACTTCGTCTATGATAGTGCTCACCTAAAAAGAGGTGAAGTTCTAATGGATCCCTAAATTCCAAATGTCCTTTGAGGAGCTTAAGCGGTGGTTAACCACCACCCCAATTTGTATCCTTCTAGAATTTGGATAGGTGTATTTTGTTTATTTTGATGCCTCGGGTATGGGTATTGTGTGTGTGATTATGCAGAATAACCATGTGGTGGTGTATGGATCTTCCAACTCAAACCACATGAAAATAATTACCCAACCCATGACCTAGAATTAGCAATGGTGATGAATTCCTTGAAGACTTGTCACCATTATCTTTTCAAGAAGAAATTTATTGTTTATTCCGATCACAGGGGATTATACTACATTTCCTCATAGAAATATCTAAATCTAAGGCAGCGTCATTGGATGGAGTACCTTCAAGGGTTTCACTGTGATAAACTTTATACCCCCAGTAAAAGGTAACATTGTGGAAGGTGCTTTGAGAAGGAAGGTGATAGTGCAATCCTTGAAAGAGTCATGTTATGATTGGGCCATGATGGGGATCTTTGATCTGATGCACTTGGAGACCATGGAGGATGGTGGAGGGGAATTCTTAGCTAACGTTCAGTTGATTCCCTCTCTTCTGAAATTGATTCGTCAGGATTAGACTAATGATGATTTGTGCCAACATTCCATGAAGATCTTTCATGGTGGGGAGACACCTTGTTTCTGGTCATTGTCTCTTGAAGGATTTTTATGTTTCAAGGGTCTCTTTGTAGAGTTGTTATCATTTATAAAGGTGGTGATGCAGGATAGTCACCAGTCTTAGTGGTCTGCTCATCCTAGTGATACCAAGATGTTCAATAATTTGTGTCGATAGTTTTGGGGGTCAGGTATGAGGTGAGACATATTCAAATTTGTATCGTGATGTTATACATGATAGCAGGTCAAAGTAGGGCACCAAATTCCCTCTAGTTTACTTCATTCACCAGCCATTCTTACCTGGAAGTGGGACGATATCACCATGGACTTTGTTATCAGCTTAACTCATACACCCAAAGGAATAACTACTATTTGGGTAGTTATTGATCATTCAACCAAGTCATCCCTTTTCATTCCACTCAAGGATTCAAGAAAGGGGGTGAATTGGGCCTTTTTTATGTTCAAGAGATTATTAGGAATCATGGTGTTTGGTCGAAAATTGTTTCTGTAATGACCCAAAGTTTTATCAACGGAATTCCCTTCTTATAATTATGACTTATAGTATAATACCATTAGGAAGCACAATGACATATTATGATACTAAATACTATGTGACCATTAAACATAATTTTGAAACTTCTATGTTTTGAATTTTTGAAATTCTGATATACACAGTTGTGATTAGTAAGATGTTTGGAGTCGGATAGGAAAAAATTAATTTTTGGTGATAGTAACTTACCCTTATGAATAGTAACCTACCCTTATGAATAGTAATATGACCCTTATGAATAGTAAATCTTCCAAAATAAGAGTAACCTTACCCATGAGTAATTAAATAAAATTTAGGCATCTTATAAGTGACAATTTGACCATATAAAAAGTATTGGTATTTTTGTAAGTCATAAACAAATAATTATAATTAATTAATTAATTTAAAAGAAAATTTATTTTATTAAAAAAATTTCATAAATTGAAAAATCTATGTCTTATAGTTTTAAGTTAATTTTATAAGACCTTACGTAATTTTTGAAAGCATTATAAAACCAGTTTTAATTTTAAAAACTGTATTTTTCAAGTAAATTATGATTTTAATTAAAAATTAAATTAATAATATTTATAAAATTATTTTTAAAATATGGACTTCATTTTTTGATTCTAAATGTATAAAAAGGGTTGGGGTGAATTTTTGGGATTTTTTTGAAATACTTGAATTTTTTATGAATAGTAAAATACCATAATTTACAAAATAAGCTAAATAAACTAATTATAGAGTCATTCATGGTGTTCTACTGATGTAAGACCAATTGTTTGGGGTTCACATGATAAAATTACAATTATTGGTGATGGAAGACTCACTATTCCTTGTCTTTTTGGGAAATAATAAACTAATTAATTTTATATTGAGAAATCCCCTCTCCCCTCCACTATGAATACCTCCCTTCACACCCTCATTTCCTCACACCTCTCAAGCTTTAATACCTTTCTAAAATCTACCCAAACATCTTTACTATACCCTCCTACATGTCCAAGATCTTCTGTTCTCATAAAAAGTCCAAGCTTAGGTCCCTTAAGGAGGATCTTAAGAGGAAGATTCACGAGGTAATTTCTCTCCCTCTTTTCCTTTAATTTCCTTTCAATTTCAAGTTCTTTTCTTATTCTTTACCCACCTATATTCTTCCAAATGGTATGGTAACTTAATTATCATACATATACTGTAATTTTATGAAACTAATGTGATATTATACCATCCAACACCTTTCTCCTCTTCCTTTTATTTTATAAAAGAAAACGTTTTCTGTGAGGTGTTAATCTATCACCTTCAAGAATGACATGTTTTCAATTTCCTTTAATGCTTTAAGATCTGGAAATGAAACCATTTTTATGGTTGAACCAGATTATATAATACTTATTATATCTTATTTCATTTTCTGTAACTAACTTAGGTACATATTACTAAATTATTAAACAAAACAAGTTCGTTGTGGTCAAAAAACCGCCCAAATTTACCCAGACAATCATCATTTAATTCTTGTCTAATGATTCATCCACATGGTATATAATATAATTCATTATAAGATAATTTAAACTTCTGTAATATCATTAATAACATTAAATATTAGTTCTGTATGTTTACCCATGATCTACACAAACTTCCATTTATGAATACATATGAACCGCACAAGAAAACAATAAAAATGAACATTCTCGAACAATGTTTGTAAACTCTATAAATCATCCAAAGGCCCATAAAATAACTTAATGAAACTATAATGAACCATATTCATGTACACAAGGTTCTTTAATTGTCAATTAATTAATATAATGTGGTTATAAAGGACATTAAAGTGAAGAAACGTTCAGATACAAGGTAAGGGGAAAATCTCGAACCCAACTTTCTTTCTTTGGGTTCTCCCTCTTTCACTCAATTTTTGGTATGGTCACTCCTTAAAAATCATTTTTTCATCATTATATTACCTTTTATAGGATATATATGTTTTATACTGAAATTTATTTCAAAAAAAAGTTTTCCAGAAGAACTCTTCGTTCAAAAACACACCTTTTACTTCTCACTCAAGGTTGATGGCTATCGTATCAAGTGTGTTATTCCCACTTAATTTGGGGAACCCAATGTTTATGAATGTGTTATTATGTGATGAAAATTATTCCTTTACATGGTTTAGTTATGTTAATTTTTTATATATGTTCATTGTGGCATGCATGATAAATGATAATGTTATGATGTGACGGGTGAGCCCAGAATTATATAGCGCAATATGAATGTTTCAACATGACGGATGCGCCTGGAATTATACTGCGCTCCAATAAATTGGGTAAAGTGATGAATCTCATGATTTTATTTGAAATGATGTGTGAACAAGATTATATCTTTTTTCACAAGTATGTGTGGTAGTTAACCACTAAGACATGATGTTTCATTTTTATGTATTGCCACATTTCAAGTCTTTTATTAATGATTCCTCTCATGTTCATGATTTTTTGCCTATGTTATGATTATTCTCACCCCATGCTATATCTTTCTTATTTATATTCTTACTTGGATTTTATCTCACCCATTTTGATGTATATCCTCAGGTTACTACATGTACTAAGGAGAGGTCAAGTGCCAATAAGAATCTAGAGAAGAAGAAATTAAATAAATGTTTATGCTTGATGTTGCAATTGTTATATATGGTCCTAGTTTGATCAAGATAGTAAACCTTTGGATCTTATATTTTTAATACTATTATGTTTTTTATCTTTACAATTATGTAATAGTAATTTAAGAAAAGGTTGGGTCGCTATAGTTGGTATCAGAGGGAGGTTTAGTTAATTTAGGAATTAGGATTAGTGAACCCTAGAGAAAACTTCTAGCATGAGAGTAAGTACAAATATGCACACAAGAATATTTACATAGGGATCCCATATGTTATGATTTTAGTATAAATCATACAAATGAATAATTTATTCATTACTTTTAGACTTATGTTTTTTTCTAACCTTTTATATTTTAGAAAATGGTGGGAACCATGAGAAACTAGGACAACAACTCATGTGAGGGCCAATGAAATGATTTCCCAAATGAAATCCCTAATGATTTGGGATGTGGAGTTCAAAACTTCATGGAGATTCTTACCCAACTATATCAGGTTATGAACAATAACCATTATAATATGGAATTTCCTCCTCCACCAAAGAGGGAGCAAATGGATGTCGAGTGTTTTATGAGGCAACGACCACTAACGTTTAGTGGAACTGTTGATCCACTAGTTGCGGAGCAGTGGGTCAACTCCATGAAGAAGATATTTTCTGTGCTTCACTGTTCTGAGACGGAGAAGGTGAAACTAGTCATTTATCATCTAGATGGAGAGTCTGATCAATGGTGGTATTTGATTAAGAACACAAAACCAAGGGAGGAAATTGAGGAGATGGAGTGGGAATACTTTAAGATCATGTTTATTAATAAGTATTTCCCAAGAACTATTTTCAAAAAGATAGAGAGAGAATTCATAGAGCTCAAGAAAAAGTAGGAGAATCTGTCACAACCTACAAAGAGAATTTCTCAAGGCTTTCAAGGTATGCTTTGGGTTTTGTTATTAACAATGATAGAAAAATTGATAGATTCTTTAGTGGATTAAAACCACACCTTCAAAAGGCTCTTGCAATTCGAGACGTTGGGAGTTATGAAGAAGTTGTTCTATGTGATCTCAAAGTAGATATGGAGTTTGGAGAATGGTCCCATGGCTATGGTGATAAGAAATGAAAGATGGAGTTTCAAGCTGGTGGATCAAATGAAAAATGTGGGAAGAAAACTCCACAATCCACATGCCAAAAATGTGGGAATTTGCCCCATGGGAACTGCCTCAAAGGGATGGGGAAGTGGTTTAAGTGTGGGAAAGAAGGAAACGATGCTCAAAATTATTGAAAAGACATGAAAATGAAGGAAGATGTGGGGGAAGAAAGGAGAAAACCACCCATGGTTCAATGCTACAAATGTAGGGATCAAGGGAATTATGCAAGCAAGTACACTAAACCTCAAGTTCTCAAGGGTAATCAGCATAAGCATCCACCAAAGTCAAAAGAACAAGGGAAGGATTATGCCATCACTACTGCAGAAGTGGAGAAAGATAATGAATTCATACAATGTACACTTCCTATTTACTCAAGAATTGAAAATGTCTTATTTTATTCTGGTTCTACACATTCTTTTATATCTTGAAAGTTCACTGGAACTATAGAATCGAATCCCCGAAACCTTGAAGTAGAGATATATGTAAAAACACCAAGTGGTAAAATCATTGCAACCTGAGTGTTTGACTCTCATCCTGTTGGTTTATGTGGGAAGATTCTTCTAGAAAACCTCATAATACTTCCCTTGGTGTAATTTGACGCTTTAATGGGAATGGATTGTCTCTTGTTATATAGAGCACATATCAACTATTGAGAAAAGGAAATATCTTTTCATATTCTGAACCATCCCATGCTCCTCAACAAATTCAAGGAAGATCATTAATCTCCATTGAAAAATTATTCAATGGCGTGGGTGTTGATTCCCTATGAAGAAGCATACCTCTCCCAAATGTTTTAGTCAAAGTATAGTACCAAACTTGTGGGAATGCCCATTATGAGTGAATATGATAATGTATTTCCCAAAGAGTTACCCAGAATTCCCTCAAATCATGAGGTAGATTTCTCAATAGAACTCATACTCAGAGATACTCCTATCTCAAAGTGTCCCTATAGTATGGCTCCTATTGAACTGGAGAAGTTAGAGAAGCAGCAATAAGAGCATTTCGAAAAAGGGTTCATATGCCCTATTGCATCACCTTGGGGTTCATCAATGCTCTTTGTGAAGAAAAATGATGGAAAAATGCAACTGTGTATTGATTATCGAGAACTCAATAATATCACCATAAAGAACAACTATCCTCTTCCAAGTATTGACGAATTGTTAGATTAGTTAATAGGAGCTCAATACTTCTCAAAGGTGGATCTTTGTTCTAGATATCATCATCTAAAGGTGAAGAAGGAAGATATTTATAAGACTACCTTTCATACAAGGTATGGGCACTATGAGTTTCTGGTGATGCCCTTAGGACTTACTAATTCCCCTAAAATCTTTATGTATTTGATGAATAGATTCTTTAGACATTACCTCGACAAATTGGTGGTAGTGTTTATTGATGATATTCTCGTCTACTCCAAGATAAAGGAGGAACATGAAGAACATCTAAGACTTGTGATGGTGACATTGAGAAAGGATAAGTAGTATGCCAAGTTCAGAAAGTGTGACTTTTGGATGAAGCAAGTCACGTTCTTAGGGAATGTGATCACAAGTGATGGAATTTTTGTGGACCCTTCAAAAACAAAGGTGAATGAGGAATAGAATAGGCCCTCTAGTGTCATAAAAATCCATAGTTTTCTTGGATTATCTTAGTACTACCGATGTTTTTTGAGATATTTCTCATGATTTTAAATCCCACTAACTAAGTTAACAAGGAAAGGGGTAAAGTATGTCTGGACAGAAGAATGTGAGGGGAGATTCAAGGAGTTAAAGAGAAGGCTGATCCCTACATCGGTACTCACACTACTGAAAATTGGAGAAGGTTTTTTTATATAAAGTGATGATTCAAAGAAAGGATTGAGTTACGTACTCATGAAAAATGACAATGTGATAGTCTGCGCCTCACGGCAGTTGAAGATCTATGAGAAGAACTACCCAACACATGATCTAGAGCTAGTAGCCGTGATTTTTGCCTTGAAAATCTGGCAGCACAACCTTTATGGTGAGAAGTGTGATATATACACTGACCACAAGAGACTAAAGTATATATTCACACAAAAGGATCTCAACATGTGTCAAAGGATATGGTTAGAGCTAATCAATGATTACGATTTTTCTATTTACTGTCATCCTGAAAAAATGAACAAGGTATCTTATGCTCTAAGTAGAAAATAACCTGATACTCTATCCATGTTACGGATTGAGAAATACCCTATCTTCTTGGATATGAAAAGGATGGATTTAGAAATCATAAGGGCAGGGGATACATCCTACCTTTCCCAAATGATTTCACAACCATCCATCGAATAGAAGATCAAGGAAGCACAAAGAGATGGTGTGGAGATACAAAAGAGGGTGAATGTAGTAAAGGAAGGGAATTTGTAAGAGTTCCTATCGATAATGATGGTGTGATTAGGTTTGGAATACGGCTTTGTGTGCCTTAGTGACCCGGGATAAAGAAGAACTTATTGTAAAATGAACATAGCTCAACATTCTCTATCCATCCTGGGAGTACCAAGATGTATTGTGATCTCTGAGAACAATTCTGGTGGGATAACATGAAGAATGAGATTTTGGAATATATATAAAGGTGCTTGGTATGTCAGTAAGTTAAAGTAGAGAGACAAAAGTCTGAAGGGATGATGTATTCATTGCTTATACCCATGTGGAAATGGGAGAATATCACTATGGAATTTGTCATGGGTCTCCCAAAGACGTCGAAGGGAAATAATGAAATATGGGTTGTGGTTGACCGACTCACAAAGACTGCCCATTTTATCTCTATTCAGGAAGAACTCTCACTTGAACAACTTGCAAAGATATATGTGAAGTGGTGAGACTATATGGAGTTCCACTCTCGATTGTCTATGACTGTGATCCAAGGTTCACATCTAAATTCTGGAGGAGCCTTCAATATTCTTTGAGTACTAAATTAAATTTTATCACGGCCTATCACCCCCAAACTAATAGTCAATCTGAAAGGACTATTCAAACGCTTGAAGATATTCTAAGAGCCTGCTCTCTAGAATTCAAAGGTGGATGAGATCAGCATCTCCCATTGGTTGAGCTATCATACAATAGTAGCTTTCACTCGAGTATTCAGATGGCTCCATATGAAGCTCTGTATGGAAAGCGATGTATAACTCCAACCTGTTGGGATGAAGTTGGAGAAATAAAGCTACTTGGAACCGATCTTGTGAAAGAGATGATAGAAAATGTTCAAGTCATCCAGAAACACATCAAAGATGCTCAGAGTTGGAAAAAGAGCTACACTGATAACCGTCGAAGGGACTTAGAGTTTGATGTTGGATATAAAGCCTTACTTCGAATATCACCATGGAAGGGAGTCATGTGGTTTAGAAAGAAAGGGAAGCTAAGCCCAAGGTACATTGTCCCCTTTGAGATCCTTGACCGCATAGGATTTCTTCCCTATCATCTTCAACTTCCACCAAATATGGCTCAAATTCATGATGTGTTTCACGTATCACTCCAGAGGAAGAACATACCAGATCCCTCACATGTACTGAACTCATAGGTGGTGCAGCTGGAAGATGATCTCTCTTATGTGGAGCAACCAATAGAGATTCTGAATCAGAGAGATAAGTTTCTACGCAACAAGACAAACCACCTTGTCAAAGTTTTTTGGAGGAAACATAAGTTTGAAGAAGCTACTTGGGAACTGGAAGAGGCGATGAAGGATAAGTACCTTCACCTATTTATGTAAAATGAAATTTCGAGGGAGAAATTTTATAAGGGGGAATAATGTAATGACCCAAAGTTTTATCAATGGAATTCCCTTCTTATAATTATTCCTTATAGTATAATCCCATTAAGAATCACAATGAAATATTATGATACTAAATACTATGTGATTATTAAACATAATCTGGAAGCTTCTATGTTTTGAATTTCAAAAATCTGAAAAACACGGTTGTAATCAGTAAGATGTTTGGAGTCCGATAGGGAAAACTTAATTTTTGGAGAATAGTAACTTACCCTTATGAATAGTAACCTACCCTTATGAATAATAAATCTTCCAAAATAAGAGTAACCTTACCCATGAATAATTAAATAAATTTAGTCATCTTATAAGTGATAATTTGACCATAGTAAAAGTATTGGTATTTTTGTAAGTCATAAATAAATAATTATAATTAATTAATTAATTTAAAAGAAATTTTATTTTATTAAAATGTGTTCATAAATTAAAAAAACTATTCCTTGTAGTTTTACGATAATTTTATAAGACCTTAAGTAATTTTTGAAAGCATTATAAAATCAGTTTTAATTTTAAAAACTGTATTTTTTAAGTAAATTATGATTTTAATTAAAAATTAAATTAATCATATTTAGAAAATTATTTTTGAAAAATGGAATTCATTTTTGGATTCTACATGTCGAAAATTGGTTGGGGTGAATTTTTGGGATTTTTCTAAAATACTTCAATTTTTTATGAATAGTGAAATACCATAATTTACAAAATAAGCTAAATAAGCTAATTATAGAGTTATGCATGATGTTCTGCTGATGTAAGACCAATTGGTTCGTTTTTACATGATAAAATTACTATTATTGTTCATGGAAGAATCACTATTTCTTGTCTTGTGTGGAAATAAAAAACTAATGAATTTTATATTGAGAAATCCCCTCCCCCCACCACTATAAATACCGCCCTTACACCCTCATTTCCTCACACCTCTCAAGATTCAAGATTTGTCTAAAATCTGCCCAATAATCTTCCCTATCCTCTCCCCCACATCCAAGAGCTTCTGGTCTGATTAAAATACCAAGCCTAGGTCCCTTAAGGAGGATCTCAAGAAGAGAATTCAAAAGGTAATTTTTCTCCCTCTTTTCCTTTAATTTCCTTTCAATTTCAAGTTCTTTTATTATTCTCTCCCCATCTATATTAATCCAAATGGTATGTTAACTCTATTATAATACATATAATTTAATTTTATGATACTAATAGGATATTATACCATCCAACCCCCTTCTTCAATTCCTTTTATTTTATAAAAGAAAACGTTGTTCGTGAGGTGTTAATCTATCACCTTCAAGAACGACATGGTTTCAATTTCCTTTAAAAATTTCAGATATGGTCATGAAACCATTTTTATGATTTCAAAATATTATATTATATATATTATATCCTATTTCATTTTCTGAAACTAACTTAGGTACATATTACTAAATGATTAAACAAAACAAGTTCGTTGTGGTCAAAAAACCGCCCAAATTTACCCAAACAATCATCATTTAATTCTTGTCTAATGATTCATCCACATGGTATATAATATAATTCATTATAATATAATTTAAAATTTTGTAATATCATTAATAACATGAAATATTAGTTCTTTATGCTTACCCATGTTCTACACAAACTTCCATTTATGAATACATATGAACCGCTCAAGAGAACCATAAAAATGACCATTCTCGAACAATATTTTTAAACTCTATAACTCATCCAAAGGCCCATAAAATAACTTAATAAAACTATAATAAATCATATTCATTTACAAAAGGTTCTTTAATTGTCAATTAAATAATATAATGTGGTTATACATGACATTAAAGTGAAGAAACGTTCAGATACAAGGTAAGGGGAAAATCTCGAACCCAACTTTCTTTCTTCGGGTTTTCCCTCTTTCACTCCACTTTTGGTATGGTCACTCCTTAAAAATATTTTTTTCATCATTATCTTACCTTTTCTTGGATATAAATGTTTTCTACTAAAGTTTATGTCAAATAAAATTTTTCCAAAAGAACTCTTCTTTCAAAAACCCACCTTTTACTTCTCACTCGAGGTTGATGGCTATCGAATCAAGTATGTTATTCACACTTAATTTTGGGAACCCAATGATTATGAATGTGTTATTATGTGATTAAAATAATTACTTTACATGGGTTAGTTATGTTTATTTTTTATATATTTTTATTTTGGAATGCATGATAAATCATAATGTTATGATGTGACGGGTGAGCTGGGAATTATATAGCGCAATATGAATGTTTCAATGTGACGGGTGTGCCCGGAATTATACAGTGCTCCAATGCATTGGGTAAAGTGATGAATCTCATGAGTTAATGTGAAATGATGTGTGAACAAGATTCTATCTTTGTTCACAAGTATTTGTGGTATTTAATCACTAATACATGATGTTTCATTTTTATGCATTGACACATTTCAAGTCATTTATTAATGATTCCTATCATGTTCATGATTTTTTTCCTATGTTATGATTATTCTCACCACATGCTATATTGTTCTTATCTATCCTCTTACTAGGATTTTATATCACCCCTTTTTATTTATATCCTCAGGTCACTACATGTACTAAAGAGAGGTCAAGTACCAATAAGAATCAACAGAAGAAGGAATTAAATAAATGTTTATGCTTGATGTTGTGATTGTTATGTATGGTCCTAGTTTTCCCAAGACACTAAAACTTTGGATCCTCTATGTGTAATAATAATATTATTTTTATCTTTAAAATGAGGTAATATTAATGTACGAAAAGTCTGGGTCTCTATAGTTTTAGAAAGGGACCCCAAATTCACTTCATGGTTTTGGGAAGGCCTTCATAAGGTAATGGGGTCACATGTCAAATTGAGTGCGGCATAACATCATCAGAAAAATGCTCAGATAAAGTAATTGAATTATATTTTGAAAGACATGCTCCAAGAATGTGTGTTGGTTTTCAAAGGTTCATGGGGTATCCATTTTGGATTGGTTGAATTTTCAAATAATAATAGTTACAAATCTTCAATTCCAAATTCTCCCTTTTAGGTGCTTTAGGGTCAGCCATGTCGGTCTCCTTTATGATGGGCTGAGGTGGGTGAGATCACATTATTGGGAAAAAGATTAGTGCAAGAGGCATTTGAGAAATTCAAAATTACCAGGAAAAAATTGTTGATAGCTTACAGTTGCTACATGTCTTATGTTGATAAGAGGCTCCAAGAATTGTAATTCTCTATGGGTGATTAGGTGTTCTTGAAAGTAGAACCTTGTTTGGTCCATCTTCATTTGGGTAAGAAAATAAATCTAACACCAATGTATGTTGAAAATTTTGAGATTACAAATAGGATTAGTAATTTGGAATACATATTATCCTTGACTTCTCAGTTGATGTTAATCCATGATGTGTTCTATGTTTCCCAATTAGAAAAGTTTAA
Organism: Viscum album; assembly: GCA_963277665.1. Lineage (NCBI taxonomy): Eukaryota > Viridiplantae > Streptophyta > Magnoliopsida > Santalales > Viscaceae > Viscum > Viscum album. Next base: position 457,584,286 of record OY728136.1, read on the forward strand.
TCTCGATCTATCTCAAGTCTTGAATTGGGAAGAGTTAGAGTTGGATCCTGATTTATAAGTCTTTGAATGGCCATTGTAGATTATAAATTCCCATGATAAACTAATTCATGGGAAATATATTATGATATTAAGAGTTCTTTTACATCATTGTATTTATGAGCATGATACCTGGGAGCGGAATTCATGGGTTAAGAAAGTGTACCTGTTTTTATTCTTTGATCAAACTTTAGAGGGACTTTATGGGGGGGGGGAAATTTTTCATGGTGGGGAGAATCTTCTTAACCATGTTTTCATTTTGAGGTATTTTTCATTTATTTTTGGTCTAGTATTTTTTTCCTAAGTGTTTCCCTTGGGTTTTAGCAGAAAAATAGAAATTTTGGGTTTGACAGTATGAGGCACATGGTTGGAACACAGTTTTTCAAACTGTGCACCCTTTCTTAGAAAACCGTGCAGCCATAGTGACATTTTAGATAGTGGATAAATGCATGGTTAGAACATGTTTTTTTAAATGTGTGGTAAAACCATGATGCATGTTCCTCTTGGAAATTAAGTGGTACATAGTTTCGCATACTTTGGAAAACCGTATAGGAAAACCCAACAACCTGTCCATGTCATTAAAAATTGTATTTTTATCCTTTTCCTCACCCTAATTTTTAAACCAAAACACCCCTAAGAACCTATCTATCCTCCATTGTAACCATTGGACCTCCAATTTTGTTGTTTATTTGGTCTGTTTTATCCTTGATTCTTCAAGTATGTCCCTCATTTCTTGACTTCTCTCTCTTTTCTAGTGTTTCTCTTCTTCTTTCTTAGGGTTTCAATTTTACAGCAAGTTTGGTGACCTATTTAGGGTTGGATCTTGTTTTTTTGGGTTCAATATTGATGTTTATGGTTCAATCATTCCTTTATAGGATTCTCTTGAGGTTCAGTTGTGGTTTCTCCCTAATTTGTAGAAGTTTCTACAACTGAGGTAGGTAGTTCCATGCTTAAATATTATTTGATGATTTTGATATGATTTCTTGTGTGTTTAAATATGTTCTATGATTTATTTGTATCATGAAAAAGGTTTTTTATGGGTTTTGATATGTGTATGGATTGAAATCGTTTTTTATAAAGGAAATTAGTTGTTTTTCAAGTGCACCTCTTTATTGCGCTTCTTGAAAGTGGTTTATAAATTGGGAGAGCGGTTTAGTTAAATGTGAAAGTGTTGTGAAACCTATTCTATGTGGATTTGGTGTATGTATGAAATTTAAAGAGGTTTTCACATATGATAAATTATGGTTATATATATATATACATAAATTCAATATTCTTGTATGTGTATGTGAATGTGGTGACCTATGTGACATGTGAAATTTAAATATAGCATGAAGGGAATCCCGGGTATCTAGGAGGGCAGACTAGGACTAGTATGCTAGTTGAGTTGAAAGTGTCTTGGACCAGATTTTTCAAATGTGATTGATGATTACAACACTAACTAAAAATTTATTATGATTGGATACCACTAGGCCCTTTCTATGTTCCCTCCTAAGGTCTTTTTTACCGAATTTTTTAGTGCATCAAATTAAATGTTTTGTTTTTACTAGAATTTATGCAATATAGTAGGAACCCTGGGTCGTATCTCTCTATGGAGCCTTAGATCATTAATTAAAAAAATGTTTTTATTATGAAAATAAAATGGAAATAGGATATTATAAAACTTGTGTTTTTTTATTTTAAAATTTAAATTGAAACTATATTACTAACTGATGGAAATTGGTTGCAGAAATCGGGACCAATCAGGGTGAGTGTCCCTTGATGCCCATTTGTCATTGATCTCAAGGTAAGTAGAAAAGATCACTGATTCCTTGATTTATACACACTTAAACTAGTATGGTATATGAGTTTTTACTAGGTTAACTCCTAGGATTTTACCTATTGATGATATTGACTAATGGGTACCTCTCACAATCAATAAAAATATTGTCGATGTAAGAACCCAACTCAATCAAGGAATCACATCAACAACATGATGCAATGTATAGATTTGGGTCTATCACAATATTATTTTGTAGAAAAAAACATGAATAATCATGGGTTATACCTTTTATATTTCATCTGAAAATTCAATCTATAGACACACTAATGAAATAGAACATTTGATAGAAGAGGAAAACACACTCAAATCATCAAAAGATCATATTTATGAATCGAAGCAAGAGGATTCATGCAGGTGCACTCACCAGAGTAGAGCCAAATAGATTTTTCAGAATGAGAGGGTATGGCTATGCCATCGGGACCAGCCTGTGTTTGCACGGGAATCCTAGACAAATGTTCATGCGAAGTTGGAGAGCTACTATCATGATGTAGATTCTGGGGAGGGGCAGTTCCTTGTAGATAGTCTGGTTGAATTCCCTATGACCTTCAAGTCATGTAATCTCTTAAGCCTACAAGCCATGTAATCTCTGAGCCTACAGGCCTTGTAAGGGTTCCCCTTCATCCCTTGAAATGGGGGTTATTAAAAATCAATAAAAAATGAAGGCCTTCAGGCCATTTGGGAATGGAGCTTGGGATTACAACAAAGAACACCCCTTCAAATTGATTACAAAGAAGTTTAGAAGTACATTATGGAGAAATGGATTAAATAGGAACAATAAAGCTCTAAAATTTGACTCATCGTTACCCTTAGTCATAAAAATCATAGAATTAGGGTGATGGGTGAATTCATTGACAAATGAAACAAATTTTCCACACAAAAAAAGTCAAGTATCTATGGGACTGTGTGAATAATCATGGAAGACATTTTACTAATTTTTATCTAGATATTAAACTAAACAAAACTTGCAAAAATTTTACAATATTCGGTGGAGATGTGGGTATTCCTGTTATCTATCCAATGGAGGTGGAATCATCCTAATTAGAGTTCTGAGGGATGAGTTAAGGCCCAAATACAAAATGGTAGTCTAATCTAGCCCTCCCAGAATTTATTCATATTGTGGACCTATTTTGGGCTACCAAATGAACAAATTTGACTCCATGGAATTCTTGATAAATCTATCCCACACGTTTTTTCACTTGAAAACCATTTTTTTCCAAATTAGATGCATATATTATCCACAACATGTATTTAAGTCTACAAGTGTGCTCGGGCTCTCATGTAGTTTGGCCTGTTTTTCTTGAATTCCATCATGGGCTCTCCAAATAACCTCCACCTACAATGAAACCATAAAAATAAGAAACAATTTACCATTATAAAAGTGAATAACATTATATTATTTAATCAAACCTGAAGTTTTATTTTTTATTATATTTTTAATTTTCATTACCAAACCAGTTTAAAACAGTGGTGTAAGGGTTGAAATAAATAGTGACTGACTACATTATCACACCCCCACACCTAAACCATTGTACTCCTAGGAAAATTCTTATATCATAATCAAGTATCATTCCAAAATAAATGGTAATAAAACTTCTATAATCATTTTGATTTAAATTTCATCATGTCTACCTTATGAAATTAATTTTCCAATCATTTTTATTCTCTCACATTCAAATTTGTTCAACTTCATTTGTTCATCCATGAAACATTTAGAAACCTACCTCACCTAGAAATTTCCCATATTTACTCAAGGAATATATGAATGTGTATTTATTCTCTTTTCCAAGAGTTCATGTGATCTTACCATGTTATTTCCAAGAATCTACGTTCTCTACTGGCAGAAACTTTTGAGATACATAGGAGGTCTTCAAAATGGTTGTTATGAATTTAAAAGGGTTGGTAGGATTTAATGTTTATAAATATGATTAAGATGATGAGTTTTTAATATATTAAGTAAAAACATGTAAAAAATCAGCAAGTTTTCAAAATTAATGTACTTACTCAACCCCTCACAGATTTTATCACTTCCAACTCACCCTTTCCTTTATTATTTTTTTCTAGGTCATAACCATTCATCAAACTATAATGAGTAAAAATCCTTATTATCAATTTATTTTCTTTATTTTGGTATTTTTTTATGTACTAAAATATTTATATATATAATATTTTTTATAGATAAATAGGGAAACATGTATAAAACAATGATATAATATGGATTGTGAACACAATTCCAAAAAAAATGTAGGCACCATTTCTGTAAACACATAAAAATGATTCCTTCTTTAGAATTCCTAGGGAAACACCCTATCCCCCACACTTTCTAAAAATAAAATAAAAATTTACACAAGATATTTTTAGGTAGGGATAAATTGGTTTGTAATGTGGAAACCTAACAGAAATTTCATGGCCTATAATGCTTCAAAAGGGTTAAATGTCAAGGTGGCCAAAAATAGAGGTTAATTGTAAAAAGATATTTTTAATGAATGATGACCTCTATCAGGAATGTTTCACACTTTAATCTTATGTATTGAAATATAATAATGAAAAGTTCTAGTTTCTCTACATGACTTAGGATTCTTAAGAAAGTTATTAAAAGTAGGAATATGCAATAATGGTCTAAGAATGCCTCTTAGGTGACAGATTAGAATATTGGTCATTTCTAATGAGACATGGGTTTAAAAACCCATTAAACTTCTAACAATTATTTGAAAATAAAAATTCTAGAAAAATATTCTATATCAACATTCATTTGAAAAGAATGTTTCCAAAAAATAAATGAATTTTTCACACAATTGACTCAAGCATTAAAAATGGTTTTTTATATTCTATTTAAGATCAATGTAAAGAAAAAATTAATAAAAAATGGAAACACGGTGATTTTTTTATTTAAATCCTAAATATCCTATTTCAACCTCCCTCACAACTAAAAATTACATTGTCCTCAATTCAAGAAGTTTATTTAAATATAAAATAAATAAATTTAGGTAGGAGGGAAAACTTGCTATGTGGTTTCATATATGGAATCCATCAGCTTGATTCCCTCCACCAAATGCTTTGGAAAATATTTACAGAATTGTTTGAGGTTATGACCATTGATAGTAAACCTTTTTACACTCTTATCATGAAAAACTTGTATAGCACCAAAATGGTAAACATTGGTAACAATATAAGGACCAAGACATCGGGAATGAAACTTTCCTAGGTGGATATTTATCCTAGAAGTGAACATGAGGACCTTCTCACCAATATGAAACTTACACTAATGAATCATCCCATCATTGACAACATTTTTATTCTCTTTATATATTTGGGAGTTCTCATATGCATCATGCCAAATTTATTCCAACTCATGAATCTAGAACTTTTTATGCTCACTAGAATCTAAAATATTCATATTACATTTTTTAATAGCCCCAAATGCAATGTTATCTACCTCTACTAGAAGGTGAAAATCCTTTATAAACAAAATCCTATATAGTGACATTTTTACCGGGGTCTTAAAAGCTTTATAATGCACCCAAAGTGCATCATCCAAGTGAAAAATCCAATATTTCCTATTGGGTAGTTCAATTTTTTCCATGATTCTATTAACATCATGATTTGAGATTTCTAATTGTCTGTTAGTTTGGGTTGATATATAGTGGAAACTTTATGAACAACCACATACTTATTAAGTAAATTTTTCATGTTGTTCTTGTAAAAATTTGAACCCTGGTCACTAATAATGAATCTCAGCAAACCAAGCCTACTGTAAATTTGGGACCTCACAAAATCAAAAACCACTAGAGAGTCATCATCACTTTAATATTTTTATTTTACCCATTTAGAGACATATTCTAAAACCAATAATCTGTACACAAAGACAAATGAATTTGGGAAATTCCCCATGAATTCAATGCCCCATGCATCAAAGATCTCACAAAATAACATGAGTTTTTGGGGAATTTCATTATTTTGGAGATATTCCCTATGATTTGACATCATGTGCATGAAGTAAAAAAACTAATGTTCATCCCAATTCAATGTTGGCCATTAAATTCCTGAGTCAAGGACCTTTTGAGCAGCGCATTGAGAGCCAAAGTAGCCCGCACAAGCCAAAGTGTGGTAGAAACTCAAAAATAAGGTGAACTAATGCACATGGAAACACTCAAAAACAACTTGGTCACTATAAATTATTCAAAAGTATGGGTCATCCCAAATGTACCATCTTGAATGATGCTTATGTCTTTGGTATTTTGAGTGCTAAAATCAAGGGGGGCTAGATGTTTCTAGAGAATTCACAATGTTTGTATACCTAGACGTAAGGTCCAAAACATCACAAAGGTTCTCATGAGAAAAAACTTCTCCAATGGGGAGGGATGAGTCAACATGCTTGTCCAATGGTAGAGAAATCCTAGTATTGTGGTCAGCTACCACATTTTCCACCCCTCTCTTATCACTAATATCAAGGTAAAACATCTGGAGGAGCATCCATAGAATGATATGTGTCATATCTTTAGGTTTCATTTGGAGAAAATAGAGGGAATCATGATCAGAAAAGACTATGATTTTTGACTTGATGAGATAAGAACATGATTTCTCAAAGGTAGACATAATATAAAGGAGTTCTTTTTCAGTGGTGGTGTAGTTTTTTTGGGCAGGGTCAAGGGTACGTGATACATACACAATGACATGAGGTTACTTCTCATACCTTTGTGATAAAACTTCCCCAACTACAAAGTTAGAGGAATCACACATTATTTTGAAGGGAATATATCACATTTTTTGTTGGATTATGGGTGGTTATGTGAGACTCGTTTTTAGTGAATTTAAATCATACTCACAATTTTTATCAAAAACAAATTCATAATCCTTTTAAAACAATTGAGACAAGGGAAGTTAGGTCTTACTAAATTATTTAATGAACCGATGATAAAAACCAGCATAAACCATGAAAGTTCACCCCTAAAAAACACATTTTGGATATTAAAGGAAGGTGATTAATTAAAATTTCGATTTATCCGCTTGAATTCCCTCTTTTGAAATAACATGTCAAAGAACTATCCCCTACTATCCATGAAATTTAATTTATCATAATTTAATATGAGATATTTTTAAAATGAAATGGTTGAGGATAGAACCTAGGTGTGTCAGACATTTATCAAAGAAAGTTCCATAAACATTGAAATCATCCATAAAAAATTCTATACAATTATCAAGGTACTTAGAAAAAATACTCAACATATATCATTATAAAGTACCATGATCATTACATATACCAAAAGGAATCATTATATATGAAACTTTGGTGAGAGGAAAGTTAAATTTTTACATTTATTAATCATGAATGGCTATACATATTTGAAAATAACCTAAATAGATATTACGGAAACCATAATGGGACTTACCAGGTAGTCTTTCTAAAAATTGTTCAATGAAAGGTAGAGTATAGTGGTCCTTTTTTGTGGCTTGATTCAGTCTATGGTAGTCAATACAGACTCACCAACTATTTTACACATGTGTTGGAACCAATTCATTCCATTCATTTGACACAATCGTTATTCCATATTTTTAGGTGCAATTTTCACTAGTCTAACCCATTTACTATCATATATAGGATAGATGATCTCAATAGAGAGTAATTTTAAAACTTTCAATTTTACCACATTAGGGAGAGTAGGATTTTACCAGCATTGGTCTTGCCTTATGGGATTAGCCTCATCATCTAAAAGTATATGGTGCATACAAATAGATGGTATAATCCATAGAATATGATCCAATTTCCATCCTATAACCTTTTTACACTCTCTCAAATGGTAGAGAAGTATTAATTCTTATTGTGGATAGAGTTTATTGGAAATAATGATGGGAAATTTATCAATACCCTCAAGATAGGTGTGTTTTAAATTAAAAGGAATTATTTTTAGTTCCAACACTGTTAGTTTTTGGATTGTGGGAGGGTATTTAGGGGGAGTGTGGTCTATAAAACTGCTTATCTGGTCATGTTTATTCTCTAAGGAAAGAGAATATATGGAAAATATATTTTTAAAATCATAAAAAATCATGGACACCTCATAATGAACACACTAATTACTTAATGAACAAAATTTACACATTTTTGAACACACACAATACTCAAAATATGAATCCAAACTCAAATAATCCAAGGGTAAACAAGAGGAAAATGAATCCGAGTGTGGGTCGAGGAGATAATTTTGTGTGTGTGTCATTAGAGATCACTTCCATCAAATATAAAGGAAGAGTGTAGTTCTCTTCAACTGGGTGTTTCATGGAATCAAGGATATTAAAACATACCATCTATCCACCAAACCCCATGGACATCATTCCATTGTGAACATTGGTGATCATCTTTTTTCTTTTGAGGAATTCCCTCCCATGTATGATAGGAACATGTCCTTCGGTTTGGGTATCTTCTATATGAATAATTTATAAGTATATAGGGAAGATGATATTCTAAACTCTTATGAGGACATCCTCGATCCCTCCGGATGGGTTCGTTGTGATCCAGTTGGAAAGATTCATGATGAACCTCGTTGGTTGAACCTCTCCAGCCTATAGAGAAGTTTACATAGAGTAAGTCATTATATTAATTGAATCAAATAAATCTTTCATTGTATCATAAAATAAGTTATCCCCTATAGTGAATGGTATCATGAAAGTTCCTAGATATTTTTATTTGGTTGGAATTGTTGGTTTTATTAATGTTGAGACCTTATTTTATAGTTTAATGCTTTCAAACTCTTTCATTCGTCATCCATGGGTGGAAGGATCATTAAGAAATTTGGCATAGTGAGGAATTTTCTTAACTAAATCCAATAAAGAAATGTTAACTTTTACCTTTTTAAATGTATCCATTATTTCTTTATCAATATCATTATCAACATTTTGCTTAGATTTAGAGATTCTTGGGGGGAAAATGAAAAGGAATGGATTGTTTAGGGGAATCCTCAATGATAATTTGTTTACTCTTTTAGTCCTTTTTTTCTTTACATGAATCTTTTGATGGTAGGGAAATATATTTTTCAAGTGATGGAATTACCTATTGTGTAGAATCAGTAGAAGGATAAACTTATCTACCACTATGAAGTGTAATTTCACATACATTACCTTTTACCTTAATATTATCATTGGGTTGGGATGGTAGTTTTCAATAACCTTGCATCTTAATCTCATTTATGGTGTTTTCCAATTTTCCCACTTGAGTTCATAGGTCTTGAATAGCTGATTGTATGGTTTGTTGGAACTTGAGGTTCTGAGTTTCCATTTTCTTCACCATGTCCTCAAGGGTTGGTTTATATTTTAGAATATGAGGATTGTTTCAAGATGATGAAGGATAATATGGTTTCATACCTTGGCCTTTTTTATACCATTTTTATGTAGGGTATCTTGAGTTGCCTCATTATTGGTATTGTGGTTGTGCTTTCCACCAGGGGTTTGGATTTGGACTAAAGTGTTCTTTCATGAAGGTTGGTTCTTACTAAAAAGGATTCCTAGGGAATATTTCTACACCAAACATAGATAAATCTTGAAGTTTAAGGCACTAGTTAGAAAAATGAGTGTTATCAGAACAAATACCATGTTTCAATTGAACAGGTGGATAATGTGAATTAACTTGATCTTCATATAATTATCTTATAAGGGTATGAATATCATCATGTTTATTTTCTACCTTTTTTTCTAAGTATGGATGAAATGACTCATTAACTATTCGAGTGGGTACAATTTCTCGTGTACCAAATTGTTGTGCATTTTGATCCATGTTATACATTGAGTAATGAGTGGTATAAAAAAATTTATCAATTAAGGTGCCACCAGCTATAGCATCAGTCATTACACAATCCATGGGGAAAATTACCTCATATAAGTATTTAATTACCAGTTATCCGCTAATTTGGGGGTTGAGAAAACTTGAACAAAGTCTTTTGAATCTCGACTAATATTCATGAAGGGTATCTCCTTGTAAATGACTAATTCCACAGTTTTCTTTTCTAATTGATTCAATTCATGAGGTAGGGAAAACATATCTAGAAATATTAATTTAAGGTTATTTTGTCCCCCAATTATAGTATACAGTTAGTATATCTAGTATTTTTCTACACCATCAAGAGAAAAAAGGAAGTCCTTAAACTTAATGAGGTCGTCAGACACATTTTTTGGTTTCATGGTAGAGTACACTATGTGAAACTCTTTAAGATTCTTGTGAGGGTCCTTACCAGAGAGACCATGGAATTTAGGAATAATTTGGATGAGTCCTGATCTTAGCTCAATGTTTCATTCTTCCTTAGGATATTGGATGTATGTAGGTTGGTACTCCACATCTTCATGTGTTCATTTGTTTTAAAGTTTGATTATTTGCATCCATGATTTTAGGGGTTTTATTTGGTTAATTTTTTGATTATTTTGGGACCACATTAGGTTCTAAAATGGGTTCCATAGTGTTACTTTATTTTCCTACTCTAGATGGTCTAATTTTTTGAGTGAAGTTTCTTTTCAATTTATGGTACTAATTCATGCAGTTTTTCTTTTTCTAACAGGGTCATGAAAATAAATTATGAAGTTAGATTTTTTTGTATTTTTTTATTTTTATGATGGAAGATGTAAAAAATAAAATAATTTAAGAATAATTTAATGATAAAATAATATATAATATTATACTATGAAATTAGAAAGATATAGAGAGAGTAAGAGAGGGAGAGATAATAAGAAACACACAAAAACAAATAAAATAAAATAAAATCAAAAGAAAAGGGGTAAATATTGAAAGGATTAACAAATTAAAAAAATAAATAAATAAATAAATGTTAAAATGAGTTTGGATCCATATAAATGGGGCCAAAATTTTACTGTGTTGTCGAGTGTGTCAAGTTAAGTGATTAGTTTTTACTAGAATTTATGCAGATAGAAGGAAACCTAGGTTTTCTCAATTTATCGAGCCTTAGATCATTAACTAAAAGAAGATTTTATTATGAAAATAAAATGGGTAGGGTATTTTAGAAATCAGGGAATTTTTTATTTTAAAATAGAAATTGAAACTATATTACTAAGTGAGATAAATTGATCAGATAAATTGCAATCAATTTGGGTGAGCACCCCTTGATGCTCATCTGTCCTTGCTCTCAAGGGATGTGGAAAATATTATAGATTAAATGATTTATAAACACTAAAACCAGTATGTCATGTGATTTCTTACTAGGTTACCATCTAATATTTGATCGATTAATTATGTTTATTACTAGTGACTTCTCACAATCAAAGAAATATTTTAAATGTAAGAATCGAACTCAATAAAAAAACACATCAACAACATAATGATATTTCCAACTTTGGGTCTATCAAAAAAAATTCTCAAGAAAAAACATTCATAATCATTCGATATAACTTCTGGATTTCATCAAACTATTCAAACTATAAGCACACTCATGAAAGAAAAGAGGTGAGAAAAAAGGAAAACACATAGAAATCATCACAACATCTAATTAATGCATGGAATCATGAGGATTATTGTTCCTTTGATTTTAATTTGATCATACTAGAATAAAAAAATAAATAAATATAAATTGAAAAAAACCTGGAAATTAAATTATCCTCCAATGATTACAAGCATGGTGCTCAAGATTACAACAAAGAACACCCCATCAAATTGATCACTAAGAGGTTTACAAGTACATGAGGGTGAAGATAATTAAAACGGAAGAATAAAGATCTAAAATTTGAATCACCCTTACCCCGGGCCATGAAACATTAGATAATGAGGGTGGTGGGTGATTTTATGTACAATGAAAAAAACATTCAACAAAAATAAGTCAAGTATCTATGGGACAAGTTGACTATTCATGGAAGACTTTTTACTCCTTTATCTGGATAATTGACTAATAAAAACATGTGGAAATGTCATAAAATTAGGTAAAGATGTGAGAGTCTGAGATATATATCCAATGGAGTTAGAATCATCCTAATTTTATGTTTGAGTCCTGAGTTATGGCCCAAATACAGAATGGTAGTCTAATCTGGTCCGTACAAAATTTATTCACATTTTGGGCCTCGTTTGAGACTACAAATGGATGAATTAGACTCTATACTGTTCTAGATAAATTTATCCCACATATCTTTTCACATGAACACCAATTTGGGTCCCATTTAGATGTACGTGTTAGCCAAACAAGGTATTAATTTCCACAAGTGTGCTCGGGATCTCGTGCATCTTGGCTCGTTCTTCTTGAATTCCATTGTGGGCTCTCCAAGTCACCTCCACCTTAAGAACAAGTAAAAATGACATTTTTAATAGTGAATAATATTATATTATTGAATAATACATGATGTTTAATTTTTTATTATATTTGGAATTTTTATTAAAAACCAGTTTAAAACAGTGGTGTGAGGGTGGAAATAAATAGTGAATTGCTACACAATCACTCATGCACGAGAATTATGTTGGTTATGGTTTCTATACCTCATATCACCGATATAAAATTTACTTAGAGTATAATTTTAGTTAGTTACTTTACTAATATTTTTGTGACATAGTAATCTTTTGTGATGCGGTGTTGTCTGTTGGCATATAGTGGACCTTGAGTATACTTCCTTTTAAAAAAATATTATTTGAGAAAATGGTTTTTCTTTAAAACTGATTTCCTTTAAAAATGGATTTCATTAAAATGGTTTCTATTAAAATGGTTTTATACCCTCTTTATAAAAATTTCATGTAAATAGTCTTATAATGTTTTTGGCATGGAATATTTTATTGGGAGGAATCCTACTGGGCTTTGTCTCACAACCTACATACACCTTTGTGTGTATGTAGACTTGGTTATGTTTGACTGAGGAAAATGAAATATGTATCATGATTTTGTTTTGGGTTTATAGTGCTCTTCCCCTTACAAGTGTTGTTTTTTGTGGCTTGAATATGAGGCTAGTCTTGTTGCATGGATTTTTTTAGATAGTGTTGTTGTCCCCCTTTTTGTTATAGTCCTTTTTTGGGTTTTGTTAAAAATTACAAACCTTGAATATAAAAAATATTTTATAATTTTTGGTTAAATTTTTATATCCTTGTGATGTTTATTATTGTAGGATATTTATGATTATAATAATTGGTAAAATTGTTCCCACATTGTATTGTTGATGCCCAGGGAGTAGTTTCCAGCAATTGTGGATCAGGAGCGCCCTTTGGACCATTCCATGAACTGGGTTGATGTTGGGCTGGATGGACCTTTGACATGGTTCGTGACAATATAGAAGTAATTTGGCATATTTTCATCATTCAACAAGTCCCCGTTAATTATAAATAATCCAATAATCGAGGAATTGATGAGAGGGACATTCGGCCACAGAAAATCAGAAGATGCCATAAGAGAAATCAATAGAAAAGGATCACAAAGACATGTGATGCCAGACCCCTTTTCTGACTCCATCATATATTTTCACCAAAAAAAACTATTCAAACCAGTGAAAAATCAGGGTAGATATACCATTAAATCTCCCACCCCATCCTCGAATAAAGGGTTTGGATTTTTTTCATCAAGGTGCATCATCACACCTAATCATTAGAGTGAATTTCTTGGAGCATTTAATCTCACAATTGAAAAGTATTAAATCAGGTAATATACCTGAAAACTATTAGAGTGATCATGTGATATGCATAAAGTACTTCACATGATCATTCATAGATTATGTGAAGGGATTCTAGAATGATGTGCGAAGAACATACCTCACATATGTCAGATCAAGTTAGACTCAAAATTAACTAGTACTGAATAAATATAAGGCATTCGTGATATAAGGTCTAGAAAGAAGAATAAAGGAGGAAGACTTAAGATAAAAACATGTTTACTAACCACCATTTTCTTCACGTGAAATGATCATGACACACGATAACACCAGGACAAGTCATCCAAATCTCATGATGATCCTTCGTCATGCTATTTGGTTCATGTGAAATCTTCCAGGAAAAGTCAGAGAAAGTCTCGCGGTTCCCCCTGGGCATGCCACTTTAGTCTCGTGAGACCCCCCTAGGCTCATCTATTAAGACTTGTAGTGTCCTTTTAATATATTTCCTAAATCATATAAAGGAACCCACTCAAGTCATCATATTCTCATAGAAAAATATGTGCATGTCAACAAATCCCTCATGAAACCCTTTGGTAATGTTATCCAAGACTCGTGATTCCCTCAAGACATGTTATCTTGGTCTTGTGATGTCCTCATGGGATGTCATCCAATACATATGACACCCTTCGAGACATGTCTTATTGACTCTAGAGACATGCTCCACATGTTTCATGGCCTCTCTTGAGAATGACTCCAGGTTAAGTCGGATGGATCATGCGATTCCCTCTAGAAAAGATATCTTTGATCATGTGAAAACCTTCGGATATGATACCCAAGTTATGCAAAGTCATTTAAAAAGGCTGAGTAAATCATTTATTTTTCTTCAGATATGCAAGGAAGATAATTTTCTACATATAAGGATAAGGGAAAAATTAGTGCATGTTAGGAAAGTAAGAAATACTAGAGAAACCTCCGAGAGTAAGCCTTGACCAATAGAACAATAAAAACTCTCATTCCTACCATATTCTGGATATGTAGGCCACCTCTTCAAGGTTTGAGTTCCATAGTGGTCATCTAGAGAGATCCTTGTATATAAGTCTCATCTCTACAAGAAATGAAATTTATCACTTACCATGCCTTTTTTATCACAATGATCATGGCTCATATAGGTTTAGGGAGGTTCATTGGTCATATAATCTCCACCATAAACCTCCAAAAAGATTGAGGAAACCTTTGAGTGTACTCCCCAAAAAAATAACAATGACAACTCTGATTCCTATCATATTTAGGATACATAGGCCACCTATTTAAGGTTTAAGTTCTATAGTGATCATCCAAGGAAATTCTAGTATATAAGTATCATATCTATAAGCAATGAAATCAATCAGTTTTTATCCTTTATTACTCAAAATGAGCATGGCTCATGCAGGCTTAAGAAGTTGCATTGGTCATATCATCTACACTATAAACCTCCATCATGAATAGGGAAACTTTGGGGTGTATTTCCTGACCAAAGGAACTAAAAAGACTCAGATTCCTTCCATATTCAGGATATGTAGATCAACTCTTCAAGGTTCGAGTTCCATAGTGATCATCCAAGTCAATCTTGGTATATAAGTCCCATCTCTACAAGTAGTGACATTGATCACTTTCCAAACCTTATTTCTCACAATGATAAAGGCTCATGTGAGCATAGAAATTTTTAATAATCATATCATTATCATCGGGATTCTCCAACAACCAGGGAAACCTATCTATATAATGACCCAATAAGTGGAATGAAACATTATCCTCAACATAAGGGAATGTACCTTGGAGAAAATCCCAATGGTGTTATTGAACTACGATAACTTTGATTCTTGAAATAACCAGTATACGTAGGACGCCTTCCTATGGACCAATCTAAAATAAAAATCCATTTCAATATAGGCCTTATGACAATTCCATTTTCGACCATCAGGACCTAATCATTCCCATGGGAATATTACTCTACCTTATCCATAAAAATATTGAAAAATAAACTGAACAATGATAAATATAATTCCTTCCATAACTAGGATATGTAGGAAATCTCTCAGAGGCCCGAGTTCCATAATAAATCATCTAAGGGAAGTCCCATCATATAAGTCCCATATCATGAACAATGAAAACAATCATTTTTTCATTTTTTATCACATTGAACATAGCTCATGTGGGCTTATGGAATTTAAATAATCATTCCATATTCACCATGAGTCTCTATAATGATAGATTTAACGTCGGTATATAAGCCCTGAATAAATGAACTATGACAACTCTAATTCTCACAATACTTAGGATAAATACAATATCCCTATAATACCCAATCTTGAATACATGGTGTCTCAGAGCACCCCTATACGTCATCTTCACAAGACGTTAAACTACAAGGGTCCAATGAACTATGTGGGATTTCAATTCCTTTAATAAATAGGGTACATAGGATGCCTCATAAAGGCTTAATCACCTCCTCATAAAATTAATTGAATCCTTACATGGAATCAAATTCCAAAGAACTTGGTTATATGGATTAATCACATAAGCAACCACCCATTATAGGATGATTATGGAGAACCTCAGATACATATAGTTGGATTCACTAAAGATACCCTTACCTTTTAAATTTGAAAGAGAATTAACCCATGATTGTTTTTTTAGGGTAATCAATTTTATATAGAGATTAGGAAGAGATTTTTAAAGATATGTTAAATCTATAAGAGAGTCTCATATTAGTAAATAGTTCCCTAAAAATGGTGTTGTGGGCTCGACCTCCCTTCCTCTCAGCCAATGTGATTCCCTAAAAGTCACTAGGCCTAAAAATCCAGGTGACTCCCTACCATTGGATAGAAGGTTTGTACCCAGTTACATATGAGGGAAACATTGGGAGTTTCAAGTAAGATAAACAACGGTAATCTGATGTTCATGATTGTACACAACACAACTCCCCCACAATCAAACCATCGTATGTATCCCATCCACTTCTGAAAACCTGAACGTAACAGAAATGGTGAACTTGATGTGAATATGTGTAATAAAAAAATATCAATTATAAACCACTGATCCATTTTATCACCCCATATGCAAAGAAAACTAACATTATTGAAGTTAATCTCTCAAATGGAAGAGTAATAATGCATTAGGATGCTTTTTTTTCACACCCAATACAAAAAAAAAAGAAATAAGACCAGAATTATCTTATAGATAATCCTATATAACTAGGGTTATTATAATTATATCCTCATGTTGAAATGTTCAAATGATTAGAATGTCCAAATCAGGAATATTATAACAATTATATTAACTAGGAATATCTTATTGAGAATATTATGCCTATGATATTGCACTAATTGTAAACCTTGTTCTTTATTGTCTACATGAATACAGATGATGGAAACATCTCAATTCAAGACAATGTCTTCTTCATCCAACGTTCTCTCTGGTAAATCATCTTCATCTACAACCTCATTTGGATGAAAAGTAATTCCACCTACTCGACATCTCTAATGATAGGTGGAAAACATGATGGTATGGGAGTACCATCGACATGGTACAATACTAACCATGGAAGTTGCATGTGATGTTCTCCATGCATGGAAACTGGTGAGTCCACATCACCTAATAAAGGATGATTCTAATCTAGTACTCTTTGTCCCTATAACCAACCTCTTTAGGATATTATCTCCATAGTATGAGAATTATAACCTTCAGTCTCTGATGAAGGTGGATCAAGAAGACAAATACGGATTTCATCCAGTTCAGGTGCTATTGAGGGGGGAACCTGTCAATCATTGTCACCAGTATCATCCCACAAGATGCTTACTGAGGGTACCACCTAACATGATACCACCTCTATCACCCATGCATAGGTAGAAGGGGAGGCTCATCAGTGGAGGAGGGAACTAGATATCCAAGAGAGGGCTTATATCCCCACTCCTTCTAATGACACCTGTCGGCATATCCTGATAGGTATCAGCAAGCAGGATCATATTCTTGCTGACTCAGAATAGGTATGTGGGCATATTCTCGTAGCAGGCATGTTGGAGTTTCATATCCTTACCTCTATTCATGAATCCCATCGACACATTCTGATGACACAAGGAGAAAAAAAGTGGGTACATATCCTCACTTCAATCAAAGACATATGCCAATGCATAATGAATAGAGAATATGTTCAGGCTTATATCCCTACACACACATTTCTAAAATTTCAAAATATTTTAGAAATAGCTGAAGAAATCCTCTGGAATTTTCCAAAACTATTTCATATACATGGACGAGTGCATACTTCTATCCCTAAATCTAGAGAAACTCAACACTCTAATAATTATGAACAAGTGGTTATATCAGAGAAAGCGAACACTCTTGCTCCTATCCAGGAGGATTATCAGTATATTATGATAAAGGATAATGCATTAGACCAGGTCCATACTCCCACTCCAACCAGGGATCACTAGGTGAGAGCGGAACGTGCCTTGGGAAAGGGGCACATGCCTATCAAAAATGTCCTGAGGCATATTCCAAAGGGCCAAGATTGGGCTTATATCCCCATTCTGGCTGGGTATCACTATTTGAGAGGTGTAAAAGTGTTAGGAAAGGATCATATTCTAATCAAACAAGTTTTGTGGCATACTCCAAAGGGCCACGATTGGGCATATATCCCTATTCTAGAAGGGGGTGACCAATTGATAATGATTCAAGCCTCAGGATAGGCTCATATTCCTTTCAGTGAATCTTCCAAGCATATTAAAGTATATCACAGAAGAAATGAACATATTCCTACTTCCTCCAATGAACAACTATGCTAGTATAATTCCAATGAAATACAGGAGAAGGCTCATATTATTTCTACCATTCTAGAGGTCTGTCGGAATATTCTTGTAAGGAATTCATATTCAGGCCAGGATCATATTCCGGTTAAAACAGGGCTCACCAGGTGAGAGTGGAACACACCTTGGGGTAGGATCATACTTATACTAAGGAAGACTAGTGGAATATCCCAAAGGATCAAGATCGGGCGTATACTCCTATCTTGACTGAGCCTCACTAAGTGATATTGGCACAAGTCTTGGGATAGTCCCATATTCCTATCAATAATATGATGGATTATTGGAATATTTTAATATTTTATCAGTAGTGGGAACATATTCCCTTGGAACCAGATGATTATATACAAGTTTTGGTAATTTTCACTAAATAGGCTCATATCCCTGAACAATCCCAAAAGGCTGGTTGGCATATTCCAACGATGTTACTGGACAAGTACCATATTCCTAATCTTTTCAATGTCAAGGTCCTTGAGGTTGTTTCAGACACATTCTCAACACCACTAGGGTCCGTTGACTATTCTATAAAAGTATAAATATAATACATTTATTACCATGTTAGTCCTCCTCATGGTAGTGTGAATATGGATTGTAGGGACTATACTCTTGACATCCATTATGGTCAACCTACCCATGGTGATATCTCCCATGGACAAGGAAACCCTCCCCTTTTCCCAAAACCTCCACATAAAGAGGTGTTCAATACTTCGAAAAATTCATATATAGATGTTCTTGAAGAATTAAGATCAACTGTATATGGTTTCCCATCAACTACCAACAACACGCCACTCCCATCAATAGATGACCATCAGATCAAACTTCTATGGTCTGACTGAATGGAGGTGTGTGAGACTTATGAGGAGGAGGCCGAAATTGACATATACACAGAGTTATCTGGGAACAAACTCCCCATTTTGTTCGAGCCCTTTACTACTTATAGCTTTCATATTCTAGATGATCTTTAAAAGAAGATCATTCCTTATACATATTATAATATAAGGTCTACTCATCATCCACTGAAAGGATCAATATCTCCCTTATCCAGGATATGAGTGTCACCTTCAGAAAATCATGATACTCTATTGTTATATAGACTTAGATTCTATCTCCATGGAATGGGATCCAAAACCTAAAAGTCACATCGCAAATCTGCAACACACATCCCTTCATTTCATCATGACACTTTGGAAGCTGATCTTTCAGGCCACGTCATGCATCCTTATTGGAGGATGGGTACAATATGGAGCGTTAAATTTTTTCACACACCTAGAACAAAATAACTCCTCAGATTTTTCATCCTATAATGTTATACCCTTAGGAAAAATTAGGGAACCGAGTAATGCTCAAGATAGTTGGTCAAAATGATGGAATGACCCCCACTTAAATTATGCATATAAATAATGAATGGAGGGGGAGGATAGCCATAATGACATCAATATGGGACCCTTGAAGCAATTATAACATGTTTCAAACATTAAGAATGAAGTTTTGATCATCCGGACAATTTATCATGAAGAATAAATCTCATCATGGGCTACCATCACATTTAGTTCCCATGTGAGAACAGCTACACCACATCATTCGAGCCAAAATAGCAGCTTCCATAGAATCCATCCAGGAGAGGACCTGGCCCCAAGGCCAAAAGAGTATATACCACTAACCCCACGCCTCAAATAGTCAATTCCCAAGAGGATTCAGGACGTATCCTTGGTAATTGTGATAAATAAAACCCAACCCACTAGACTGGTGGTATTTATATCTCAATAATCACCTCCAAGTTCATCATCCCCTAGGAGGGTCCTCAAAGAATCAGTGGTGATTCCAAATAAACTCAACCTTCTAGTATGGGGATATTTATCTCTTCATGACCATATTGATAATCATCAAGTCCCAAACTGGAATCATTGGATCCTCAACAACAAGACCAATCAGTTCCAATTAATGCCCTGAATGACCCTCACCGATAGAGATAGGGGAACTTTCATCATCATTGTCACCATAGAGAGAATAATTCTCTTCTAGGTTGAGATATAAATAGTTGGTGTCCCTCCCATCCCTCCCACCAGAAGAAAAAACCTCTACTAGTCGGGTCCCGTTTAGAAATCATGACCAAAAACTCCCTCAAGTTCATTACTCATAGGTCAGGATATGAGGAATGTATGAAAAAGTCAATAAAACCCCTCCATGGTCATAAGAAAAAATGACCCAATATGGAAAAGGGTTCAAATAACCGCCCTAATGAAGGTAGTGAAAAATCATCATTTTGCGTTGAATGTAATGGAATAACCACCATTTATTGATATGCCTCTATGAATTTTTTCATTGTAGACATAGCAGGAATTGATCAAGAAAAAAATGTAGAAGGCATCAACATGGATAATCTACCCCAAGAGGATTGTGATTTGGATACACCCGCTGAGGTTATACACACCCAAAACTAGATAAGGGTCCAAAATATGACACCACCAAATAATGAGCTGCCACCTCTCCAGTGGAACCCTACCAAAGAAAAAAGGAAAATGTGTAGCTCCATCCCAATCACCAATCATAAGAGTTGAGATTCCTTACAAGAGGAACAAATATCACAATATAAGAGTGAAATAAAAACACTTTGGAAACTAAATGAGGAGGTACTAAGGGGAAATATTCTTTTTGGGTACATACTCAAGTAGAGATGAATATTCTCCCTCTCATAGATGATATATCTACAAGGTCCATATCTAAGAATCAAATTGGAATGATATATAGAAATATAGTCTTCATAAATGATGAAGACAAAAATGATCATGAAATTCCTCCATTTTAGGTATAGCCTCTCCCTCTTCAGGGAAATAATTCAGTGATAGGATGAATTGAGAATTAGGGGGAGATGAAAGTGGAACCACCTCATCGACCCCTACCCATTTCTTATGGATGGGGGATAGATATGGAAGTAGTGTCCCCATGGTTACATAAAATTATCAAGTCCTTGGATACTCGAATGGAAGCCATGGAATGGGGAAGTTAACTTATGTAGCCTAAGAGGAATCCATATCCTGAATGGTAGGATGATACTCCCCCTACCCAACTTTGTAAATCCTACCTTCTCTACCCTTGAAGGTGTAGGTGACCCTGAAAAACATCTCACATACTTTTTATCTTGATGTGGGATGATTATGGATGATCAATAAGAGGTAACAAAGATAAAGTGTTTTGTATATAATCTGATAGGGATATTCTTTGTTCAGTGCAACAACCTGCCAGTCGGATCCGTTGTAGGATGGGAAGACCTTCTTCGTTATTTCCTTTATTAGTTCAGATCCATGCTAAGAAAGAAAACAATTGTCTACCTAATTAAATGCAAGTAATGAGAGAATGAGAGTGTGTCTGATTTTATAGCAATGTTGAAAGGTTTATCATATTCTCTCTATATCCCTCTCTCACAAGATCAACTATTGTAACTTTGTGCTGAAAATATCAAGGATGAGTTGCAGACACCTCTAAACCCCATGAAGTATCTGGGTGGGTTACAAGAGTTTGTTTAAATGGAACAATGTATTGAAGAATAAATTCAATGGACCCAATCCATATCTTGACTAATGCCAACAACATAGGGGAAACTACTAGGTAGAGAAAGAGTTGTGGGTTTCAACCTCAAGTTAGTAGTAGTTCCCATCTAGGCACCTAGGAAGGCTCTAAACTACCCAATACCTATTGTCGAGTAGTGAAAACCATAGAGTGTTCCATTCCTAGAATCATAGAGAAATTAAGGTTTCCTAGGATTTTAGTAATGTATGAGAAAATTACACTCCTTCCAAAATGAACAAGTACCCCTCTATTTCTTATCCTCTATGTACAATAAGATTCTCAAGATTCCACATCCTATAAATCTGGATGAGGTCAACCTTATCAACCATCCTAACTAATTCCCTTTCCATAGGAGGCTCAATAATGGAATCCAAGACTAATTCATCTTCAAATAAATCCTTCCATGAATGTTCGATTTTGAATAGGTTTCATTATAAAACACTCTAGAGTAGGTAGAATTAACAATTTTTATTTTGTTAGAATAAGAAGATGGTTGGAAGAAAGTTCCATCCAAGCATGTGAAAAAATTAGACAACTTGATGAATCAAAAATCAGTTGATCAAGCTCACACCACCTTGAAATCATAGTTTCATAGTCCCATAATATCTCTACCACCTAAGAGGGAAACATCAAAAGTACCTCCCAAGGGTGGGAGTGACCATCACAAGTAGAATGAAACAGAAGAAGAGGAATCATATTTTTCTCCAACGCAAGCCCTAACTCTTGTATATTTCTTCCATGAAATATATGCAACATAGGAACCATACCACCAAATGGAATCCTCATCATATGAAGAGATCATATTTGGTTCTGTCAATGTGATACACTTAGCATACCCCTTCTCTAATGCTGAGTATTCTCCCGAATATGAATTTCCCATAGATAACTGGGGAACGAGAGGCCGCATGCACTGGAGCTGTGGATACAGGGGACAAAGAAAACATGGTCGGACCCAATATTATAGTCATATACCCATGGAGGACATATATTCCACTAAGACCACAGGTCAATTACTCCATATGGCTGAAAATTGGCATGGAGGTGTCCCATAACCCTCTAATGGCCATTCACACCCAATTTCATTGCATGAGAACCTAGAAGGGGTTCGATCATCCTATCAACCAAGATAAAGGGGAAGGCCATCATAGCCAGAACCACTAGTAAAAGATGTCCCCTCAAATTTTTCACACACTCTAGGCCCATCCACCTCATATGATTTAGCACATGAACTACATGCCCAGGAGAAGCCCCATATCGGGAAGTTCCGACATTGACACAAAAGTACGCCATTTGGAAATAACTAGTTGTTGTCCCATCCAAGCTCTCAATGCTCGATGCACTCCATATTTCATAAGAACTTAGAAAGGAACTTTTTGAGTACCTCTAGAGCCCACAGTAGTATGAGAAAAAAAAGTCATTGTAGGTGAGGTCTACCAAGTGGAGACTACATCCTCATAATGTCATGTTTCCATCTTATTCATTGATTACAATTATGAATAGTCCATCTAAGGACATATTAGATCCATATATGTTTCAAGAAGACTCAATAAGTTTAATTTATAATGGAATCCAATTGATAATGGATCTGGGATCAATCTCATCCCAGTTCGAACCCTTTGAAATTTAGGATATGGAAATGGGGACTCATCTCCCACTAAGACAATCATTCAATGGTATGATAAGTGGTTGAAAAGGAACCTCAGGATGATAAAACTCAAATACCATTTTGGGGACTCACATATAATTTTTAATTCATGGTTATCCAGCAAGAAAACTCATATAATGTCGTACTCATAAGGCCCTATGTCTATAGACACTTGGAGGTACCTTTAACATTTCACTAGTGTCTGATGTATCCTATTGATGGAAAATTAAACATACTATATGGTGATAACACCCCCTTGGAGACTTGAAAAAACATATATGATGAATCATATTTCTACAAGAAAGGATGAAGAAAACAAAAGGAAGATGATGATATACTGGTTTCAGTTCCCAATGGCCTAGTGACCACCCTTATGAACCCATGGAGTATGATCAATAGTGACTATGTGCTCCCCATAAATTACATCAAGGTAGAAGATCTAATCCTAGAGGTCCAAGCCCCTCCTATCCTTAGTGAAAGTGTATAATGAAATCATATTTGGAATCTCTCTATGATGAATCAGATATAAATGGATGATAATGTCTCTTTTAATGTCCTACCTCATCCTGATATTGATAGAGAAGCCCCCATATTTCCATATTTTTCTAAAAATGCATCCATAGAATCATAATTAGAGGATGATGAGGATGTCTTTAGAAATAAACCTATAGCTTTCAAGGGAGCTATCCCCACTACCATAGATGGTCTTAGGAAAATAAATATGGGAATAGAAGAAGACACATAGCCTACTATGATTATTTATTTCATTCCTCTCGAATAGAAAGATGTGTACACTACATTTTTAAACAGTTACAATATGTGTTCGCATGAAACTATATAGAAATGACCAGACTGAATCCAGATCTAGCTACACACCATCTTGGAATACCCAATGAGCATAGAGGTTTCAAGTAGGCATCCATGAGGATGCACCCATTTCATTCCACCAAATTAGAGGCAGAAGTTGAGAACTTGATCACAACCAAATTTGTCTAAGAATTGAAATACCCAAGATAGCCTATCAACATCATCCTCGTAAAGAAAAATAATGGTCATATTAGGGTATGAATTGATTTTAGAGACATCCACCAGCACTTATTGAAGGATGATTTCCCATTCTAAATCATAGAACTCTTGATCGATGGGACCGATGGCTTCCAATACTTTCCATCATGGATAGGTACTCGGGGTACAATCAGATCAAAGTGGACCCCAAAAGATGGAGAAGAAACTTTATTTAGAGAACCTTAATGGATTGTATACTATCAATTCATTCCCTTTGGACTAAATAATGATGGTTCTACATATCTACACACCATGTATCAAATCTTAAAGCCACTACTGGGAAGGATATCTGAGTGTTATGTCGAAAACCTAGTTGTTAAATCCCCATAGTGATGTGATCACTTCAAAGATCTCTATAAAATATTCAACAAGTTGTGATAGCATAGTTTAAAGATGAATCTATTTAAATGTGCTTTTGGGGTGACATATGAAAAGTTTCATAGAATTGTGGTATGCCACCATGACATTGAGGTTAATCAATAGAAGAATAGTTCTATTTTAACAATTTCACCCCTAGAAATCTCACACGGTTGAGGGGAATCCAAGGGAACCTTGCATACATTCAACAATTCATATCCAACTTGGTCGAAAAATCTCTCCAATTCACCAGGATAATGATGAATGGAATCGCTTGTCAATGGGATGATGACTATCAAAAATCATTTGAAGGTATCAATTAGTACTTACCACACCCACCAGTTTTGATACCTTTAGTGGAAGGGAGGCCACTCATCTTATATGTGGCCACCATGGAGAACTCACTGGGCTCCCACATCACACAAAAAAATGGTACAGGAAGTGAGAATAGTCTCTATTATCTAATCTAGACAATGTTGGGTAATGAGGATAGATATTATGATGCTGAGAAGATATACCATTCACCCATATTTGTGGTGATAAAGAAGAATCATTACATGAAACACCATGAAGTCCACCTGGTCTCTCATATTGATCTGATCAAGTACATTATTGGATTTTCTATGTTGACTGGGTTCTTTTCTCGATGGGAGGTAATTTTTCAACAATATGACATTTAATTCATGTCACAGAAGTTAATGATTGGGAAAGAACTGGCTGAATTCCCCATAGCATATCCTTCCCCAGAAAATACATTTAAGGGCACCAAGCTTCTAGGTGAGGAGGTCATCTATGCCCATGACACTCCTCAGACATGGCATATAAAAATTTATGGAGCCTCTTGGAGCCATGTCAGTATAAGTATGGAAAACCCCAAGCTAATTTGGGTTGGTCTAGTAATTCTATTTGTATCTAAAGAAAATGAAGTTTTTTTCTACTCTTTATATCAATATAATGGATGGAAAAATAATGATACACAATACCACACCCTCATCGCTGGATTGGAGCTTTTCTTACAACTACACATAGTGAACCTAGATTCCAAAGGGGACTCAAAATTGGTGATAAAGCAGATTAATGATGAATATTCCATTAAAATAGAAGAATTGGAACCTTTCACTGGTTACATTAGGGGATTGATAGTATAGTTCCCTTTTTATCCAACATTACATCATGTTCCCCGATCATAGAATGCTCATGCAGATGAACTGGCTAATGTAGCCACCATCCTCACTAGCCATAATCAAAAGGAAGCAATATTTTGTATCACACATCAAAGAATGGTCTCATCAATCATCATATGTGATATGGAAGAAATAAAAATAGTCATCACCACCCTATAGCATGATGATAAAATTACCAACCCTGGATGGATGAAGCCTATAATTGGATATCTCCTAAATGGGATTCTCCCTACAGATCGTGCTAGAAGGGAACACATTCTACACCGGGAAGAAAATTTCACTCTACATGATGGTCTAAGTGAGAATAAATACCTCTAAATGAGTCTTTGATGGAATCCACCTTATATCCATAGTAGAATGATAGATTCTTGGCATCATGGATGAAGTCCGTGCAAGATCTTGTGGAACCCATCAGTTGGAACCAAAATGTCCCACAAAATTAGGAGGTTGGAATATTACAATAAATCATGATACATGACTATGTGTAATTCACATAGAAATTTCATTCATTCTAGATCCATGTAAACTTAATCCATTAGCCCCTAGAATTGCTACATACAACTAAATATTCATGTTTGTTCTCCATTTTGGGGGATGTATGTTGTGGGGCCATATCCCCCAGCCACTTCTAATAAATTCAATTACATCCTTACTACTACTGACTTATTTTCCAAATGGATGAGTAAATACCCATTAAGGAATTCAGGATGAATAATTTTATCAACTTCATAAAGTCACATCTCATCAATGGGTTCGGGGTCCCTCACACAGTACTGATGGACTACGACACCCACATATGTTCTATAGAATTAAAGATACATTACAATGAGTATAATATTGAGTCCAATCAATCATCTCAATGTCATGTAGTTATAAATTAATTAATATATTCCTCTGATAAGACTCTATTGAATATACTATAGAATATGGTGAAAAAGGATAAGAAGTGTTTGATGGACAAGGTCCTCCATGCTTTATGGGCCTACCATACCACCACTCATACTTCCACATAGGAAACACCATACTCATGGGTGTATGGAAATAAGGAACTATTACCCATAGAGTTCTAGATTCCTTCACTCCGAATAGCCATTTTCATACATCTCTTAATTGATGAACAATCAAAAAATGGGCTAAAAATTTGGAATGGTTGGATGATAATAGATTATGCACCCTTCACAACCTGGAGGTTCATCAAAATCAGTTAGCATGTGCCTTTAATAAAAATATTCTCCTTCAACCATTCCTCTAAGACGAACTGGTGTTGGATCTTAGGGCCCTAATGATGCCAGGAAAAAATCCCCAAAAACTGAAACACAAGTGGGAAGGTCCTTATATAATATATAAGTTTTATCATAATGGATCCTACTCATTGACCACTATGGATGGGGAGCGTGTCACACCAATGACCAATGTGATATTTCTCAAAAAAATATTGTGTGTAGCTATCATTAGATTGGAATCCACATTCTATAATGCCCCATTATTCTTCCTTACTAGATTAAGTTAAACTATACAAATTCATCTAAACCACATGATAATTAACTGTATGGATTTTGTCTTATCCAGATTATTTCAAATTGAATGGTTCCTTAAAAACTATGTATGTCACAATTCCTGATTTTATAATATTTGTAGTGATACCCAATCTACTATTCTTGGACACAACCATATGATTACTTTCCTTTCACGTCGGGTGGTCTATTGTTCTTAGCACATGACATTAAACTTAAAAAAAATGTCTTTATTGCATGTCGTAAAACCTCATGGATCAAAAAATTCCCTTTTCATTATCCTCGGGTGATCTACATCCTTACCGTATGATGAAAAACTACACATATTCATAGTTTTCATCTTTAATCATGTCGAGTCACCCATGTCCTTACCGCATAACATTAAACTACATGGGTTTCCTAGAATTACATATGGATTCGTTATCATTTCCATTGAGATGTGTAGGGACACCTCAATCTTATATCTTGGTCCAACCACCACACAATACAAAATTCCCTTGACCTGCCCTTAAATGCCTCAACATGAAGAGTGGAAACCTTTCCATTACTTGTTTCTCACACCAAGCATAACTCACATGGGATTAAGAGTATCAGTAAGGGCTTCCACACACAAACAAGGAATAATAACTTTTGACATTCCCATCTCGGTTCTGAATGTAATACCTTAATAGGAATACCATGAGTCCTCACTACATGTTGTTAGAGTGCACATTTAATGTCCTTTGCATGACATAAAACTATATACTTCTATGAACCTCACTTGAGAGGACCACTACAGTTGGTGTTGGTCTTCTACCAAACCTCCAACCACTTTATCCCTCTTCAAGTCAGGGATCCGACATCCTTTCTGCATGATGTTAAACTGTATAGTTCTTCAAGAACTATGTGTGGTGTGATTCTCGTTTTCATGAGATATGTATCAATGCCCAGACTTCAATACTCAGGCCAAGTCACAACATCACTACATTTCTATGTCGGTCCATCTTCTTCCTCTCCTGATGATGTTAAACTACATGGTTCCTTGAGATCTTTGTGTGGCTTGATTATTATCATTACAAGATACATAGTGATGTTCAGGTCATCAATGCTAGGCTGAGATAAAACAATTAATTGAAATAATTCCCACCTATATGTATGGTCTGTATTATTTCCCACCTAAGATCTATTTGTAACTTTATTTTTGTCCTCATAGGATACGTAGTGATGTTCGGGTTTCCAACACTAGGCCCAGTCACATCAAATCAACATAAATATACCCCTCTTCATGTATGGGTTAGACCTACATAGAGGACTTCATTAATAATTATGTGTGTCTTGATTCCCATCACTATGGGATACACGGTGACACCCATAATTCCATTCTTGGTCCTAGTCATTATAACATCATTTCAAATTGGGGGATCCCCATCATCATTACATAACATTAAACAACATGTATTTTCAGTACTATGCGTGGTTTAATTCTCATTTTCATGAGATACTTTCATGATTCCAGGACTTTCACCCTTAGGCCCAACTACAACATTTCCATCCATTCACTTTGATTCCTATGTCCATACCGTATGATGATAAACTGTATGGAAATATTTCCTTACCAAATGACGATAAACTGTATGGAAAATTTCCTTACCGCATGACATTAAACTACATGTAAAACATCCCCACTACATGTTGATAAATTGTGTAGACCATCACCCATTTTTCATTTCTTATCAAAGGACCACAAGAACCTTACCTCAGTTATCTAGAGTATGGGGTGCTTATACCATATTTTAAAAGCACCACAATCCATGTTACACACTTCATGCCTTGATTACCTCAGGATGCTACAATCCTTTCATATAATTTTCAAGAAAAAAAATATATCTTGATTCGTCCATGCTATTAATATAGAAGGGCTTGAGACCCACCAACCAGCGACATCTTGGCCCAATATAAAAGGGATTTCTAATTCTTGTGAGCCTAATGTCATCATGGCATAACTCAACCCCTTAGTGTGATCTTAACCTCTACCTATATAACTATCATATATCATTACTCGTAACTAGAGAATCTCAATTTGTGATTTACAACATTTATATCTCCCACTCAGAAGGATGTTAGAGTGATATTGAACTGGGGTATCCTAATTAGGCTCTTGTGTAACATCTCCCATATTATATACATGTGATTAATCACCTTAAACTTCATGAACTTTGATCAAAGTTGTATGACCATAAACTCTAGCCTATAATGATCTAAATTTTATGATCCTAAACTACTTATGAAAGAGACACAAAACTTTTCAGGTTTAATACCCACACAGGGTAACCTAAGAAAAAATAAATTCCTTTCTTTCTAAACTCTTCATCTTCATAATTTAGGAAAAAATTATGGGTAAAACAAATAAGGCATAAAGATCATAGGGCTTACTTTGCAACCCTAGTACAAATAAAAGTTATGATCACTAGACCCCTTCATCTAGGAAAATGTTAGAACAATGAGTTTACATATGTCCTCACTAAAAGAATATATTCTCTAGGTGGTGACACAACCTTTAGGGTGTTCGAACCCTTCTTATATATTATGCTTTCTAAAAATCAAAATTCATGTCTTGGGTGCCTCGGATCACTGTAAACCTTTCATAGCCCATGGAAAAGATATCTAGTTTTAAGGATCCATTTTATTGACTATGAATAAATGCTTATTACTCATACATAGGCATATATAGTCATAAACCAAATGCATCACTCTTTAAAATGGACATTCCAATCATTACGATCCCTGAAATCATCACGACATCACTAAACACCACAGTGTGGCTGAACTACTCCCAATATGACTATCAAATATTATCCTCCCTATCTAAGTTCTTTGGACCATTATTTAAAATCCCCCTTCCAAACTATCTCGACAGATTCAACATCACTAACATTACATCACTATGTTTTTTACCCTTTCTCAAGGATGTAATGAGGCACTCCATTATCAAACCTTGGATAGCCCACACCTTAAGATTTGAAACCATATGGAATTGGGATCAAGCTTCATAATAAATATCTAAACTAACATATGGTGCTAGAACCCTTCCTAGATAGTTTTCATCCCATACCCTACCTCATAATCTAGATGTTTGAGTCTTCATAAATATTTCATATCCCTTATAAAGAAGTGGATTCCATCTTTTAATTGGACATGCTACCGACACATTAGGTCTGTGTCCCACTAACTAAAGTCATCTAGTCTTTGTCAAAAAGAACCATTAATCCTTGTGATCCCTGGAAACACTATGGAAGATCTATGAATCTTAGATTGTTATGGGTCATCCTCGACATGTCTTCCTCATCTCATATTCATGGACTCAAACTTTTGGGTTATGATTTATATCACCCACATTCCAAATATTCAGGAGGACCTATTATCCCTAGTATTTTTACCTCAACCATATTACCTCCAAAAATACACCATGGCCTATGGGAAAGATACCCAACTACAAGGGTCCTTTTATTAACTATTAATCCATGTCTATGGCTCATGAATATGAACCTATGATCTTAAAGCTAATGTGTCACTCTGAAAAAAAAAATACATTCTGACCCATATGATCCCTAACATTATTGTGAAATCACTCAACACCTCGACCTTTTTGAAATACTGTAGGCATGTCTTCACCATATTTCATGATCATATCAATTTTGAGCTAAAATTACCTAAACTATAGTAATATTATATCCTAGATAAAATACTATAAACAAAATTAATATAAGGTATGAGATAAAAGGCCATAAACTAAAGAGATAGAATGTACGAGCTAAAAGACCTCAAACTAATGTGATATAATATCCGAGCTAAATGTATCTAAACTAAAGTGATATTAGGTCCAATATAAAAGACCCTAAACTAAAGAGATATTATGTTTGATATAATAGACTATAAAACTAGGGGAATATTATGTCTGAGCTAAAAGATCCTAAAGTAAAGAGATATTTGGTCTGAGAAAAAAAGACCATAATTTATAGAATTGTAGTTATATGGAGTTCTATGAAATACCAAGAGTCACCTGGTAGACCAAATTCCACCCAATAATACAATAATTCTAAAGACCAAGGTGGTAATTTACATTTCTCATAACTGAGCCCTCATCTCTACTGATGTCGCTCCTGAGGGAGGGGGGTTTGTTGATGCCAAAAAGATCAGAATCAGAAAATTCACAAAGGTAGAAATACATGAATATGGGTATTATTTTACAAAAAAAGAAGGAGAATGTGGAAAAAACTCATATATCATGTGAAACTCTATAAGAATTGCGATCATGTGACCAGCATTGGGTCATGAAAAGGAATTGAGAGTAGTAGATATCCTACAGTAGGTCCCACAAATCCCACTTTTGCAAGTCCTTATGCTCTCACATTCATGCCTAGGACAAACAATGTATGTGTGGTGTCATCTAGGTAATCTCCCCTAGACCACGTGTTTTATCAGTAGCATGCACCTAACAATCCAACCAAAATCATTCTAAAATTAGAGGAAAGATTTCCAAATGTGGAGGCCCCTAGAGGTCATAAAAATATTTCAAAATATCAATGATGGAAAGAATAATTGTCATTGAAAACATAAAAATAAACTCACAAGACCCATGAGCCTCTATAAATTACAAAAAGGAAATAAAATGGGAGGAGGTGGGAGCCTATACCGGTCATTGAATGTCTCACGACATGATCCTGGTGGCTCTCGAGATGACATGAGGCTTTGGACACATGTCTTCTCCATCTCTAGAAATCCCTATGGATTATTATCCTCACCAAGAAAAGAACCTCGGGTATGTCCAAGAAACCATGTGCTTCCCATTTGGAACCCTATGGATAAATAGATGGATCTTCCCATGGCATTCTCGCAAACCCCCATATGACCCATATTGGTCATGTGAGGAATCATCAAGGAAATATAGTAATTGTATTTTACATTACTCATTTAATCTTACATTACTTCCTAATATTTTTAAAATAAAGAAAAGTGGATAAAAGAGTGAGGAGGAAAAATCCTCTCACAATCATAAATCACTTGTGACACACTGAATAAGTATGTTGTGTGGTCTTGCGAGACTCCTAGAAAATCTTCCCTAACCTCATGGAGACCCGCAGACAATTCACTATTGCCTCATGAATTTTCTCAAGAAATGCATCGGGTATCTCATGACGACCTTCCAACATGCACTTTGATCTAACAAAATGCCTTGGACTTGTTAAAATGAAAATATACAAGTCCTTTGGAATATCTTTATGAGTCAAAAAATATCATTAATTATAAATAATCTAATAACGGAGGCATTAATTAGAGGGACTTGCGGTAATTGAAAATAAAGTTACTCCCTTTGACTAACCCATGAAAAAGTCTCAAAATAACACATGATTCCATATCCCTTCACCAACTATAGCCTGGATCCATTCCATATACACTGTGAAAACAGGTAAACAATTGGAGTGGTGATACCTAAAAATACCCCACCCCGTCCTTGGAGAAAAGGGTTGAATTTTTCACATCAAGGGGCATCAGTACACCCCAAGCATTAGAGTGAATTTCTTAGAGCAGTTATTCTTGTGTCTAACAAGTATTCTATTAGGTAATATACCTATGAACTACCAGAGTGATCACACTCCATTCATAAATAATTTCTCATGATCATTCATAGATCATGTGAAGGACATCATGAAAGATGTGAGAAGAACATACCACACATCTTCTGGATCAAGCAAGACTCGAAATAAACTAGTATTGAATAAATATAAGTAATTTTTTATTCAAGGACAAGAACAAAGACTAAAGGTGGAAGAATTAAGGATACAATATTTTTTCTAACCCTAATGTGCTTCGCATGAACAATCCAAGACAAACAATAGCACTAGGACATGTTGTCCATATCTCACAATTCTCCTTCAGAATGTTATTTGGGTCATGAAAAATCCTCCAGGACATGTCAGGGAAAGTCACGTGGTTCCCCCGGGGCACACCACTTTAGTGTCATGAGAAACCCCCTCATCTTATCACTCATACCTTGAAGTTTCCTTCATTTACATCGTCCAACTCATATAATGGGAACCAATCAGGTTATCTGAGTATCATGGTAGCATTTGTGCATGTCAACTAAACCCTCACGACACCATCTAGTCAAGTCATCTGAGAGTCAGTATTCCCTCCAAATATGTCATCTAGGTCTCGTGATGCCCTACAGGGATGTTATCCAATTTAGTGACACCCTATGAGACACATCGTATTGACTCTCATGACACCCTCTATATGTGTGAATCTCGCTCTTGAGAATGACACCGGGACAAGTTGGCTGGTCATGCATCACCCTATAGAGAAGTCAACTTTGATCATGTAAAAATCAGAGGATATTCTACCTAGGTTACGCAAAGTCCTATATAAAGACTAACAAATTCTTAAGTTGTCTTTAGATATGCTAGGCATATACTCTTCAACGTATCTGGATAAGGGAATAATCATCGTGTGTTAGGAAAGCAAGAAATACTAGGGAAAACTCATAGTGTAATATCTGACCAAAATAACTATGTCAACTCTTATTCCTACCATATTCATGATACATAATCCACCCATTCAATGTTCAAGTTCCATTGTGATCATACAGGTCAATCCTAGTGTATAATTCTTATATCTACAAGAAATTACATTGATCACTTACCATCCCTTCTGTATCATAACTTTCATGGCTCCCATAGGAATAGAGAGTTTCATTGGTCATATAACCTTGATCATAAACCTCCAAAAAGACTAGGGAAACCTCATAGTGTAGGCCCTGAACAAAGGAACTATGAAAACTCTAATTCTTTCCATATTAAAGATACGTAGGCCACCTCTTCATGGTTTGAGTTACATTGTAATCATCCAAGGATATCCTAGTATAAAAGTCCCATCCTTACAAGAAATGACATTAATCAGTTGTCATACCTTGTTTCCCATAATGAGTACAACTCACATAGGCTTAGGGAGTTGCATTGGTCATATCATTTTCACCATAAACCTCCAGTAAGACTAGGGAATCCTCATAGTGTAATCCCTAAATAAAGGAACTATGACAACTCTGATTCCTTCTATATTAAAGATGTGTAGGACACCTATCCAAGGTATAGTTCCATAGTTATAATCTAGGGTGATACTATTATATAAGTCCTATCTCTACAAGAAATGAAATTAATAACATTCCATCCCTTGTTTCCCATAACGATAAATGATCATGTAAGCTTAGAAAGCTTCAATAATCAAATCATTTGCATCGCAAGTCTCCACAAACCAGAGAAAAATATGTACATCAATACCCAAAAATTGGCATGATACATTATCCTCAACACAGCATCATCTACCTTTGGGAAAATCCCAAGGGTGTGATTGAACTACAAGAACATTGATTCCCATAATAACTAGAATATGTTGGATGACATCCTAAATCCTGAGATCAAATAAATGTCCATTTTGATGTAATACTTATGAAAATTACATTTATGACCATCGAGACCCAATCATTCCCATGGGCTGATTACTCTAACTCATCCATCAATAGATAGTGAAATAAATAAAATTATGTTGACTCTAATTCCTACAATAGCCAGGATACATTGGATGTCTCCCTGAGGCAGGAGATCCATAATTAAACATATCAGGGAAGTCCTAGAAAATAAGTCCCATATAATGACCAATGAAAATGATTTTTTTTCATCCCTTTTTTCTCATACCGATCATAGAACATGTGAGATTAAGTAATTTCAAAAATCATTCCATGTGCACTATAAGTCTCTACAGTGATAGGTTTAACCTCTATATATTATCCCTGAACAAATTATCTATGGAAACTCTGATTTTTGTTATACATGGGATAAGTAGGAAGTCCCTTCAGGACCCGATATTGAATACATAGTGTCGTAGAGAACCCCTATAAGTCCTCTATGTAAGACGTTAATCTACATGGGTCTAACATACTACCTTGGATTTGGTTTCTATAATAACAAATATATGTAAGATGCCTCATAATGGCTCAATCCCCTCCATGGAATATTAATCACCTACTTGAATGGAAGAATATTTTGAAGCACTTGGTTATATTGCTTCAACACATAAGAAACCACCAATTACAGAAGAATTATAGAGAAAGTTAGATACATATTGATGGATTCACTAAAGAGACTGTAGTCTTTTTCATATGAAAGAGAATTAACCCATGATCATTTTTTAGGTTAATTAGTCTCGTATCGGGATTATGGCGAGATTTGAGAACATATATTAAATCTATAAAACATTCCTGGAGGAGGAAATAATTACCCCAAAAAAACTGGTTTGATGAGCCTGACCTCCCATCCTCTGGACTAATGAGAGTCTCCAAGAGTCACTAGGTCTGAAAACCTTAGTGACTACCTACCTTCAGAAAGTATAACTATACCCAGTTAGGGATGAGGGAACCATTGAAAGTTTCTAGTAAGAGAATAAATGGTAATCTAATGTTCATGATTGTTCACTACACAAATCCCTCACAATAAAATAGTTGGATGGGTCCCATTCATGCCTATAATCCCCAAAGAATCAATTTTGTATATGTTTTGTAAAATCTATCTTTATTTTATAATACTGAAAATATCAAATGATCATTCATTGATGTGTGTTGCATACTTTACATGAATAGTTGAATGATAAAACTATCTCAAAGTATGGATTTAATATTTACTTAATCAATGATCATTATAGTTTATTATGGGTTTTGATGACATGTTAAGATTAGAATGAGTAGAATCGTATATGTGATACAAATAATAGACTCATGTGATAATAAGTAGAGACGTTTTATCTGGATTGAGTGGATATCATATGGTCATTATTATACATAGGGGTGTATAATTATTATGATTCCCTATTACCCAAGGTGGTAAAGATACTTAGAATATTAAACTTTATACATTGATACATATCATACACAAAACTTAGAAATAATCCAATCCGGGGTTGGTTTGGTATGTTGTTGATCTTGTCCTCATTGGAGTTCAACCAAGATGATATTTTTCCACATGTATAAAAAGACAAGATATTTATTCCATCAATTGAGTGGATGATGAAATTCATTTCCATACTTAAATAATTTACATGTGATGTTATAATCTATTATAATTATTAACATGTTATGTAATAATTCTATATAATCAATATACTCAGGTAATTAAAAATGTATGAGTTGAATTATAGTAGATTGGCATTATCTATGTCCAATGATCACTCGATGTGTAAAACATGAGATTTTAGCATCATTTTTTATTTAAATAAATATTATTTTTAATATTTTTCTTCAAACATGACATAGGATTAAAAAAATATGACATGTTTTATTAGGATTAAATTATAGTAAGAAAGTGATGCCTTGGCCCAAAATGACCAAGGAAAAATTAATATTAAAATAAATACTATAGGAGTCTAAAATACAGGATCATATTACAATATTATTCATGCAAGAAAATAAGAGTAGCGGGGAGGTCTTCGAACCAGGTGATGTCTTGATTTACTCCCATGTTTTTCAAACCATCTACAACTGTGTATGCCTCTTGATAAACATGTGTGATGATATAGTTAATATTGATAAGAGAACGAGTGCATTCCATCCAATGGGTAGTAATCATCCAAGAGAGATGTGTTATGCCATTCTAAATCGCTTACATGATGGTTGTTGAGTCACTTTCAATCCAAAGGTTGTTCCAACCAAAGAGCTTGGAAAAGGCAATATCATGTATCAAACTCAGCATCTCAGCTTCAAGGGAGGTGGAAATACACATCTATCCATAAAACATTCAAGGATCTGACTGAGGTGATTCCTGAAGGTAGAACCACATCCTACATGGCTCAAATTTCCTTTGGAGGCACCATAAATATTGATTTTGATCCATATAGGGAGATTATCTCTCTATAACACCTCTAGAGTGTGATGTGATTGACAGAAATTACCATTAATTTGTAGACGTCTCAGGATTCCAAAGTCATGCACAGTATTGTGGAAATGTCCCTTTTGCATCAATCAGCTTCATGTATGGAAATGAGGATTCACATCTGACCTGCATTTTGATTGAGTGAGTAATTGTTATGAAAAATTGCATTTCGATCATACCAGATCACATGGTGGAGATCAGAAACTACAACAAGGAAAAGGTTCTTAATCTTATGAGAGCCTTCCATTTTGGAACATTTCATTAGTTAAGATTTGATAGAGTCAAGAATCAACCATCTATTGTAAAAAATGTCAAAAATATAGTTCAAAGATAAAAAGTAGTAGCACGTGAAAGGAAGATGTGAAAAGTATCTTCTCTGTGTTGATTGTAGATTTTACACTTAGAGCAAAGCTGGATTCCAAAAGATCATAGATAGATCTCAGTGGGAACCTTGTTGTGAGCAAGACGCCTGATGAGATTAAATTTTGAAGGTTTTATCAAAGGTTTGATGAAATGATTTATCCAACTGTAATCTCTTTCAGAGTTAGAGAAATAATGATTGTAGAAATTGTTTGAGTTAAGCATACCGTTGCGAGCAGGCTCCCATTAGGATTAAATTATAGGTATTGATATAACTTCAATAATTATATTCTTATCTTGGTCGGTATAAATAGAGGTAACTTCATTATGAAATAAATATTTAATGAAAATTTTGTGTTTTTTTAATAATAATAAATTGAGAAAATTCAATTAGTATATCAAAACAACTAATAAAATAATGTTAGGATTATAAACCCATTTTATTAAAAATTGACTTTTTATTTGAATTTTTTTTTTATTTTAAGAAACTAAATATATTACGGTTAGAAAAATTTATATTATATTTTTTATATGAATAATATATTAATACTAATTTTATTAGTAATTTATAGGAAATTATATTAATAACAGTTAATATTTTATAATGTAATTTTTATATAAAAATTGTTTTTCGATATAGTTTGTGATTACACTTAATATATAAATTCATAAATTTTATAATTTATTCAGAAAAAATTTATTTATTTTTATGAATAATCATTAAAATATTATCTTAGGATTAGTTTTTTGGATTTTTCTGAAATGATTGATTTTTAGTTAAATAGTGAAAAATAGAGTTTTCATAAATAACGTAGGGTTTCTGACATCATCATAGTATAATTATGACCCAAAAAATCATAAAAAAATTATGAATCAAAACATTGTTTAATTATTAAAACTATTCTTTTAAATATACTATTTTTAATTTATAAAACCTATGTTTAGCTTTTTTGCAACTTAGGTAAAATTTTATTCCAATAAAAATTGTTTTTTGGTCTTTTATTTTACATAAATATTCACATGGTGGATTTCTATTTTGGATTAATTTTAAAGAAACATAACTATTAATTCTTTAGTATTAAAACAATTAAAATTAAAAAATCAAAAACATTGATAATTTCATCCTAAACATATTTTTTTGCATAAAAATACACTTTTTCTATAAACAGTTTTTATGCATTGTGTTCACTAATACTAAAATTAATTTTATTCACCAATGAAAATTTTATTTGATAAAGTTATTTTCATATTTCAAATCATTATTTTAAATTTTTTTAATAATTTTATGTTTAATTTCTTCCATTAAATCATGTTAGTGATGTTTAAAAAATAATTACCATTGTAATAGTAAATTATGATAAAATTTTAAAAGAAGGAAAAAATACTTAAATTTTTGAAAAATAATCTAAATATGTATTTTGAAGGATTTTATATACCAAAGTATCATAAAAACTCCATTAATTTAAAAACATTTACTCACATGCCTTCAATAGTAACTTGTCCTTTTATATTTTTACAAAAAAAATCACTTCCCTTACTTATAAAAGGAGACTTAACCACCCCTTTACATACAATCTAATGTTCAAATAACTATTGAATATATACCTATTTTACCTCTCTTGGAGGACTATACCACATTTTTCATCCCCATTATGCAATTAAAATCCCTAAATACTCTATTTCCAAGAGGTCCTCCAAGAGAATGTTAAAATTCTCAACGTGATTACAAGGCACTGATTAAAAATGAATCAGTAAATTTCTCTTATAAATCTATTTTTCACATTATAATTTAATTAAATAAGTATTATTAGTATAATAAAATTTTATTATTTTAATGGTGTTGTTATTATCTATCCTTTCCACTTACT
The DNA here is from genome assembly GCA_963277665.1 of Viscum album. Lineage (NCBI taxonomy): Eukaryota > Viridiplantae > Streptophyta > Magnoliopsida > Santalales > Viscaceae > Viscum > Viscum album. The sequence goes on from OY728136.1 coordinate 457,624,042, forward strand.
TAAAAATGAAAATGTTGTTCGTCTATACATGTGAAATACCGCCTCCATGAACCCACATATTTTGTTTTTCATAATCTCCTTACATGGATGGTACTAAAAGGGTATTTAATGAATAAATATGATATTTAAAACATATTTAAGATTCTAAAAAGATTAATATTTTCTTACCTTCCTCTCATTCAATGAAAAATGGAAATATTTTTTGTGTGTACATACAGACTACCACCTCAATGAATGGACCTATTTCAATTTTCATCACCTCATTATATGGATGGTTTCAAAAAATTAATTTATGAATATATATGATATTAAATATTAATTTATGTAATTATTATGATTCTATAAGGATAAAGTAGTAATTAATGATAATTGTAATGTAACATGTTGATATTAGTAAATGGCCCAAAACAAGCTCTTGATGGATTCCATTTTTGAAAAACATACCCATGACTTCAATGGAATGAAAATGGGAATTAATAAATAATTTAATTAAAAATTATTATAATATCTAAAATAATCTACTAATTATGAAATCATTATCAAATAATGGTGTCTGACATCTCTGTTATGAAACACAAAAGAAACAATCAAAATTACCACCAACTGATGATGAAAATAAACAATAAATAACAAATATATTTTTCATTAAATGAGTATAATCGATTCAAAAAAGGTAATATATATTAATAATTATCTAAAATAAGTTATTTATATGTTTATGTTTATTATATATGAGGTTAAATAACTTTCATGAATATTGGGAGTAAAATATAAGGGTTTCCTAATCTAAATTTTCATTCATTTGGATATGTTCTATATTGACCACCTTATTTATTTAAGTGGTGTATATAATTCCTTGTGACTATATGTTACCATATAATTTAAGAAATTAAAGTTATTTACAATTCTATATCATGGTATTCCCTAAAATGTATTCTAATTTAAATGTTACCTAAGCTGTAAGGGTTTCTTTTCCAATCTCACTTCATTTTGGTCGAGAATATTTCTCCTCCAAATCATTATTTTTATTCCATCCAATGTTATCCTTAATTATTTTAAAATATAAATATTTATTATATATTTTGATCTTTATATTAATCTTTACCTATTTTCAAAATGAATCCATATTACTCTTTTAACAATGTGTTCATCAATAAAGATAATTTTGAAAATGTATTAGTGTTCTTGTCATTTATCTTCCACTCTACAATTGTAGAAATAACCCTCAATTATTTTTGAAATTATATTTTTCAAGATTTAAATTTTGAAAGTATGTTTTAAAAGTTATTTTTTAATATTATTTAAAATTATATATACATGTTCTGAATTCATTTTTGATTAACTTTGAATTTCATTACAAATTGTGAAAGGAGTCTTCTTTTAAACATTCTCCATACTAACACATTTTATATCATCCTTCATCATATTTCATTAAGAAAATTCCTCTCCATGTTTTCAAGTTTTTTTAAGTAAATTTGTATTCCCATTTATTTGTAATTATCTTTTCTAAAAAGGGCATAAAAATGTAATGGAAATGTCTCCTTCTTTCTCCAAGTAAATTTTTAATGGCCTTAAAATGGTGTTTTTTCTTATATTTCAATATCCTTTAAAGTTTCTCATGTTTCACTAGGTATATTCTCTAATAATACCATCTACCTTATTTATATGGATTTATTATGATCCTATTATTATATATATTGACTGGGGAATGTATTGACATCCATAATGTTTTTTATTCTAATACAGTTGTTTATTGATTAATAAGGAAAGTTGATTATGAATTGTATTATTATTCATTTATTTTATAATATGAATGAATTAGAATTATTATGTGATGGGTGGGGCATGTAATAACCCCTCAAGGAATTTTTATGTATCATGGGACAAACTAGCTTGGGTATCTGATGAATTATTTATCTATTTATGTATGATGTCTTGGAACGAGGCCTAAATGGTAAGATTATGATGTCCAATATTATGAATTCTATCACTATAAAACATATTATTGTTATCCATGTGATTTTTTATGTTTTTATTACATCTAAAGATATATTCCTCTTTCATTATATTAGATATATGTCATTTTAGTTATTTTTTATCTCTTCCATATTATTCATTCCTTGGTTATTCTATAATAGATTATCTTCTATTATATCCCTTATCAAAAAAATGAGCTAACCCTTTTTTATTATACCAAGGGTACCCAGAAGTGGACTCTAATTGGTTTTGGGGATATAATAGAAGTAATAATAATTTTCTCACTAGAATTTTAAGTTATATTTCATGTTTTCAAATGTAATATGGGAATCATATATGTGTCTAGTATCCCAAGATTGTTATACTGTGTGATCCTTTGGGATGAAATCCAATATATATTGTACCCATGTATTAATTTAACCATCGTATCTAGTTTATTGGAGCTATGGATGCTTTATATTTCATAGATATATGGATTATGTAAGCATGCATATAATTTATGTGATATATCCTATGTCATATATGTTCATATAGAGATATGAGTATGTTTTGTTGTGTTAATGTTATACCCCTTTGTAAATTGAGTATCATTGATATTTTTCTAATTCTATCTCTTTGATTACATCTATAAATTAGGGAATTAATATTTTTATCGATGTTATGATTGTTAGTTGGGACACATAGTTAGGTATTTGAATGAGGATTAAAATATTGGACAAAGTGTGTGTTCCTAAATGAAGAGTGTTTGAAAAAAATGTCCAATTCAATTTGTATTGATTCACAAAGAGTAGTGAAGTGTTAAAAATATTCCTCATAGTATTTTACTAAAAGTGGTAGATTTTTGGATATTCACTAAAAGGGATGAATCATATTGTACAATTCATCTATATTGTAAACCATAGTAAAAATATAATGAATATTGTAACATATGATTTTGTTATATCATTAAAGGCATAAAGATGTATGTATATTGTGGTATGACTTATGTCATCGAATATGATATGTGATATTGGGTGCATTAACTACTTTCACATATTACTAATCATTCATCATTAGTTATGAATCATAGATAAGATTCATTTATTTCATGAAAAAACCTATTAAAGTCATTGAAATGTTTAATAATTATAATACTTCTACAATATTATTTTATGGGTATTTTATTGCATCTTAAAAACATTTCCAGCAAATTAATAACTTCTTATATTAAATAAAGGGGTCCTATATAAAGGATTTCATACTCTTATTTTGTGTGTGCGGTCATTATTTGTGCTAAGGTAAAATTCCCTTCCATACATTATCTTCATTTTTCTTTGAGTAGAAGTTTTTAGCACACCTTTTGAGTTTAAGAGATCTATGAATAACATATAAGGATACAATTATTCAGTTTACTACTTGTAGAGGAAATAATCATTTAGTTATCACTAAGTGATCTTACTCAAACATACTCCATCAAGAAATATCGATATATTACAAACTATAAATGAGTTACACTTATATATGTTATGCTCTTCAATTTTATGTTGATTAGATAATGATATATCATGTATTTAATTTGTTTCATAATATTTTTATGTGAATGGTATGTATTTAAAAATCCAACTAAGGGGAAATAACTCATTGTTCCTAAATAAGGTTGAAGTTGTAGAATCCACTATTCTCTTATGTATCTCCTTATTTGGATTTTTTCCAACTCAAGTCCTGAACCATTTTCACTAAATAAGCACTTCATCCATTAGAAATTAATACTCATATGCAAGGGTTACTATGGGATTAGGGTTACATTAAATGATTATTGTGCATATAGGATTGTACATAATAAAGTATGGAGGGATGATTTATATATTATAATATTTAATTTAATAAAAATACCATATAATAAACCATGAAATAAATACTTAAATTAATTAATTAAACACAACTCATATGCAAGTCGGTCAAAGATCATGTTATTCAAAACATGCAGTGGTAACCATATTTACTATGGATAACATTAATTTCCAACCATTTTATTTATGATAAATTTAATTTAATCAATAAATTAATAAATTAATTCCTTGTATTGTATTCTAAAAAATTAATAGTTCCTAAAATATAATAATAATCAAATCAGTTATTATTTAATGAATTTAATTTTTTTAACATAAATTGATTAAGTACAAGATGTATGATATGAAGGTCGTGTGGAATGTATTATATAACATTGAATGTGATACTAGAATTTAATATACCACACAATTCTTGTATCAATTACCATATAATACATATCTTATAATTCCACATAGCATAAACCGACATACACAACATGTTGTTTTGAATGGTTAAATTATATAGTACTATGACTACACAACATTCCATTAATGTATTTTCTGTAAACCTTTTGAAAATTGTGTATAGTAAAGGGTGAATAATGGATGGTTACGCATCATGTGTTGGTAGTCAATTTCCTATTGTGTAATAACACCATGTATTGTTCCACATGACATGTTGAACATCATTCAGTGTGTACCTTGTGTGGAGTGTCTTTTTTCACACTGGGTGTACTCTATTTCATGATACGTTTTGGGCTGGTGGTCAATATGTGGCATATATATATTTACATGGTGTGTACCTTGTGTGGGGGTACACAATGTGTATTGAAATGAAACAAACCATGTTGTCTATATAAAATGATGTACCATATGGGAAATCAATACACATCATGTAATGATGTTATATATTGTTCCACACGAAGTATCATAATTTACACGGTGTGTACCTTGTGTTGAGAAGATCCCATGACACAACATGTAATATCTCGCTACTACTAGGAATATTATTAGTAAATCAACACTTAATAGAAGAAACAAAATTGTATCTCTATCCTACGATCTGCATTCATAAATTTAATAAATATATATGAATTAGAATTAAATAATTTGTTTAAATATTGTGTACTTTACATCGAAGGACCATTTCATCACCTTTATATTCCAAAAAAATTATTCACATATGTTTTAGGATGGTCATGGATGTGGAAGCAGAATAAAATTTCACTTCATGAGGTATCCATAGGATGATGAATCACCCACTATACAAGTGGGACTCTCCTTCACTCCATGGTTTACTAGCTCCTCACTATGCTATGAAGGAATAATGAAGAGATTTTAGTTTGGTAGGATACTTGGTTATGTATCATGAAACCATATTGTCACTACCATCATATGGAAGTGGGATTTTATAGGCCTTGAAAGGTGATCTTTGATGATGCATGCATTAACTCCTCTATTATGACACATGAGTTAATTCCACAGCTAGTTCTTATATCATATGACTAAATTCAACAAACCCCTCTTTGTTACATCTCATGTAATGAATCCTTTCAATGGTAGCCTTCAAAAAATAAAGAAATAAATGTTAACACTTAATTTTCAGATTTCTACTATAATAGATTTTCTAAATGATTCATATTATATGATTTATGGAAAGGTCACGTTCTACTATTACAAAATCATTCCTTGAGATATCATAATAACCCTTTGTTATTTTTCCTTTCATGGCCATACAATTTAACTGCTATTGTATTATATGATAGAAACATGTATTTTTTATGAAATATTATTTCATTTATTATGAAACCTTATCAATCATAGGGTATGACATAACCTTTATGGGTCTTATGAATATGTCTTAATGGAACATATACACCCCTTTATTCTTCCACTTACACTAAATACCTAAATACTTTGTGTATTTTTCACCTTATGTTATATCATATATTCTAACATGTGAAACCATATCCAAAACTCATTTGGATATATGTTGGGAAAAAATCCCTCAAGGTAACAATGGAGTTTTTTGGTCTGATTGTGTTTATTGAAAAATTAGGTTTAAAAGATATGTTATGGATATCAAAAGAGATTATTTACTACATATGTTGATAAAGATCCAAGACAGGGGAATGGATTCCATGGAAGTGGTACAGAAAATTGTGTACATATGGTGATGTTATTTCCCTATGTTTTCCAAATTTTTGGGGTCCAAATTTTGGAGTTTGGATAGAATTAAAGAAAATGGATTTCCATGAAGGCCTTATTAAAATATGTGAAAGGCATGAATTTCATGAAGAATGGTCTTCACAGAGGTTATTTTGCAAAGGCGCGAAGATTCTGAAAGTGAGCCCACAAGTATGATGAGCATCACAAATGGAAAAGGTGATGAGCATATCGAGTGGAGCATTGTGATGGTGCGAAGAGTTTTATGGTGATCTCCATGATTACGATGAGCATCATGAATGGGAAATTTCTGTGGATCTTCATGAAAAAGTAATCACTTAAGCGGAAAAGTTGGAGCATCGTGAAATGGTGATGATGTGGCCAGAAGGTTCTGGAAATAGTGTAAATGCCAATAAATAGGCCTCTACCTCCTTCAAAAAATTATTGAAACTTAAAACAAATTAATTCTCAATAATTGAGAAGGTGGTTTGTGAAGTGTGGTTCGTGAAGGTGATATGGGAAGAATTTCACGATGGCTATAAAATCCAACCAAATGTTTTGAGCATCACAAAAGTAAGGAAATTTATAAAGGCTAAGTAAGACTCATGAAAGGAAGAAGCTTCAAGAATTATAGTTGAGATTCATGAAAGAGGTTTTCTTCATAGATGATAAGTGAGATTCATGAAAGGTAGGTCCTTCACGAAGGCTATTAGAGTTTCACGAAATAGGAGCTTCGTGAAGGCAGTGAGCATCACGATAGTGGTTTAGAAGGCATTTTCCAATGAATCTATGGTAAAGTGGTATTCATTTATTGTATGGAAGTGGAAATTCAAGAAAGCATCCACATATTAGTGAGGATATATTCATTAGATATAATTAATGGACCTAAAATTCCATAAAATATGGGTGAATCCCTTCCAAGTGCAATGAGTAAAGGAAGAGGAAGGCAGGGATCTATTCCACTAGTAGTTGGCTAGAGAAAGAGATATAGGGAGTGACCCTTGGGAATGGAGTGAGAAGACCCTAAACCTTTTAAGGGAAGTGAGCCTGAGTATAGATATGATTTATCCCAAACCGCCATTCTTAGCTATAATCCTTAGTGTATTTTGTATAGTCGGCAAATTGTCATCGTATATTCCTTAGATATAGCCCAGTGAGGGTGAACCAAGTAAATATAGATATGACTCACGCATGATTTAATTTCCACTCATACATTGCTACGGGAAAGAGATAGAATAGTGTTTTGTTTAATGATGAAATAATATCCAAAGCAGCAGAAGTTTTAATCTGTCATTCCATAATTAAACCCCCCTCTTAGGGTATTAAACCTAATTGGGATAACAATTAGTATCAGAGAGAAACGTTGAAATTCAGTGGTTTTCTCTTAATAGAAGAAATGTAGGTTGTCAATCACAAATGGATTCCAATATTCAATGGGACCAATTTTCAAATATGGAAGAATCAGATGCAGTACTACTTCGGATCATTAGGAATGGATGTCTTTACAACAGTTAGTCATGGAATATTAGCTAATATTGACATTGGTGCTTTATTAGAAGCTAAATGAATAGAATTATATGTAAATGATAAGGTAATCAATGATTTATGGGAGACTTATCAAATGAAATTTATAGGAAAGTGATTTCATGTAATTAATCACATTCTATTTGGGAGAATTTGTTGAATATTTATGAGGATGACCCAAAATTCATAGAGGCAAAGCTACAGGTTCTATGGAATAAATATGAGGATCTCAGAATGCACCCCAATGAGCATGTTGATACATTCTTTGATCGGGTGAATGTTGTTTTGGAAGACATGCTCGGTCTTAGATAAATTATTGAAGATATAACTATTGTTAAGGGAATCTTGATAAATCTACCACCTCATTTTAATCCAAAGGTTTTTTTATTGGAAGATAAAGATCCAAAGGAACTAACATTGGATAGCTTGCATAGTAAACTTGTAGCATATGAAATGAGAAATGATGATAATGATGTTGTGGAAAAGGAGAAGTCCAAAGAAGTGGAATTCAAGGCCATGAAGAAGCTCACCATTGAAGATGGATGTGAAGATGAAGAGACAGATGAGGAGAGGTCATTCCTTTCATCAAATCTTCAAAGAGGAAAAGGAAAGTTCAAAGGGAAACTTTTTTCATGCATGTTTTTGATGTAGAAAAGGCTGGGCATCTTGAAGAAAGGTTCCCCAAGAAATTTCATGAAAATGAAGAGGATGAAGTTAAAATTCCCATAAGGAAGCATTGAGCCTGTGTTAAAATAAAGAAAACTTGTATTCAAAATTTATTCAAAAAAATATCTTCTTTCAAGAGAAGATGAAAGTTTAGAATAATCTGAGCCAGAAGAGTTGGAGGATTGCAATGATCATAATGCAGATGATATGGTGGTTGTTTTCAGTAATTCCCAAACAAGTAAATAAAGTGACAGTGAAGAAGAATAAGTCGAAGGAAGAGTTGACATTTAGGTTGAATTGGAAGATTCTCTTGAAGAGATAAATGTTTGGATATCCAAAACAAATAGAGCCAAAAAAAAGCGGTTCATGATGATAAACTTATATACAACAGTAGGAAGAAGAGAATTTTGAGATGATTGAATAAATTGAAAAACTGAAGTCATCAATTCCAAAGAGCTCAAAAAGTTTTTTGAGTAAAAACTCAAGATTGAGGAATAGAAAAGGGAAATCGATAGTTTAATTAACATTGGAAAATACCAAATCAAGCATATCAAAGAACATGAAGAGGATTTTTTCAGCCTATGATGAAGTGTTAAGGATCAGGAAAGAGTCTTAACTCATAGTACAATATCATAGAAGAATATAATTCAGGAAATAGATAAGATGTAGTTGGAGCATTGAGGTATAGCAGAATAAAAGCAACATTCAAATCCAAATAATAAGGCTGGTAAGAGGGTTGACTAAAAACAAAGAGGTGTAATGATTAATGTCATTTTGCAAGGACCCACTCTGAAATTAAAGATTAATTTGGGTGTAAAGAAGAGTTATAATATTCATATATCCTAAGGAACAACTAGTTATGTAGAAGTGACATGCATGAATTAACCTCACATCAGGTGTTATTGTTGTTGGATGATGAGACACTCATAAAATTTTTGTTCCATAGCCAAGAGATATCAAAAGGGAACATGAACAAAAATGGCAGACAAACAGAACACAATACTATAGAACATAATTTGAGAGTAGTTGTTTTTGGTGTGGAGGATTTGGACACATGGCTAGATATTGTACATAAACCATGCATAGGAATGTGCCTAAGTAGAGTCAAACTGGTCGAAAACACAATTCAAAGTACCATCAAGTGAGATGAAAATGGAAAATTGGTTTACTGTATTGTAAGATGAATCTAGTACATAATACAATGAGGAAGATAAATATCATCAATCCATTCTAGGTATGAAGTCAAAATAATGGATCAATAAGAAAATATATGAGTAGGAAGTAGTTTCAGAGATTTCTTTTAAAGCATCAGAATGCACTATAATATGGATCATTGACAGTGGATGTACCTCACCTATGACAATAAATAAGGATCTGGTGACTGGAATCAGGCATGATAAATATGGTATCGTAATATTTGGAAATGATAAAGGCTTGAAAATTATTGTCTCTAGAAAAGCAAATTTTGGGGGGAAATACATGAGATGTTCATATGTATTAGTTGTTAAAGGTATCAATCACAACATGCTGAGTGTCAGTCAACTATGTGACTCAGGGCATGCCATAATATTTTCCAAGAAGTTATGTTTCATCAACAAAAAATATGGTGCAGTTGTTTTACAGGTAAAGTGTACAAAAGAGAATCTCTACTTTCTGAGTGGAGAAGAAGGTATGTGATGTCTATCCAATGAAGAAGAAAACAAGCTATGGCATAAACATCTTTTCCATTTGAGCCAAACATCAATGAAATATTTGGTGAAATGTTATGATGCTTGAGACCTCCCAAGATTATCATGTGATCATACTCAAATGTGAGATGCTTGTAAACAAGGGAAGATCATTATGAAGATATATAAGGAAAAAAGAGAAAAGGTCAATAAAATTGCTAGATTTTGTTCATATTGATGTGTTCAGACCAATTTATCCAAGAGCTATTGATGGGAGTAGATACAATGTTATATTCATTGATGATTTTAGAAAAATTGAATGGGAATCAATCGTCACCCACAAGTCTGGGGTGTTCATTTGCATTACAAGATATTGATGGGAAGTTGAAATGATGCTAGGTTAGAAATATATATGTTTATAATAGATAATGGAACCAAGTTCACAAATTTCCATGTGGAGGATTATCTAGAGAAATATGGGATAAGGCACCAAGTTTTATTAGTAAAAATTCCATAGTAGAATGGAGTAGTTGAGAGAAGAAATCATATTATCAAAAATATGGATAGAATAATGATCATTGAGAAAGACTTTCTAGAGAAATTTTGGAAATAATCAGTTATGAAATCTATCTACGCATAGAATAGAGAATTACTATGTCTAAAATAATAGAAGACTCTTTATGAGATATGGTATAGAATGAATCCATCATTGAAGTTATTTAGAGGTATTCAGATGTAAGTATTTTATTCTCAATATGGAGAAACACAAGAAGTTTGAGTCCCATGGAGATGAATGGATATTTCATGGATACTCAATGAAACATAAAGAATATAAATGCTTCAATAAGCGGTTGGAAAAGGTAGTTGAAATTCATCATGTAACTATAGTGTAAAATGATAAAAATATTCATAAAATACATTATCAGTCTCAGGAGGATAGTGATGAATAGATAAGAAGATCAGGGGATGTTCCAATTCTATATGCTGATTTAGAAGAAGATTCAGATAATGAGAAGGATGAGAAGAATTGAGTATCTGTACAAATACTGAATAGAAGAGATTAAATTGATAGACATGATATAATTGGTGAGCAGACAACACCAGTTCAAATGAGGAGTATAAAGACTCCAGATCTAGCATCTTACTTATCATAGGTAGAGCCTAAATGTTTTGATAAAGCAGCCAGATATGATAATTGGGTTCAGGATATGAATGAAGTGGTTGACCAAATTGAGAAAAATCAGACACGAGAAATTTCTTTAAGGCCAACAGATAATAATTTTATTGGCACTAAATGAGTATTTCGCAACAAAATGAATGAAGATGGTGTGGTAATTCGAAAAAAAGCATGACTAGTGTGCTAAGGGTACTCCCAAATAGAGGGTATGTATATTGATGAAAAAATTTCACCTGTTTCAAGGATATATAAAATTCAATTATTCTTATCCATTGTAATGAAAGAAAGGTCAAGGTTTTATATATGGATGTCAAGTCATCATTTCTAAATGGGGTTCTCAAAGAAAAAGTTTTTATTTAGAATCCAGATGGTTTTATCATTCATGAAGATGAGAACATAGTTAGTCGGCTGAAGAAGGATTTATATAGATTGAATCAAGCACCAAGATCATGGTATTCAGTGCTAGATCAGTTTCTGAAAAATCTCTTTTTTCACCATGGTGGAGTTGATTACAATCTATATGTCAACCATGATAGTAATCAATGGATCCTGGTGACTATATATGTTTATGAAATAATCATTGTAGGATCAGATGAAGTGAAGTGCAGACAGTTTTCTGAATTCATGAAGCATGAATTTGAAATGTCGGTGATTGGTGAACTGATGTTTTTTTAGCTTATAGGTAACATAAGGAAAGAATGGAAAATTAATTTCACAATATAAATATGCCAAGGAGGTTTTTAGAATATTTGGAATGGATAATTATAGGATATGATGACTCTGGTTACTAACTAGATGAAACTATCATGGGATGATGAAGGAAAAACGGTTAATTCAACAAAATATAGGTAGACCATTAGAAGCCTATTGTACTAGAAAACGACATGATTGGATATTATTTTTAACTTAGGTCAAGAATCATGGTATCAATGCAATACCAATGAAATCCATATGACTGCAGTGAAAATAATACTTCGGTATATCAATGGCATGGTGGATTTTGGTTTGATGTAAAATAAAAAATCTCAACCTAAGTTATTAGGATATGCAGATGCAGATTGGGTCGGTTCAACAAATTATAGGAAATCAGCATTGGGTGGTGCATTCTATCTTGGTGGGTTATATTTTTCTTAGATAATAAAGAAATAAGATTTAATTTCTTTGATCACCGCAGAAACTGAATATATTGCATCTACTCAAGCATACACGCAGTCATTGTGGATAATGCAGTAGCTTGATGATATGGGAGTAGAAGTGAAGTCTCCGATCATAATTCACTGCAATAATTCAAGTGAAATAAAAAAAAAACATTCAATCACTCATGGACAAAGAACATTTAAATCATGTACCATTTTATCATGGAGAAGGTGGAGCAACGACTTGTGAAGTTAGAGTATGTGCCAATATAACAATAGGTTGTAGACATTCTAAAAAAATGACTTACCTAAAGAAGTGTTTGAATGACATCGACTGGATCTTGGAGTTCAGTCATCTCCCCACACTTAAAAAAGTGTGTACATGAGACCCCTCTCCTGACGTATGGAGGTTTTTTCCCTAATGTACTAATTTTTTTTATTTACCCTATTGCATACAACAATGACATGACCTTCGGGTTTGTTGAAAAAGGGAGAGAAATTGTGAATATCAAAAGGGATAAAAAGTATTAATCAAGATAGTGGATAATCTTATACATAGTGCAGTGAGGTAGGGGGAGTTTTAAATCTCATGATGCCTGAAGTGATCAATCAAAGAATATATATCATGACAGATGGAGTTCGTGATGAAATTAGTTGAGAGGTTTTGGAATGAAATGATTCATTTATGAACATTTAATGAAACTCTTGTATCTCACACTGAGCATGTCTCGTGTGGTCTTAGAGTGTGTGTTGAGTAAATATTTTATCACTATAAAAATTACAAGAAGAGAATTTTGGTATAATATGGAAGAAGCTTCAATGGAGTATCAAAATGTGAAGAGCTATCACTAAACCCAAAGGGGGAGATCGTTGGGAAAAATCCATCAAGGTAACATTGGAGTTTTTTTGGGTTGATTTTTTTTGTTGAAAAAGAAGGTTTCCAAGGTATGTTGTGGAGATCTAAAGAGATTTTTTACTATGTATATTGATAAAGATCTAAGATATAGGAATGGATTCCATGGAAGCATTACAGAAAATTGCTTACACAAGGTGACGTCGTTTCCCAGTGTTTGCCAAAAAAAATTGGGTCCAAAATTTGGTGTTTGGATAGCATTGAGAAAAGTGGATTTCCTTAGAGGACTTATTAAAATATGGAAAAGGAATGAATTTCATAAATAATGGTTTTCGCAAAGGGTATTTCACGAAGGTGTGAAGATTCTAATGCTGAGCTCCGCGAGTATGACGAGCATCATGAATTATGAAGGTGAGGAGCATCATGAGTGTATCATCACAGTGGTGTGAAGATTTTGATGATGATCATCGTGATTATGATGAGTATCTCAAATGGGAAATGTATGTGGAGATTTGCAAAAAAAAAGGATCATCATAGTGGAAAATTTGGAGAATCACTAAATGGAGATGATGTGGCTGAAAGGTTCTGGAATCTGTGGAAACACCTATAAATAGTACTTTACCTCCTTCAGAAAAGTAGCGAGACATAAAAAAATATTAAAGATCTGGAATTGCAAAGGTGGTTCTTGAATGGTGGTTTGCAAAGGTGATATGCGAAAAAGTTTGTGAAGGCTGTAAAATCCAACTGAATGTTCTGAGCATCAAGAAAGTAAGGAAATTTGTGATGGCTAAGTAAGACTCAAGAAAGGAAGGAGCTTCGTGAAGGCTAGTTAAGCTTCATGAAAGAGGTGTGATTGGTGAAGGCTAAGTCATCTTCGTGAAAGGTAGGGGATTCACAAAGGCTATTTAAGCTTCCTGAAAGTGGAGCTTTGTGAAGGTAGTGAGCATCCCGAAATTTATTCAGCAATCATTTCCCATGTAAAGTGGTATTCATATATTGGATGAAAGTAGAACTTCAACAGTGCATCCACATACAACTGAGGATGTATTCATTAGTGATAATTAATGGAGCTATAAGTCTATAAACTGTGGGTGATTCCCTTCCAAGAGCAGTGAGCGAAGGAAGAGGAAGACAATGATCCTTTCCACCGACAGTGAGCTAGAGAAAGAGACATAGGGAGTGACCCTTAGGAATGCAGGGAGAAGACCCTAAATCTTTTAAAGGCAGTGAGCTTAGGTATAGATGAGATATAGCCCAAACCACCATTCTTGACAATGAGCCTTAGTGGATTTGGTTCAATCAACACATTATCATTGTATGCCTCTTGGATGTAGCTCTATAAGGGTGAACCAAGTTAAAATTGATGTGTCTCATGCATGGTTTAATTTTCACTCATACATTTCTACAAGAAAGAGAGATAAGAATGTTTTTTTTAACGAAAAAACAAGATCTGAAGAGGTAGAAGTTTTAATCTGTCATACCCGGATTCACCCTCATCTCTTAGTATTTAACCTCATTGGGCTAACAATATCTTCCAAAAATATTTTCGGATGTTATCATTAACAGTAATGCGTATATAATGTGACTATTTTTTATACATTTTTTCCACATAACTTCTTTAATTTAGTTGTATTTTATTTGACAAATTTTTTTAATTGATTAATTTATAATTGTTGTTTGTTAAGAGTTAAACTAATAAAATATTTAATTATATGTTTAATATATGTTTTTATGATTAATTATATTTTTTTATAATTTTTATTTATTATTAAATTTTTAATAATCATTTAAAATAATAAATGAAATGTTACTGACTAAAATAATTTTATGCTTATACATATTTTATTCTCATTATTTTTTTAATTATTTAATTAATTGGAGAAAAGTTTTGAATATATTCTCTTTAAATAATTTAATAAATAGAAACATTTAGTTTTAATTACATTCTTTAATAATTTGTATTATTTATTTATTTTGATAATTAATTAATCAATTAATAATTTTAATTAATTTTATTTATATTTTTAAAACATTTTTGAATTTAAAAAAATATATACTTTACTTTTGATTATATTTTAATATTTTTTTCACTAAATTTTTTTTAACAAAAGTATTTTTTTACCTTCAATTACTTCTTTTTCTTTTCAAATTTTAAATATATTTAACATAAATTTTTAAATCATTTAGTGAATTATTTTGTTTTCATTTATTACTTTTAATTTCTACTATTTAACTACATTGGATGAGTGTATTTTGTTTTGAGAAAAAATGCAATAGTAGCCCATACAACAGACAAAAATTAGCACATGGCCCATATGAGAAATGACTTTCACGTAAGATAATTTCAGTGTGGAAATTAATTCAAATATTCTTGGTAAAATAAATTATTATTCTTCTATAACATAAATTTCATAGTGTAAGAGTTTTTTTGGATGAGTAAGATATTTTTTCTTTTCCTATAAGATAAATTTCTCTATTTTCAGTAAATCAATGGGAAGATGGATAAGATAATATTGAATATCATAAATTATCCTATGTGGACAACAAATGAATAAATTGGGGGAAACCATGTATGAATAAAAAATCAGGCATGAAGACAATTGCAAACAGAACCCTAAGTTATATTCAATCATCGAAGAAGAAAACTGATGAAAATAGAATCATTTGAACCATCTGGAAGTGAGACTGAGTGGGGGTTGAGGATTCTTGATCTGGTTATAGGAATTTGCAATCAAGCTGGAAAAGATTCCATTTGTTGAAGATGACCATGCTGAATCGATCTACCCAAGTCGAGATGTTTCATCTGATTTAATGAAATTAAGTAAAGTCACCTTCGAGATTTGAGGCCACCACCGTTACATATGACCCGCCATCGCAATTTGATGGGGAACCGAGCTGCTAGTGAAGCTTGACCCCCTAATGAGATCATGAACCACCATTTAAGGTCAATGATGCCTCCACTATGAACCAAATCTGACATGGCCACTACCCATTGTATTCACTAGCACTACCATTGAGAACCAGGATGAGTCACAGTGATTGTTGAGGATGGGTGAAGTTACTAAAGATGAAAATTGAGATGGGTTTAGTGTCGAGCTGAGGGATATTTCCATCATTATTTGATGATCCTCAACTTTAAGCTAGATTCACCCATGCCTCAATGAGAAGATGAAAATCCTGGTCGAGTCCCCACTATTGATAACCACCCTCAATGGATTCATGTTGATACTTTTATTTAGTTTGTAAGAATTTATAGAAATGGATGAACAGAATTTGAAGTAGAAAGGTGTGTGTAGATATGAGTTTGTTTAGTTCATGGGATTCAAAGATGAATTATTTTGGGATAATTGGACCATGCATCGTTCGTCTACAGTTGAAGAAGGGTTCATATGGGTGTGTGTGGACCAAGTTTGAACCAAGGAGATAGGAAAATATTGGTGGATTTTCTAGTGTTATTAGACTTATAATTTTGATTTGCTAAATTTTATTGAAATGTTGTTAGTTTTTTATACTGTTTTCAGGTATGTTGATAAAGATGAAGGGATTTGATACTTCTCAATGTTGTGGTTGTGAAAATGTGTGAAGAATGCACACAAGGTGCTCGAATTAATTTATCAATGGAGGTTTCTAGTCATTTTGAGTTGAGAGTCGAGTTGGTTGAATGGAAACCTAATATTAGGATATGTCCAAGCAATACCGCTCGGAGTAGAGCTTTTTTCGATACATGGGAATATTGGTATTGTGAATTATTTTTTTGAAGCATGTTAGTACAAGAAGATGGTGGATGAATTTTGATGAGTACAAGCAGGTCCAGGTGAATTCTGGCTAGATTCATAGGCATATGATTTGTTTATTTGAAGAGGGAAGATGTTTTCACATTATATTCAGACAAAAAATTAGGCAAGCCAACAAGGAGATGCCACTTGGAAAGAAAGAGTAGTGAGCCATTCCAGATGATAGAAATTTTTTTAATAATAAATTAAAGGATATATATTAGATTAATTTCTGACAGAGGCGAAGACCATGGGAGATAACATGTAAGAAAAACACATTATTCAAGACACTAGAGTGGAGTGATGAAGACCAGAGCCAGAGATCTTTTGGAAAGATCAAAGAATGGTTGTTTCCAAGCATAGAGATGAAGATCGAACACTGATCTCATTTTATGGACAAGGCCAACTAATTTTTCATTATTCGATCCATGATTTTTATTCTTTTTATTTTGTTTTGAACTTTTATATTTTCCATAAAACAATAATTTTTACCAGATGTGCAATTGTTAGATAATCGATTGATGTTTTATAATTGTTGCTCCATCATTTCGTTTCACTTTCTCTTCCATTATTTAACTCTGATACATTGTTGATCGATGTGTGTTTTTCATCAAGTGTGGTTTGTTAGGTCAATTTGGTTAGCATTTTCTTGTTCAATTCTCATTGTTGAAGCTTCTCAATTTTTGATCGTGAATTGTGAGTATATCAGTTTAAATCTATCAAAGTGTTTGGTGATCGTTGAATACTTTTACTAGATCTTAAAAAAAGAATGTTAAAAATTACATCTTAGTAGATGACCTTGACTTATCAAAATTAATGACAAATTTTTTTATAGATTTTAGACTGTGTGTTGAGAGAATTTATGGAATTAATTATTTCGAAGAATTAAAGAATGGATGAACCATTTGAGTCACTTGGGAAGGCCATGAATTCTTTTCCAAATTCTCTATGCCACTCAATCTACTACATGTTTTCTTCTATTCACTTTTCATGTTTTCTTAGTTTTAGAAATTATATTAGATTCATTTAATCATTAGAGTTTCCCAATAAATATTTTAGTTAGTAAATAAAAATAATAATAACAATAATCATCATGACAAAGAACCTCCTTAAATGCAGTCTCATTTGGAGACAACCCAGGTTGTTTCTATATTGAAGTAGTTATGAGATTAAAAATAATGAAGAGGGTTAAAAATATTGAAAACACTTGTTTCAATTGGTGTAATTTCCATGGAGGATTCTAGTGATTTTCAATGAAAATGACTAGATAATATTAAAAAAATAACTTGCATGTTAAAAAAAGAACAAATGGAATCTAACACACCCCTAGATAATGTTGTTAGATATTCTTCCTACAAAACTAGGTAGATTTAAAATAATTATAATGAAATGGAATTTAAAACAATGAAATATGAACTTAAAGAGGATATTAATTCAGAAGTCTTCGAAGCATCGGTTAAAGAATAATAAGAGTTTTCACACTTTTTTCCTGAGTTCCATTTCCAACATTTGAAGAATAAATCCAAGTGGTTGAGGCTAGACTTAACAACTATTCACCTCCTTATATGATTGATTTTACCAAGGGCATTAAAAAACAACTACTTCCAATTTAATTCTTTCAGGGGGATTTCAACCATTTTGACAACTCATGTTTATATTTAATTGAATTTAAAATTTTAACTCGATATTTTTCTTACTCTGTAGAATCGGGACTCACTTAATAAGACCATAAACAATTTAAGGAGTTTATTGATGAAGATATTTATTATTTCTAGAGAATAAAGAGGAGCTGGAACTGGAGACATACTCTATAGAATACCATTTGTATATGGAAATGGAAGATGAGGCTATCTGATTTTTAACTGGTGATATTTTTAGTTATCTGGTGGATTTGTCCCTAGAAGAAGAGGTACTAGGGGAAACCACTCCCCCTGGAGAAGTTGAAAATGGGGTCCCTTATATTGTTCATCCATCCCTAATTGAAAAATTATACAACAACAAGAAGGTGATAGGTATATCATACTACTTAAAAAGGGACTCGATCAAGATGTTAAGCTAACAAAATGTGGTAATGAATAGATGTTGGGTTTTCATCACACAAACCCCATCCACTCACGGATTGGGTATGAATATAGATATTTATGTTTGCATAAAACATAAAAATCAGCACCTCTTGGGAGTTTAACCAAAGATTTCTTTTCCTTCTCCTTCCTTTTCTTTTTAATTTCTGTTCTTGTCTTTATATTTTAATAATATTTTAAAGTTTACTTGTGTTTATTATAGAAAGTAATGTGAAAAGAAGTCGTGTAAAAACCTTTCCAAGGTTTTCTAACATCTACTATGTTTTTTGATTCACTATGAGGAATCCACTAGGGTCCACTCTCCATCATTTTGAGAATATTATTTGTGAACAACATTCATTAAGAGAAGCTAAAAGTTGAAGAAACTTGGACTAACACCCTCACTTCTTAAACTCTATCTTTATTCTACTCGAGTTGAACTTTTTTGGGATCTAATATTAATATTATTTCATTTTTTAGGATATTTAAAGTTCAAGAGAGGAGATTCATCATAGAAAATATTGGTTGTATTTGAATCTATGAAAAGGATAACAATGCTTATAATTAATGGGATTATTAAGTTTAAAAATTTTCTCACTTTTATATTCTTTTAAGATCTTTTTTCTACTGCTACATTTTTCTTTACCTTTTTTAATAATTTTTAAATTGAAAGAACTTTTTCATGCTGAAAATTAGTGTTAAAACATGTTACTTATTACCATAAAATGGTTTAATTTAGACCGTATTTTAGTGTAATGTCATGCTTGAATATTCTATTCTTTGTTGAAAATGAAATTGAACTATTACTTGAACATGAACTGACATAAGAACCTTTTTTCATGAGTTGAATGAATGTACTAGTAACCAATATAAAACTATTGACATGATGTGAGTTTTTTTATTTATATTGTGTGAATGAACACTCTGAATATTCTTATTACACTTTTGAAAATTATTTTTATCTAATCAATTGTGAAAGTATTTATTGAACATTAAAATTGAATTTTCATGCTTTCTCCACCTTGGATTAAACATTGAGGATGGTGTTCATCTTCAGTGTGGGGATACAATGCTTTAAAATGCAAAATTGTATCACATTGTGATCCCAGAGAAACCCCTAAAATTTTTCAAATTTGATTGTTTTTCAAGATTCAATATATCTTTTTTAGTGATTTTATATTTTTAGGATGATTGAAAGTTGGGTACCCACTTTAAAGAGGTTAATTATTTAATACCCCTTGGATTTATTCGGTTGATTCATTTTTCATTCCCCTCTTGAAAAGTGGTGGACTTTGGTGAAAAATTGCGAGATTGATTTACAGTTATCATTTACCTTAAATATTTTATTTTGGATTCAAAATAATACTATATCTATTCAAATGGATTTTGAAATCAAAATCTTAATCCAGGTTGAACAATTTCTTTTATTCATTAATGTGATGGATGAGTTATTTATAATCCTTTTATATTATTAAATTCTCTTATCCAAGCAGATTGTCTAATTTATTTTATTTCTAATTTATGTGAGTTGGTTCTCCTAGTGGTAAAGAAAAGTTTGGACTATCAATTTAATGCAAATTGAAATGATTTTAATATGAATTCAAAATTTTAGGGTCAATTGTTTTTTTAAAGAGGAATAATTTTTTCATAAAAAAAATTAATTTCTTGTGAGAAAAAATTTTCACTACTTGATAAAAATCAAAGGGGTAAAGCCTTTAGAAAACCAGTTTTGAGGGGAAAAACGTTATTACAAACTTAAGATTTATTTCGGCCACCTTAATTTTACTAATTGATTACTTGAGAAGAAGTAAAACCATAGTGTGGGGTAATTGATGTGGCTGTTTTTTGATACATTTTTTTCTAAAAAAATTAATAATGATTTTAATAATATTTCATTTCTTAAAATAATGTTTTAATTAATTTATTTATAATTTTTTTATTCAGTATTAAACTAAAAAGTACTTAATTATATGTTTAGTATATGTTTTTATGTTTAATTATGAATTTTGTTTAACTTTGTATTAAATATTTAATTTTTAAGAATCTTTTAAAATAATAAATTAAGTGTTGATGTATAAATTAATTTTATGTTTATTCATATTTTTTCTTTTTTTGTAATTATTTAATTAATTATTGAAAATTGATTAATCACTTTTCTTTAAATAATATAATAAATAAGAAATTTTTATTTTATTTTAATTATTTAATAATCTTTATTATTTATTTATTTTGATAATTAATTAATTAATTAATAATTTTAAATAAACTGATTTTATTTTTTATATATTTTATAATTTTAAAAAAATGTTTAGTTTACATTTTATTTTATTTGAATATTTATTTCCATTAAAATTTATTAAACAAAAAAAATTAATTACTTCTTTTACTTGAAAATTTTAAAGAAATTTAAAAAAAATGTCTTTTAGTGAATCATTTTTCATTTTTTAAAATTTAATTTATTCTATTTAACTATATTATAGAGGCTTATTTTATTTGAGTAGGAGCGAAACATTGACCCATACAGCAGACAAAATTACCATATGCCCATAAGAGAAATGACTACGGCATAAGATAATTTCATCGCGGAAAAGAATTGATAGATTCTGATTAAGATAAATTTTGTTACTTTGGTAACCTTAATTTCCCAACATAAGAGTTTTTTGGGATGAGTAATATATCTTATCTTTTACCTTAAAATAAATTTCACTAAAGTTGATAAATCAGTGTGCGGGTGTGTAAGATAATATTCCGTAGGATAAATTATCCTGTGGAGATCAAATTAATCAATTGTTGTAAACCATGTATAAAGACAAACTCAGGTTTGAAGAAAATTACAAGCAAATTCTTAATTTAAATTCTATCATCAAAGAAAAAAACTGATGAACTGGCCCCACCGTTGGTGGTGGGGTGGTAAGATCTTGGAGGGGTGAGGGGCAGGTCGCGGGGTCAAGTCTCTAGGCTTGCGATTTTTATGTAATTTTCTTACTTGCGTGTGTGCCGCTTTCACGGTTGTACCCAATTTTGCAACAAAACTGATGAACTGCGTTGCAACTATTAAGAACCAAGCCTGGTTGAGTTGCAACTATTAAGATAGATCATCCTGTTCCTTGATGTGAAGATAGATCATCTTGTTCCTTTATGTGAAGATGACAAGCCTAGTTGAGTTGCAACTATTAAGAACCAAGCCGAAGTCACACTCGATGGTTTCATGTTTCCATTTTGATTTAGTTTTTAGGCATGTACCAAAATGGATGAACTGAGTTTGAAGGAGAAAATTGGGTGTAGATCTGAGTTTGCCTAGTTCATGGGATTTGAATATTTTTTTCGATAATTGGGTCATGCATCATTGATCTATATTTGAATATGTGTTCATCTGGGTGTTTGTGAACCGAGTTTGAGCCAAGGAAATTGGAAAACCTTTTCTGGATTTACCATTGTTATTTGTGTTCTTAGTTCAATTTTCTAAATTTTATTGAAATGTTGTTGGTTTATGATGTTTTTTGAAGGTGTGTTGATGAAGATGATGGGATTTGATACTTCTCAATGCTTCGGCTATGAAATAGTTTAAATAATTCTCATGATATGATTGAATGAATTTATCAATGGATGTTTTTGGTGATTTTGATTTGATATTCATGTTGGTTGAATGGAAACCTAAGCTTAGGATATGTCCGAGAAATACCATTATGAGCAGATCTTTGTTGGAGACATGGGAAATTTGGGCTGTGAATTATTCCGTTGAAGCATGTCAGTACTGGAAGTTGATGTGGGATGCTTAATGAGTACAAGAATGTCCATGTACATGCCGGCTGTATGAACATGCACAAGATTTGTTTATTTGAAGAGGGAAGATGTTTTCACATGATATTCAGATAGGAAATTATGCAATCCAACCAGGATCATCCACCTAGAAAGAAAGAGAATTGAGACAATCCAGATTAGAGAAAAAAATAATAATAATAAATAAAATGATTTATTCTGGATTAATTCAAAACAAAGATGGAGTCCAAGGTAGATAGCATACAATAAGAAGAACACATTTTTCATGACAATAAAGTGGAGTGATGAAGTGAGGAGTTGGGAGATATTTCATCAAGATTAAAGAATATATGTTTCTAAGCATGAAGATAAAGACAAAATGTCAGTTGCGTTTAACAAACATGATCAGAAAAAAATTTAGTGGTCAATTCATGTTTTTTCTTCTAGTGATTTTATTATGCGATTTTATATTTTCTATAAAACTATAATTTTTTCTATATTTACAATTTTTAGATAATCAAATGATGTTTGATAATTACATACCTATGATTTTGTTTCATTTTCTCTTCCATTATTTCAATGATACATTGAAAATCAGTGTGTATTTTTCATTGGGTGTGGACTATTAGGTCATTCTAGTTAGGAGTTTTTTGTTTGATTCTTGTTGTTGCAGCTTCTCAATTATTGATTGATAATTTTGATCACAGTCATTCAACTCTGTCATAGTTTTTGGGTATCGTTCAATTCTTTCACAGGGTCTTAATGAAAGAAGGATATATCCATGGTTTATAATCGTGGCTATATGGAACTATAAACAGTGGCTCCTAATGGAGTGGAAATAGTGCCATGACTATAGCCACATTTTCAAACCGTGGCTATAGATATTGACACATCAGTTTAAAGCCGAGGTTCAAAACCATGGCTATACACCTATAGCCATGGTTGAGAACCATGGTTATATCCTACAGAAAATGGAAAAAAATATAGAAAACCATCTCTCATCAACCACCACATCAAGAGTTCTGGGTCTTCTATTGTATGTAACAACATCGATAGAAGATGTCAGAACCACTCTCTTAACAGATGGTGTTTTTTTGAAAATGAACCAAGAACATTGAGTGTCCCCTTTACTGCTGGATTTATAAGTTCATCCTGGATAGAAGAAAGGAACACACACAAAATGCAGGTGCTTAATCTTTATAAAAGTACAGAGACCAGAGGAGATGCTGTTCAAAACAAATAGATAAAAGAACGTATTTAGTCCATCACTTTAATACCATTTTTTCAATTCTTTAGTATGAGTATCTGTTCTGTGAAATGAATTCACCATTACTTTAATCAATCATGTTTTTTGTTCTAGAATCATCTAGTGGATGGTCCAATCAATAGGATAACAATAGTATGGTTACATTACAAGTCAAATGAATAGAAATTGACAGAGGAAAACCACTTCTAATAATGGAGACCACTAGATTGAATGATAGATTGCAATGATTTACCAATGACTTCAAGGTAGACACTCAACACCTGGAGTCCAAACCAGGTTTTGGTATGAGGGAATTATTTCATATGGAATCAAAAAAGACATAAGAAAGGGAATGGGAAAGGGATTAGTGAGTCAATAGTGTGTTCAGTTTACAAGGAAGTGTAACAAAATCTGCTAAATGATATAAATATATAATAACAAAAATAAATAATGCAATTTTTGTCCATTATTTTAGAGGTATTCTAATCGATGATACATAAAACCAAGGGCAATGATGTCCATAAAATATATTTTCTGAAGAAGGAATGTCATTCCACCCAAACTGGAAGGAGTCATGCTTCCCTTAAACGATGGAACTCACATTCCCTTTGTCCCTCCATCCCCTCCCTCTATCTTGCACCAAACATGATTTATGATTGTTCTCTCACTTATTCCATTTCCCATATCAATATTTCATCTTAAAAACACGGTTTTAATGCTGCCACCGGTTCTTGAGAGAGGTAAAAGAAATTTCAGTGAAACTCCTTGTAATTGTTCACTCCACATAGAATCATTTGGTTTGTTCTCCAAACCAACCTTCCTTTTAATTGTTCACTCCACATAGAATCTTTTGGTTTGTTCTCCAAACCAACCTTTTCTTCTAAAAAAATGTATTTAATGAAGGAATATATAGGCATATTGTACTAACATGGATGAAAATTAATTAACAAAAACAATTCAAAGATCAGTTGAAATACATTTAAGGGTTGCCACCTCAAGATCCTTGACTGTGTGATAAAAGGGAGATGAAGTATGGACGAAACCATCACACCCTTCAACCAAAGAATCAAAGGAACCTTCTTCCAATAGGTCTAATTTGAATAGTCGAAGCCTTTCCTTATCCCCATCAAGATTGAGTAAGTGTTCTGTATTTTTAGGATCATCTACAAAAAATTAAAACCTAGAGTATAAATTGAGAAAAGACATTGAAGGAAAAATAAAAAGTAAAATGCTTGAAAAAGAGTGGTATTGCACTGGGAAATCAATTCACAAGTAAACAATCATGTAAAATGTGCACTATGCATCATCATTAGTTTTAATACAAAAAATTTGATCATACAAATTTGAAGTGAGCTTCCTTCGTTGATTTAGTAGCAGGAATTTGGGTTTAGGACCCAAATAGAAGGCTTGAGTTTTAGGAGACTAAAAAAATATCAACATGTTTTGTAGATTGGATTAGTGTTACTAGAAGTTGACTCATCAATACACAAACAGATTTCATAACTTGTCATTTGTAGAGAATAATATTAGTTTCAAAAAAAATAGCTTAGATCAATGAAAAAAATGTTAAATCAGTTAACAGTATCATGAAGTTGTACTGGCAGTGACCATACACCATCCTTACGAAAATAAATTTTCCAATTGTCTTACAGGATAAAAAAACATTTAATGCATGTAAACGATTAAAATAAGTCCAATGCTGCTATCTAGTTGGGTGCACAGAATCTTTTTTCATTGAAATATATTTAATTTGAGCATGGAAAACTAAATGAATAAATAAATTCAATTAGATCTGTCAATTTAGTTAATATAAAAGAAAACAAAGTAGCCTAACCATAAGGTCGCTCCTATAAACAAGAAAAACGACCTTAAAAGTATTCCATGAAGCCTCACGGGAAATTGAGTAACTTAAAAATTGAAAGTGGCTCAGATAAATATTTAAACCATTTGATTTGTACAATTCTTTCCTATTTCATTTTTGATGACCAATGGGAAACAATCTAGATTTATTTGATAGAGCTTTTTTACCAGCAGCCCTTGACCACCCCCACACCCACCCCTGCACCACCCCCCTCCCCCACCTACACCAGCCTCCTTTCCCAACCACCCCCTTCACTAACCCCCCTGATTTCACCATCCTCCTGCCCCAGACCCCCCTACACTAGCCTCCCCTCCCACCAGCCCCTCCCCCCTGAACCACCCCCACCCCCCTGCAGAAGCCTCCCCCATTACCCTGTATGCACCAACCTCCCCCCTGCACCATCCCCCCTGCCACCCCCCTACACCAGCCCCCCTACAGAATTCTCCCCACCCCCATCCCCCTGCTTTATCATCCCCCCTATCCCCTGCCTCCTACAGCAGCCGTCCAACCCCCAACAACATTTATTACAAAAAGAGAAACTAAACTATTGTATTTTTGTTATTATATTTCTATAAAACATTCAAGAATATGTGTTTGTAATTATAGAATAACTAGTACTCGCCCGTGCATTTGCATGGTGATAAAAAAAATTAGTTCATTTCACGACGATATGGTTCACTGCTTTTATGGAGACAATGCAATATTTCAATATTAATAATGAGAATGAATATTGGAGTCTTTTGAAATATCAAAATAGCGATTCTTATTATTGGAGTACAATTGGACAAAATGGACACACCAATAATAGTAATGTTTATAAATTTGTAATCACAAGTATTGTACATTATAATGGTATTGGAGTCGATTGATTATAGACACCAATAAAGTCCTTGAATATTGAAAAGAAATATAGATGAGATTGTAGACACCAATAAAATACTTGAATAAAACACGTGAAGATATTATTCTAAGACTTTACACAACAGTAGAAAGCATAAGTTATATTGGAACATGATTGAAAATTTATTCTCAACAAATTGAAATAGTTAACCTGAAGCAACATACATTTACAATAATAAAAGAAATCAAAATCAATGAAACATGCAGATCGATAAACCCATTTTGATATATGAGTTATGATTTAAAAACATCAAAATAGAACTTCATGTTTCAGAAATGGTTACATCTGGAAAAAGGTAGGTTTAAAATCAGATATTTACTATTGTTTTTAACAGCAATCGGTGTCCCTTTTTGCTGTTTTGGTTATATCCTCC
Organism: Viscum album; assembly: GCA_963277665.1. Lineage (NCBI taxonomy): Eukaryota > Viridiplantae > Streptophyta > Magnoliopsida > Santalales > Viscaceae > Viscum > Viscum album. The sequence goes on from OY728136.1 coordinate 457,650,989, forward strand.
TAGTAATGTATTGATCGACTCCTGTAGTGGACCGGAAGTGCTACATGAATGGCGTGGGTGCGGAGCAGAGGGCCGCAAGATGGAATGGAGTCGTTCTGAAGATATTCTTTGAGGGACGGCGTGTACTTGCCGCTGCACCACTTTGCTTCCACAAACAGTGCCGTGAAAAAATCAGCCCACTGCACCACCAGCCACTAAATTATCACAATTCTTTTCACAATTATAAACGGAAGTGGAAAAAATGAATATTTTCTACTCAAATGACTTAATGAAAATTAAAGACATTGAAAGAAATAAACATGTACCTGAGTAGATGATATATTTTTATTTGTTGTAGCAATTCCAGAGTCCCTATTGCAGTTTACTCCTAAAGTCCCTGGGCTGTGATGTCCCTAGATCAATAGTGTACAATTAAAAACAAAAATCAATAAAATAGCAGCACTTTCAATTTAATTGCCTCATGTAATCCCCATGACATTATTTCTGTGAAAACAATGTGAGAAAGAAACCAATAAAAACGGAAGATAAAACTCCATAATAAATACAATCAAAACAACACCGAAATAGACTACATATCCATCGCAGATATTTATAATAAATGAAAAAAAATTATTCCATATGAATGTATTGTAAATGATATCAATGTGCAATACCAAAATAGGACAAAATATGTGGCATCACATAACCTAAAACTAACCACACTGAAAGAATTTTGTTATAAAAATATGCATTAAGAATCTGGCCACAGAAGTTGGAAGTGAAAAATTAAAAAATTACTGACATGAATCTCACTCTCATCTGAAGAAAAAGATGATGAATGACATGAATTCAAATATAATCCGAAGATGACTCCATTCCTGTCCAAACAGTAAAATATTACCAAACATGTAGATCATGTTCAATTTAACCCAGCATAAAATCACCACCTTTCAAATCTAAAAAATGATTAATGAAAATAACCAGGATATTTAGACATTTAAAAAGATAAGAAATTTCATTAAAATGCTTAAAAACTGGAAAAACTGGGCTTACCAAACATGTAGATCAAGTTCAAGTCAAGCCTTTATAAAATGACCACCTTTTAAATAAATGAAATTGATTTGGAAAACCTGTAATGAGGGTGATATAATAAACCAAAAATATTTCATGGAGACAAGAACATGAAATAAAATTAAAAACAATAATAAGATACATACCTATGTATAGGAATGATACTCTTTCCGGCCTACTCTTCATGAAGCCTGCTTTATTGTTGGTAGGTGTGTGTTCCATCTCTACAGTCACATGGTAAAATATTCTATAATAATAATTTACAATGAAGAATCTACTATTAAAAGCAACAGTTATAATGGGTTCTGTTTTTAGAGTATGTGTATAGTGGTGTTAAAACTGTAGCTCCATCACATGTTTTATAACCTTAACTAACAAAGATGGAACCCTTATAACATCCAATGTTTTCAAAGATTCAACATTATGGAAATAGAGAGGCAGTGTGTCATACATTTCAAATAAGAAATAGCAATAATTTTCCAGTCATCAAAATTTGCTTACCTTCACATACATTAATGTTTCAGAAATGGTGGAAATAAATGTTACAGAAATGCTGAAATAAATGTTACACAAATTCTGAAATATTGAAGAAATATATGTTACAGAAATGCAGAATAACTGCAATAGAAATACTGAACAACTGGAACATAATTGCAGAAATAGATGTTACAGAAAGGGAATAACATAATTATCAGCCATATATATCAATTAAAAAATGAAGAAAAAAATGTTACAGAAATGCAGAAAACAGAAGTTTAGAAAATGAGTACAGAAGTTTACATATTGAGAAGTTTCTATTGTAATAAGTTGTCGCAGAGCACCTAACTGGAATGTGTATCAACTGTACAGAAAAAAGGGTGCCTATGAACAACAGTATTCTTATTTTCCTCCACCAGGACCATCATCGAGTTCATAATGAAGACATATATGTAACCGAATTACTGAATAACTGGAATAGAAGTTATGAAATTGAGCGTTGAAAGTTTCATCTTCAACATTTTCACATGTTTTTAGATGTTACAGATCCGAACAGTGGTTTTGGTATCTATTATACAGATATCCAGGGTTCTTCGTAAGTTCTGTAGTACTATGTACATTTTATAGAACCACCATTTATTGAATGAAATAGATTATAACAGAAAACATACCATTTATCTTCCTTGATGGTATGTTTGTTTACCCCATCAAGGGTGTTGTGAGAAGGCATCTTTGTCAAAACAGAACTGAAATATTCATACTGTTGCAATAACAACAGAAAGTCACACCTAGTTTCCCAACACCGGCCTTATTCCTGCCATTATCCTCCTATTTCCTTTCATTCCCTCCATTTTGCCTGGCCCTTCCCATACCCTCTTCTCCGTTGTCATCCAACCTGCCCAGCCCCTGGCCCTCCCCTCCCCTCCCTCACAAGGTGATATGTAGCGACAGTCATAATGCATCTTTATTTCATCAGTAGTGTTTTCTACACCAGTTTTTCTGTTGGATTCATAAAGTGCTGTCGTTACACGATCATTTCCCTTGCTTATATATTTAAAGAGGTACTTGATAGAAGATGACTGGTTGCAGACCTCAATATTTAGATGTGCTTGATACCTGAGTAGCAAAACTGGATTGTATGGTACCACAAAACGATTATCCAACTGAACACCATTTTTAAGGATTGATCCGCCATTATCCCTTCTACGATATATCACATGACCGTCGTCATCTATTGTTGTATCACCAAAAAAAAATTCAGAAAGTACTTAGAGTATTTTCCATTTTTCATACAAGGAGAATATCGTATGGCATCTCCACAAGGGCTGTGGAGCATATAGTTTTTAATAGCTTCATGTAGTGATGGGCAGGTAATTTTATCTGGAATCTCAGCAGACACAACTCTGTTAACATCTGATGGAGTGATAAGTTTGTTTTCATGACAAAGAAACAATAAAATGTGGACATGCGACAATCCCCGTTTTTCGAATTCAATGGTTCGAACAACTGTAATGGAAAAACAGAAATAGGTTTTTTATAGTTAATATTAGGTGATGTAATAAGAAAGAATAAGCTGAAAATAATAAACACTAATAACAGATCTTATTACTTAAACATAATGAACTGCCATATACTATCTTACCTGCCCTTGATTTTCCAAATATACAATGTTCTCTTAAATCTTTTAGAAGATGATCGACCTTTATATTGAATACTCGAGATAGTAATTGTGGACAGTCAGCTGGACGAAGATTCTTGTGTGTAACAAATCTACTGATTTCTGGCCACATTGGGTTACATGTAAACGTAAGGAACAAATCTGGATACCCTGCCCAATTACAAATTGACATTGCGTCCTGATAATTTTGAATCATATATCTTGGACCACCAGTAAAAGAAGAGGGAAAAATGATGCGCTTCCCGCAATATGACCCTTCTCGATCACCTTGAAGGAATGCATCTTGCGATCCATTGTAGAGGTCGACCCGCAGCCGCTTCTGGTTGAAACGAATATACGATAGACTCTGAGACTCAATCATTGTGTAAGAATCGACGATAAACTGTTGCAGCAGTCTTCTGGAATGTAGCAAAATGGACGGTTCAATGTCACGGAATTGCAGGTGAAAAGAGAAATATTCTCTCATTGTAACCTTTCTTATCCTAGCACTGGTAGTGAACGTTGTAGCGCGATGCATTACGTTGTCAACATATCCATCCTGGCCACCAGGGAAAATCAATGGATACTATAACGGCAGATACAAAGGGTGATGCTCATCAATTCGTTGCAACGCACCACATTTGGTTTTAATGATGATGTCACGTTCTTGGTTTAGATCTTCAACATCTCCGAAAATAAGCATGGCAATTTCAGATGTTGTCGGTAAGTTATGTGTTGCCTCATGTGTATGTCTTTTCTTAAGTAGGCGTAGCTTTAAGTTTGGAACATCTTCACGATTCAGGACATCTTTTGCTGATATGAATTGTTGAGCTAAATCATTGTTCTCATGTAGCATATGTTGCAACTTCTCAACAATATCGATGTTAATAGCTGGCTGAAGATTCCTGCCATCAGAGCTGGAAGAGATATTTGCGTCAGAAAAATACATTGAATTGCATCAGGTGTATATTTATAGAAATGAATTTCAGAAATACCTCATACTACTAACTCTATTCTGACACTCATGTTCTGTGTCAAACACATATAGTTGGGCAAACCTTGGGGGTTGTCCTTCTACCGGACACAAACTACCTCTGTGATGGTAGTTCTGTCCATTTAATCTGAATATTGTTGGGGCTCTACCGTTGTTCAAAGACTTATCAACTGTAACATCCCAAGTAAGTAATGAATAATAGATATTTTTATCTATGTCTATTAATGAATTAGATAGTGTTTTAGAGGCTTAAAATGAAAATAAATTCAATCTTAAGCATGGAATACACTAATATTTTTTAAAAGATTGTTTTACTGCCTTTTGATGGAAAACCATTTTTAAATCTATCTTTTGATAATTTTATAAGCTATGTTTGTCAAAATAAACTTATTCTTTATGATTGGGACATCAAAATTTATTTTGTGTGAATTTTTGGTATTTTTCTGACAATGTTCATTTTTTAATGAATAGTGAAAAATACTGCATTTTATATCAAAACTGCTTTTTAATCTAATTTATTTATATGATTAGATTATCTTTTGAATTGGTTTTAAAGTTAAATTAGAATATATTTTTACCATTTAATCCAATGACAGTCATTAGGATTAATTTCACTTTGGAATTGGGCATAAACTAATGTCAAACTTTTCATAGATATTGTTTCAAAAAAACCCGCTATTTGTTTTGACAACAGGAATTATTTTTAAATCAATTATTGCAATTTATGTGTTTGGAATTTGGTAAAATGGATTACATATTTGGAATCAGAAGGTCCAATTTATGTAATCAATACTCTTTTGTTTTTGGACATTATGAATAGTAACGACGGTAATTATCTTTAATTATCTTGATTAATGAGTAATCGGGTAGTTAAGGATAATAAAATAATATCATAATAATAATAAAATGACACCAACATGTGTCCTAATTCTACTGGTTGTCTCATGACCGACCATGGGATGTCTTGTGCCAAACTTGGGGACCCCATGGAATCACTTTTGTGGAAAGTGACTTGTTATCTTTTTATTTTTTTTAAAGAAAGTAAATATAACAAGAATGTATCACCTGATTAAAACATTTTTAATTTTGTCTACATAGATGATATTTTAGACTATAAATATTCATTGGAAATCTAAAAATATTTCCTACATCATAGTATTTATTTCATAATTTTTAGACTTTAAATAAATTAAATTATTTATGACATCATGATAATGCAGCGATTACCTCATTAATAAAAGATTTAAATAAAATGAAATGATAATGTAAAATCTATGACCTACACATGTCCAAAACCTATTGGATGGGTGGATTTCGAACCCTTATCAACTTACCCTCGAATTATATCAATGTGGGACCTTTTGAATCCGAAAATCATTTTCAAATAAAGTAACATTTCTTTACTTTCCAAGAGTGTCCCTCCTCTCCTCTTATAAAAGGCCCTCACCTCTACCTCGTTACCCACACTCCCAAAGCCTTTGGCTCGGCCAACCCCTACCCATTTTGTCTCTCCGCATCCCTCTCTTACTCCTTGAAGCCTCACTTTGGGCAGAAGTCTTCCCAAGGAAGCCTTTGAGCTCAAACCAAAGGGAGTTACCCGATTTTAAGGTAATGTCTTCACTTGAGTCCTTTTGTTTTATTTTGCTTCTCCAACCCCCTAAAATCTTTTTATTCATTTCTATTGTAACAACTTCAGTATCTTCAATATACTAGGATGTTGTTATAATAAGGATTCGAGCTACACTTACACACAACTACATCTAATGGTTAAAGGAAATACTGTTTCCGTGGATGGTGAATTTATGCCTCCCGAAACGATGATTGTTCAACATTCTTTTAACACCTTCAAAGGTGGCCATTAAGATGTCACTATATTTATATATGATATATAATATGTTTATGTTTTCCTTAAGCTTCTGTATTTTTCATTTTGGGCATACCTTTATGGTTTCCATTATGGGTAAACGTGATATCTTCATTTAAGGAAGTGCGGACTATCGCCCCCTCAAAGTGATTTGATTCGTTAAATACCATATGTGGGACGTATAAAGGATGGAACTATGATATTATATATATGATATTATACTGGAATTATAATATGCCTTTATATCATTATGATTCCATTCTATAAAATACGAAATAGAAATGAAAGTAGCGTTCATGCGTACGTACGGCTTACCGTCTCCATGAACGGTGCATTTCATTTCTTACCTATAAATGATTATGTAATATTATAAATGCATTTATATACTGGATATATATGATATATACATCATGATTATAATTTTGGATATAATGGATGTATGAACAACTTGTAATTATAAAGGGTTTATTTTTGACTCAAGTACCAATGATCGTTAAAACGACCGTTATTAACTTAAATAATTATATAGTGTTCATGACATGGAAATAAGTGATTTAAAAGGAATAATGAACTTGAAAAAGGTTCTTAAGCAAGTAGAAATTAACTCAGATTTATTATTCAGGACATTAAAGAACGATTGAGTCAATTCGGACCCGAGGTATGGGACTTCGTCTCAATCTCCTTTAATTGAGGCATATTTTGTTTTATACACAACCTTCATTTATACGGTGTATCGCTTTGACTTTTACGTTTATTCAAAAGGAATATTTTTTATACGAAGCATTTACTAAACGACAAAAGGGAATGTTTTTGTCATACGTATGCGGCGACAACGACTTCTTCGTCGTCGTGACCATTATTTGAGTTCTGGCTTCCTCTACAAGCCATACCTTTTTTTAAAAGAAAAATAAATACCATGTTTTACTTTTCTTTTATTTTGGTATTGAAAATGGTTTTCATAATATTTTTATATCAATGTGTTGTATTGATATCTTGTAATTGAAAGGTGGAAATGTTATGTTTCCTTTATGCATGTTTTATGTGATACGATTATGTTGAGGTTCTTGGGCATTATTATGAAGACGGGTGGTTCCGTGATAAACTAAGGGCGGGTGAGCCCGATATAGCTCTCCAATGCATTGGGTAACGCGAAGGAGTGAAACGTTAAGGTTTCTCCGAAGAGATTTAGGGAATATACTGTGATGGGTATTCCAAACGTAACCAAGAGGGTTACTCCCTACGTAAGAATGTTATGAATGCCTCAAGCTACCTTTATGTCTTATGATTTCTATGATTTATTCATGATTTGATGAGGTATGTTAAAGTGCTTATGTTTTATGGGTAAAGTATGATTTCATTCTTATGTATATATGTACTCATGTTTCCTTTCCATATATTTTTTATATCCCTTACTGAGCTTTTTATGCTCATCCCAAGTTTTTTTGAAATGTTTTTTACAGGTCAAGGGAAAGATACATGATATGATGATAGTGTCAAGGAAGTGTCAAGAAAGAATCCATGTTTATTTTAAATATGTTTTCATTGATGGGAAAGAAGAATACTATCTTTATGTAACCACTTTGTTTATATGTGGAATGCAATGCAATTTTTATGATCTAATTCTCTAAAACTCTAAACCCGAAAAGATCCTCAATGTGTAATCTTGTAATAACTTAAGATTAAGTAAGGTTTAAGTCTAGGGCCTTATATCAACCTTCCCACCCATAGACGTGAATGCAAACATAGAATTATAAAGATTTATATGTTCTTGGAAAGCTCGTGCTTGTGAAGAAGTTCGATTGAAAACCAACATCTGTAGGTACGGAGGAGGTGACGGGAGAAAATCCAAAGAAATCTTTCCCATAGAGCAGCATAGAGCAAATCGTGAGGTTTGTTGGTTGCTGCATTTTCTATTTCTCTCATCATACCACATATTTGAGTAACAATACTAGCATACATATGTGGGGTCTCCGATATCTGAGTATCCTGAACGGTGGGGAAAAGTTTATTTAAAACAATATTAAATTTGCAGAGACTATACTCGAATAGTATTTGATTTATGATATTAATAATGGCGGAGTACTAAAATCAATAACCTGTGTTCTCCGCAATGTCCACTTCTAATGAGTTTCCTACAGAAGTCGATGAAATGTAAATACGGTGTGTGATATCCTGAATAGAATGTAATAATATTTGAAGATCAATTGGTTAGTCAACAAACCCAAGGATTGTGCAGCTGTGCTAACGAAATATCTATTGTTTGAAGACGTTCCTGAAATATGAGAAGGAAAATATTGTTGATTAGAATATCAAGTTACATAAACTTTATGTAGTTACGATAAAAAAACGAAGAAATCTATATTAATGCGTAAAAAACTTATTACATACCTGTCAATGATGCAGTAGTGTATTGTGGTACATCAATATTTAGAAGACTTAATCTGTACACATAGGATATAGTAAGAACTGAACTTTAACTGACATGTCATATTTAATTGTATTAGTCATGCATACTCTGTCGAGTTGAGTACTGCAGATTCAGTGAGATTGCTGTCCTCGTTCAGCAGACCTAATGGGAAAATTGACAGAAGTGTTTGATGGTCAGTAATTAAAGGTTTGACCCATTTTATGGTCATAAAAGTTAACAGACAACAGACTTACTAAAAGGTACAGGAGAGAGGGTGTGATGTATATGTTTTCGTTTGTTTTTTCCAGCAATCATTGTCGACTCCGTACGACATGCACTTGGTACTATGAACAAAGAAGTAACAAATGATGAGTAGTCTTCCATCGTTGGAAACAATAAGCTTTGCATAGCATTTGTCATATGAACATACCATTAACACATATAGGTGACAATGGTAATCTTCGGTCTGTATGTCCGACGCCATTCGATGATAGTGTCTGAATATTTGGACTGCCGGTGAACACGGTAGAAAGCATTGGAGAACCTACAGTACACAACAGTATTGTTACTAAATTGATTGTCATGCAACTCATATAATGATAGAAGTACAGTTAGTATTTAAGTTATTATAAAACTAAGACAGTACTCACGATTTTCTTGACGTTGCTGCATGAGTAGTCTTCTGTGGATCCTTGATTCTCTAGAGTTGGAAGGCGTTTGCATGGTTCTGTTGGTTTTCTTTGTACAGAATTGTGTAGGTGGCATGAAAAAAATATATTTTGAAGAGTTGATAATTGAATATAAAATGCTTATAAATAGGCAGACAATAGTGTTACTATTTAAATTTGTAGCTTAGTTTAAATGTTTAATATTAACACAATAGACATGAAAATATTCACTGGAGCTACTATACATTAAAATACAAGTTTTTAATATAATGACCAAGTAACGATAAACAGAATGTACAGAAATTGGTTTTCAACCACATTTATGAAGCGATACCTGTGTGAAAATAATTGATGCCCCTCGGATGATAGACGCAAAAGGCTGTTGTCAAAGCAGCCGTATATTATCACCGACAAGACTGCAGCTATATGTGTTAAGTATCAACGATGGAATGGAGCATTCAAATATCTCAGATATCCAAAAATTGTATACGTGGAAGGAATATTAGTTAACGGTTATGCAAAAGAACAAATATCTATCTAAGAAACTAAACTTTCAGTGTCACGTGGGATTGGTATTTCTAAATAAGGAACTATTTCACAGTAGTTGCCATACAAGTGTCAGAATGTTTGACGTTTGTATGTGCTATTATATTTTCTAGAATGCAGAGTCAATGTACTGATTAGGTTGCAGATATCCAAAACCGAGCTAAAAAACAGAGATCTAATCATAGTTGAAAACGATATACTCTTATTACAGTCGCAATAAACATCTAAAATATGCAGTGCAGAGTGACAGAGAATACATTACATTGTTAGTAGACAACAGATCTGTATGGAATAAAAGGAAACCCTACTCGTGAGGCCGGCGATGAAATAGAGCTTTGGGATGTCTGTGATGGTATGCCCGAAATCTTTTTCCAGGATGGTGATGGCAACAACGATGCTTCCGGGGAGGGTATGCGGGAGGAGAAACCCAAAATCGGCCAGCGGAGTATTGAATCGGGCTTCTGTGAAACCCTATTAGTGTCCTGACAAGCCGGTATAGACAGCGTTCTGATACGAATGCATCGAGCGGGTAGAAGTGATTATTGGATACCTCAATCGCCGCTAAAAATTTGAGGAATCGAACAGCGTACGAAATGCGGGGGGAGATTGGAGGAATTGATAAGCGGCGAATGAAATGCGGCTACAGAAAATGCGGGGAGAGATTAGAGGATGCCGAGGAACTCCTGTAGATGAATTAGAATGATATCCGCGAATGAACGCCGCTGAGTAGAAACCCAAAGGCCGGTCGGAGGAGGAGAAATTTCCAGCGACGCGAGTTGTCGGCTCGGAGCTCGGATAAAAGATGTCGCAAGATGAGCCCGACGAAGGAATCGAACACCGCCGGACGAAACGATAATAGAGGAAATGCGGTGGGAGCTAAGCCGAAGGAATCGAGGTCGGATCTGTGGTCTGGGATGAAGTGCACGAATAACCTCGGAGACTGGAAACCCTAAGCCACGAAGGAGGAGGAGGAAAATCCAGGGAAGCGGTCGGACGCGGTAATCGTGATTCTGTAGGAGCCCAATATCGTGGGGCTAATTCTGGAAGCAAAATAGTTTTTAGGAGACGTGGATTCATGCAGAGCGGACACGTCAGCCGGTAAATACCCAGCTTTAGTATATATAGTGGATGTGTTGGCCTATAAAAAAATGGAAATCCTACTTTTATTCATGTTAAAAGGAAAATACCACAAAAGGATATAAGAAAAGATCACATTTTTTCTAGAGATAACTCATATTTGAAAAACAGTTGTGTAAGAAATATCTGTTCACTTTTTTATGAATTTAAAATCAACAGTCACCCTCCAAGGTGATAGTTGTACAATAAAAAATATACATGTCACTTGCAACTCATTTAAGGCTGCAGAATCATAAACTAACCCAAATGCAGCAAAAGACCAGTCTTCCTAATTATAGAATCTGAAATGTATATGTGACTGTATGCACCCAACATACCTTTTCATCCCCCACGTCAAGATCAAATTCACCATCTTCCTAAAATATAAATAAAAAACAAACAAAAATAACAAATCAAACAAAAGATGCAGTAAATTATGAAAAAATCATAAAAGAAAAGTATTCATGAGAGTGACAGATAATGTCAACACTGAAATAAACACAAGAATTTGAGTTCAAGATAATATTGAGCAGAAAAAAGAGATGACAGAGTAAATCACATAAAATAAAATTCATGGAATGAAAGAATGGCTAGATTCCCAAAAAAATGTTATTCCCTTGTGTTCTAGGATACTAGAATGATAGGAATATTTATGAATAAGCAGACTAGAAAAACAAGAGGGCTTATTGATCCAAGTTTAATACTGACTATGAAAACTCTAAAGTACCAGTTCATCACTGAGTTCATATTGTGCATGGTTCATGTGTATGCATGGAAAACATATACCTAGAAAAACAAAAGGAACACCGAACCGCATCTAATGATGATAAAATGCATAATCATCTTACCGCAATGGCTGGTGGTAGAACCCCATGAACATCCCAAACTCCGCCAGTTTTGCTCCATGGCCTGCCCGCTGCCCCGCTTCTTACCCCGCTGCCTTCCCCGCCCGTTTCCACGCTGCCTACCCCACCCACTGCCCTGCCTGCTGTCCCACTACCTGCCATTTCCGCTACCCTTCCCGCTGCCCCACCTGCTACCATCCCCGCTCGCTGCCCAACTTCCCCGCACGCTGCCCCGCTCGCTGCCCTGCTGCTTGCCCAGCCCACTGCCTCGCTGTCTGCCCCTGCGCCAGACCCCACTCCCCACCCCCCTCACCAGCCCACCGTCCCCTCCAGCACTAGCCTCCCATCCAACCATCCCCTCCCCCTTGCACTATCCCCCCTCCACCCTGCAACCCCCACCCCCCTGCACATATCCAAATTCTGAAAATCTTCACTGCATGAAATCTCAAGATTTAGTGCCTTTTTAGACCCTCTAAAAGGGGATTTATCCATCCATCCAATTGAATTATATTTCAATATCCTCATAATATTTCAAATGAATCAAATAATTCATCAATATGACTTATATATCATGTGATATCACTAAATAATATAAGAACGCATAATTTTGAATAAACGTTGTAGGATAAAAAATATTGCATAACTTCAGTCTATTTTTAGAGCATCCAAAAATCTGATCAAGACATCATCATAAATGAATTAAATGTATTTAAATATATACACTTTCAAATATACATGTTACTTTCAACTCATTTAAGGCTGCAGCATCATACACTTTCCCAAATGCATCCAAAGATCAGTCTACCTGATTATAGAATCTAAAATGTATATGTGACTGTGTATGCACCCAACATACCTATTCACCCCCCACGTCAAGATTGAAGTCACCATCTTCCTACAATATAAAGAAATTGAAAACACCAATAATAAATCAACCAAAATATATAGTAAATTATGAAAAAAAATCATAATTGAAAAGTATTCAGGAGAGTGATAGATAATTTCCACACTGAAATAAACACAAGAATTTGAGTTCAAGACAAGATTGAGCAGAAAAAAGAGATGACAGAGTAAAGAACATAAAATAAAAATCTTGGAATGAAAGAACAACTTGATTCCCCCTACCTTTCACCCCCTGCCCACCTCTTGCACCCCCCATGCCCCCTGCACACCCCCTACCCCTTCACATCCCCCACCCCGCACACCCCTTTCACCCCCTTGCACACCCCTACACCCCCTTTCACCCCTAGAACCCCATCCCCCATGCACCTCCCCTTCCCCTATACACCCCCTACCCACCCCTTTCAGCCCCCTTCACACCCCTTTCACCCCCTACCCCTGAAGGTTACTGAGAAAAGAACATCCTGATTCAACTAATGAAGATACTTAAATTAGAAAACACCACATGAAATTATATAATGAAAATAAAACAATATGAAATGTAGGGTCTTACATTGAGTTGTGGTTCTGGATCATTGAATTGAGGTTCAAGTTCTCTATCATCCACTGGAATGGGTTCACCTAAAGAATCAATTAATAATATGGAAAAATGAGGGGAAGAAACTAATAGTAGAAAGAGAAAAGAATCAACAAGAAATGAAAATTTGTACTACATAACATTGGAGTTGCGCTATAGGAGGTAGGGGGTGCCTTGGAACAGTGTCAACGAGGAGGTACAGTGGTTGCGTCGGAGGAGGATACAATTCAATATAAAAATAATAAAACATTTTTACTAAAGAATAAAACATACATCATAATACAATAATTCAATATTTGTAGAAACATACAAAAACACCACAATACAATTCAGTAATACAATAATCAAACATAACTACATAATAAAATTCCACATATTAATAACCAAAAATGATTTACATAAATAGTGAGTCTCAATATCAGTATCATCAGAACCATGATAACCCTCATCCACTCCTCCTACAAAAATACCATCACCACCTCTCACACAACTAGCATCATCATCGACATTTGAATCAATACCAGCACCGGCATTATCTCCATCTCCTACTCCTGCTCCAACTCCAGCTCTGACAACTCCAGCTCTGACAGATGAATCAATATAAGTAGAACGCATCAAAATAAAATAGGCATCAATTGCTGCAATTTCTATTGGTGGAAATGTATAAGAAAGGGTAGACATAACTTTCAACATTTTTTCAGTTATCGCATTTTCTGATTTTTGAGCATCTTCTTTGATTGCGACACTCTTGTGTTCTAATATGACCAAACTAAAACTAGTACTCAGATAAATGTTTTCAGAAGACAAGTATTGATGTGGTAAAATGTTTATCCTAGGTCAACAATGCACTCTGCCCCAATACTCATCTCCCAATACCTGATGTAGATGATCGTTTGAGCCCAAATTATCAGGTTCTTTTTCTTCCAATTTCTACAAAGAATTTCATTGATTGATTTATAAAATAAATTAAAATGATAAAATAATATAAGGATTGGAATTCAGTCAAAATAAATGAGATTGAAATATACTTACAATCGTCTTCTCGGTGTCAGTATTTATCACAATACCATCATTCTTTTTTCTGGTTGTACAAAAAAAACTAGAGCGATGAACGCAACCCTCGATATTCAATTCCTTTTTCTAGAATAAACAATGAAATAAATCAAAATTGAAAGTCAGAAAAATTATACTAAACCAAGATAAATATTTTAAATGTTAAATTACCAGTTCTTGCTCATGATATTGGAGTGAAGTGTGTCCAAGAGTATAAATGTGTTTCATTCCACTATTATTTCAATTATTTCTATCCGATTTCACCTATAAAAAAAATTATTATATAATTTCATTATCATAAATAAAAAAGAAATTTATACATTAAAAATTGTTTTCAAATAATAAAATGAATATATATATATATATATAACAAATACCTTAATCCATGGACACTACTGGAAATTCGAGCTATAGCCACGGTTCTAAACCGTGGCTATAGGCCCTCAAACCGTGGCTATAGGTAATAGCCACGGTTTGAGGAACCGTGGCCAAGTTTGGCGTGGCTATAGGCCTAGACCTATAGCCACGGTTCCAAACCGTGGCTTTAACTCTATAGCTACGGTTCAAACCGTGGCTATAGGTTTATAGCCACGGTTAAAACCGTGGCTGTATACCTAATGCCACGGTTTGAACCGTAGCTATACTAAAGGCCGGACAAAATCTATAGCCACGGTTTAAAACCGTGGCATTATGTCTATAGCCACGGTTTAAAACCGCGGCAATACATCAATAGCCACGGTTTTGAACCGTGGCTATAGGGTTTCCAAATTCATAAAAAAAAAATACCCCCTGGACACACCCTGGACACCCCCATGCCACCCCCGGCCAGTCCCCCCTGCCAGTACCCCCGGACAGCCCCCCTTGCACCCCCGGACAGCCCCCCGTGCACCCCCGGACAGCCCCCCGTGCACCCCCGGACAGCCCCCCGTGCACCCCCGGACAGCCCCCCGTGCACCCCCGGACAGCCCCCCGTGCACCACTGGACAGCCCCCCCGGCCAGCCCCAGCCAGCCCCCCATGCACCCCCGAGCAGCCCCCCGACCAGCCCCGGACAGCCCCCCGTGCACCCCTGGACAGCCCCCCCGGCCAGCCCCAGCCAGCCCCCCGTGCACCCCCGAGCAGCCCCCCGACCAGCCCCGGACAGCCCCCCGTGCACCCCCGGACAGCCCCCAGCCCCCAGCCCCCCCTGCCCCCTGCTTGTCCCCCTGCCAGCTCCCCCCCTGCTAGTCCCCCCCTGCCCCCTGCTAGTCCCCCACTGCCCCCTGCTAGTACCCCCCCCCCCCCCCGCCACCCCCCCTTCTTGTCCCCTTGCCAGCCCCCCCTGCCACCCCCCTGCCAGTCCCCCCTGCCCCCTGACACCCCCCCTGCTAGTCCCCCTGCCCCCTGCTAGTCCCCCACTGTCCCCTGTTAGTCCCCCCCCCCCGCCACCCCCCCGCTTGTCCCCTTGCCAGCCCCCCCAGCCACCCCCTGCTTGTCCCCCTGCAAGCCCCCCCTGCTTGTCCCCCTGCCAGCCCCACCCCTGCTCCTGCCAGCCCCCCCCCCCTGCCCCCCTGCCAGCCCCCCCCCTGCCCCCCTGCCAGCCCCCCCCCCCCCTTCCCCCTGCTTGTCACCCTGCCAGCCCCCACGGCCACCCCCCTGCTTGTCCCCCTGCCAGCCCCCCCTGCCCCTGCCAGCCCCCCCCCTGCCCCTGCCAGCCCCCCCCCCTTCCCCCTGCTTGTCCCCCTGCCAGCCCCCCCCTGCCCCCTGCTTGTCCCCCTGCCAGCCCCCCCCCTGCCCCCCTGCCAGCCCCCCCTTCCCCCTGCTTGTCCCCCTGCCAGCCCCCCCTGCCCCCTGCTTGTCCCCCTGCCAGCCCCCCCTGCCCCCTGCTTGCCCCCTGCCACCCCCCCCCCCCTTCCCCCTGCCAGCCCCCCCAGCCCCTGCTTGTCCCCCTGCTAACCCCCCCTGCTGGACACCCCCCCTGTCCGTGCACCCCCGGACAGCCCCCCGTGCACCCCCGGACAGCCCCCCGTGCACCCCCGGACAGCCCCCCGTGCACCCCCGGACAGCCCCCCCGGCCAGCCCCGGCCAGCCCCCCGTGCACCCCCGGACAGCCCCACGACCAGCCCCGGACAGCCCCCCGTGCACCCCCGGACAGCCCCCATGTGCACCCCCGGACAGCCCCCCGTGCACCCCCGGACAGCCCCCCCGTGCACCCCCAGACAGCCCCCCCGTGCACCCCCGGACAGCCCCCATATGCACCCCCGGACAGCCCCCATATGCACCCCCAAACAGCCCCCCGTGCACCCCTGGACAGCCCCCCGGCCAGCCCCGGACAACCCCCTGTGCACCCCCGGACAGCCCCCCGACCAGCCCCGGACAGCCCCCCGTGCACCCCCGGACAGCCCCCATGTGCACCCCCGGACAGACCCCATGCAGCCCCATTCCCCCTGCTTGCCCCCTGCCACCCCCCCCCCCCTTCCCCCTGCCAGCCCCCCCAGTCCCTGCTTGTCCCCCTGCCAACCCCCCCTGCTGGACACCCCCCCTGTCCGTGCACCCCCGGACAGCCCCCCGTGCACCCCCGGACAGCCCCCCGTGCACCCCCGGACAGCCCCCCCGGCCAGCCCCGGCCAGCCCCCCGTGCACCCCCGGACAGCCCCACGACCAGCCCCGGACAGCCCCCCGTGCACCCCCGGACAGCCCCCATGTGCACCCCCGGACAGCCCCCCGTGCACCCCCGGACAGCCCCCCCGTGCACCCCCAGACAGCCCCCCCGTGCACCCCCGGACAGCCCCCATATGCACCCCCGGACAGCCCCCATATGCACCCCCAAACAGCCCCCCGTGCACCCCTGGACAGCCCCCCGGCCAGCCCCGGACAACCCCCTGTGCACCCCCGGACAGCCCCCATGTGCACCCCCGGACAGACCCCATGCAGCCCCATTCCCCCCGGACAGCCCCCCGTGCACCCCCGGACAGCCCCCCGTGCACCCCCGGACAGCCCCCCCGGCCAGCCCCGGCCAGCCCCCCGTGCACCCCCGGACAGCCCCACGACCAGCCCCGGACAGCCCCCCGTGCACCCCCGGACAGCCCCCATGTGCACCCCCGGACAGCCCCCCGTGCACCCCCGGACAGCCCCCCCGTGCACCCCCAGACAGCCCCCCCGTGCACCCCCGGACAGCCCCCATATGCACCCCCGGACAGCCCCCATATGCACCCCCAAACAGCCCCCCGTGCACCCCTGGACAGCCCCCCGGCCAGCCCCGGACAACCCCCTGTGCACCCCCGGACAGCCCCCCGACCAGCCCCGGACAGCCCCCCGTGCACCCCCGGACAGCCCCCATGTGCACCCCCGGACAGACCCCATGCAGCCCCATTCCCCCTGCTTGCCCCCTGCCACCCCCCCCCCCCTTCCCCCTGCCAGCCCCCCCAGTCCCTGCTTGTCCCCCTGCCAACCCCCCCTGCTGGACACCCCCCCTGTCCGTGCACCCCCGGACAGCCCCCCGTGCACCCCCGGACAGCCCCCCGTGCACCCCCGGACAGCCCCCCCGGCCAGCCCCGGCCAGCCCCCCGTGCACCCCCGGACAGCCCCACGACCAGCCCCGGACAGCCCCCCGTGCACCCCCGGACAGCCCCCATGTGCACCCCCGGACAGCCCCCCGTGCACCCCCGGACAGCCCCCCCGTGCACCCCCAGACAGCCCCCCCGTGCACCCCCGGACAGCCCCCATATGCACCCCCGGACAGCCCCCATATGCACCCCCAAACAGCCCCCCGTGCACCCCTGGACAGCCCCCCGGCCAGCCCCGGACAACCCCCTGTGCACCCCCGGACAGCCCCCCGACCAGCCCCGGACAGCCCCCGGTGCACCCCCGGACAGCCCCCATGTGCACCCCCGGACAGACCCCATGCAGCCCCATTCCCCCCGGACAGCCCCCCGTGCACCCCCGGACAGCCCCCATGTGCAACCCCGGACAGCCCCCATGTGCACCCCCGGACAAACCCCATACAGCCCCCTACCCCCCTGCACAGAACCCCGGGCGTTTATCAAGCGCGCGCAACGCTTAAAGAACGCATAATGAGCCCTACCGCGCAGACCACACGTCCGATTGACGCGCCGTCTGCGCGTGCACGTCGCGAATAATAATGGGATTGTTGTCCTGTGATTTCAGGGCAATCCGATGTCGTCCGCTATGAGTTTGACCGTTAGACGCCTGTTTTGGCCGTTTATGACACCGGAACGGCGTTCCCGGTCACCACGGGCACACGGCACGTCCGATTGACGTGCCGTCTGCTCGACCACATCACAATTCACTTACCCTTTGATTTCGTCCGATTTCAGGCCATTCGGACTTCGTTCGGCCCGTTTGGACCCCCCACGCGCGTTTATCAAGCGCGCGCAACGCTTAAAGAACGCATAATGAGCCCTACCGCGCAGACCGCACGTCCGATTGACGCGCCGTCTGCGCGTGCACGTCGCGAATAATAATGGGATTGTTGTCCTGTGATTTCAGGGCAATCCGATGTCGTCCGCTATGAGTTTGACCGTTAGACGCCTGTTTTGGCCGTTTATGACACCGGAACGGCGTTCCCGGTCACCGCGGGCACACGGCACGTCCGATTGACGTGCCGTCTGCTCGACCACATCACAATTCACTCACCCTTTGATGTCGTCCGATTTCAGGCCATTCGGAATTCGTTCGGCCCGTTTGGACCCCCCCACGCGCGTTTATCAAGCGCGCGCAACGCTTAAAGAACGCATAATGAGCCCTCCTGCGCAGACCGCACGTCCGATTGACGTGCCGTCTGCGCGTGCACGTCGCGAATAATAGTTTGAATGTTGTCCTGTGATTTCAGGTCAATCCGATGTCGTCCGCTATGAGTTTGACCGTTAGACGCCCGTTTTGGCCGTTTATGACACCAGAACGGCGTTCCCGGTCACCGCGGGCACACGGCACGTCCGATTGACGTGCCGTCTGCTCGACCACATCACAATTCACTCACCCTTTGATGTCGTCCGATTTCAGGCCATTCGCAATTCGTTCGGCCCGTTTGGACCCCCCCACGCGCGTTTATCAAGCGCGCGCAACGCTTAAAGAACGCATAATGAGCCCTCCTGCGCAGACCGCACGTCCGATTGACGTGCCGTCTGCGCGTGCACGTCGCGAATAATAGTTTGAATGTTGTCCTGTGATTTCAGGTCAATCCGATGTCGTTCGCTATGAGTTTGACCGTTAGACGCCCGTTTTGGCCGTTTATGACACCAGAACGGCGTTCCCGGTCACCGCGGGCACACGGCACGTCCGATTGACGTGCCGTCTGCTCGACCACATCACAATTCACTCACCCTTTGATGTCGTCCGATTTCAGGCCATTCGCAATTCGTTCGGCCCGTTTGGACCCCCCACGCGCGTTTCTCAAGCGCGCGCAACGCTTAAAGAACGCATAATGAGCCCTCCTGCGCAGACCGCACGTCCGATTGACGTGCCGTCTGCGCGTGCACGTCGCGAATAATAATTTGAATGTTGTCCTGTGATTTCAGGTCAATCCGATGTCGTCCGCTATGAGTTTGACCGTTACACGCCCGTTTTGGCCGTTTATGACACCAGAACGGCGTTCCCGGTCACCGCGGGCACACGGCACGTCCGATTGACGTGCCGTCTGCTCGACCACATCACAATTCACTCACCCTTTGATGTCGTCCGATTTCAGGCCATTCGGAATTCGTTCGGCCCGTTTGGACCCCCCCACGCGCGTTTATCAAGCGCGCGCAACGCTTAAAGAACGCATAATGAGCCCTCCTGCGCAGACCGCACGTCCGATTGACGTGCCGTCTGCGCGTTCACGTCGCGAATAATAGTTTGAATGTTGTCCTGTGATTTCAGGTCAATCCGATGTCGTTCGCTATGAGTTTGACCGTTAGACGCCCGTTTTGGCCGTTTATGACACCAGAACGGCGTTCCCGGTCACCGCGGGCACACGGCACGTCCGATTGACGTGCCGTCTGCTCGACCACATCACAATTCACTCACCCTTTGATGTCGTCCGATTTCAGGCCATTCGCAATTCGTTCGGCCCGTTTGGACCCCCCACGCGCGTTTCTCAAGCGCGCGCAACGCTTAAAGAACGCATAATGAGCCCTCCTGCGCAGACCGCACGTCCGATTGACGTGCCGTCTGCGCGTGCACGTCGCGAATAATACTTTGAATGTTGTCCTGTGATTTCAGGTCAATCTGATGTCGTCCGCTATGAGTTTGACCGTTAGACGCCCGTTTTGGCCGTTTATGACACCAGAACGGCGTTCCCGGTCACCGCGGGCACACGGCACGTCCGATTGACGTGCCGTCTGCTCGACCACATCACAATTCACTCACCCTTTGATGTCGTCCGATTTCAGGCCATTCGCAATTCGTTCGGCCCGTTTGGACCCCCCCACGCGCGTTTCTCAAGCGCGCGCAACGCTTAAAGAACGCATAATGAGCCCTCCTGCGCAGACCGCACGTCCGATTGACGTGCCGTCTGCGCGTGCACGTCGCGAATAATAGTTTGAATGTTGTCCTGTGATTTCAGGTCAATCCGATGTTGTTCGCTATGAGTTTGACCGTTAGACGCCCGTTTTGGCCGTTTATGACACCAGAACGGCGTTCCCGGTCACCGCGGGCACACGGCACGTCCGATTGACGTGCCGTCTGCTCGACCACATCACAATTCACTCACCCTTTGATGTCGTCCGATTTCAGGCCATTCGCAATTCGTTCGGCCCGTTTGGACCCCCCACGCGCGTTTCTCAAGCGCGCGCAACGCTTAAAGAACGCATAATGAGCCCTCCTGCGCAGACCGCACGTCCGATTGATGTGCCGTCTGCGCGTGCACGTCGCGAATAATAATTTGAATGTTGTCCTGTGATTTCAGGTCAATCCGATGTCGTCCGCTATTAGTTTGACCGTTAGACGCCTGTTTTGGCCGTTTATGACACCAGAACGGCGTTCCCGGTCACCGCGGGCACACGGCACGTCCGATTGACGTGCCGTCTGCTCGACCACATCACAATTCACTCACCCTTTGATGTCGTCCGATTTCAGGTCATTCGCAATTCGTTCGGCCCGTTTGGACCCCCCACGCGCGTTTCTCAAGCGCGCGCAACGCTTAAAGAACGCATAATGAGCCCTCCTGCGCAGACCGCACGTCCGATGGTGACTAGGTCTCATAGCTCATCTACCTACAACTTGGAATGGGATGATGACGTCGGGGGAGGGGTTATGAAAACGAAATGCTTTATTATGAAGGCAGTTTTATCAATGTCTAGCCCCATCTCCTCTCTTATGTCATCTTTTGTTTTTAATAAAATGGCTTTAGAGCCTTTCGGCTCGAAGCTTCTTTCTGTCATACTCTAATTCTGTTAAGCCTCTCAAACTTGACACACTGTCATACTCTAATTCTGTTAAGCCTCTCAAACTTCCAGCCCTCAATGAGGGCTGCAATTCTGTATTAAAGGATGGGAACGAAAATTACAGCAGAAAAATAGAAGAAATAGGGAAAACAACAGAAGAAATCCTCAGGAGGCCCCCAGGCTGAGGGAGGAAGATCAAGCTAACAAGCCACCAGGCCGATCTTCCGCTGAACTGTAAATGGCCCATAGAAACGAGGGGCAGGTTTCTGAGAAATCTGGCAGGTTAAAGAGTGTTGTTTGTGAGGCCGAAAGCGTACGGAAACAGGATCTCCCACATGGAGGGCAAGGTGACGGCAGTGTATTAGTTTTCTGCTTCATGATGTCTTGGGACCGACTCAAATAATATTTGAGTCCACGATCAAGCAGTGCATGGGCAACAGCGGGCAACTAGATTTCTGATGGAACAGCGTAGGTCTCGTGGCAGCGATTTACCACCTCTGTTTGGTCATCCGTTTGCGGGTGGTAGGTCAAGCTGAGTTTTAAGTCAGTGCCTTGGAGTTTGAGCAGTTCAATCCAAAAATGGCTTACAAAAATGGGATTGCGGTCGCTGGAATGCTATGCAAACTGACAATCTCCCACACGAAAACCTCGCCCACACTCCCACACGAAAACCTCGCCCACACTCCCACACTCCAACGGCTGCAACAGGCCAGCCGGATATAGTGTGGAATATTTATTTCGTTGGCATTTGGCCCATTGGCAAACTGTTGAACCGGTATTTTCATCCCGACCCAATATAAATTGGCAGGCAATTTTCTATACGTGCGGCAAAAACCAGAATGACCCCACTACGGAGACAAATGGAACTCAGCCAGCAATATGGGCACCCATGGGGACGAACTAGACAGCACCAACCGACCCTTATAACAGAGGACACCTTGCAGAAAAGAGTAAGTAGGAAAGGAAGGAGCATCTGCTTGCAGAGTGATGATGACTTAGCTGAAAAATGGGTCGTCTGAAACGCCTGTGAGCAAGTGGGGCTGAACCTCCCCCCTGCTGGATGTGGCTGGAGCAGGGCCACATCACGGCGTGACCGCGGCGTGACCGCGGCGTGACCGCAGCGTGTTGGTCCGATCCAGCGACATCCGCGGGGCAGCATCTTCCGACCAGGAGCGAAGGAAGCGGGAGGAGGCTGGAATGTGGGTGAAAGGGGGCTGGTTGCAGGTGTTGGGGGGATGGTGCGGGCTGATTCGAAGGTGGGGGGGCTGTTGCGGGCTGGAATGCTGGTGGCAGCGGGCTGATGACTTTGCTGAAAAATGGGTCGTCTGAAACGCCTGTGAGCAAGTGGGGCTGAACCTCCCCCCTGCTGGATGTGGCTGGAGCAGGGCCACATCACGGCGTGACCGCGGCGTGACCGCGGCGTGACCGAGGCGTGACCGCAGCGTGTTGGCCCGATCCAGCGACATCCGCGGGGCAGCATCTTCCGACCAGGAGCGAAGGGAGCGGGAGGAGGCTGGAATGTGGGTGAAAGGGGGCTGGTTGCAGGTGTTGGGGGGATGGTGCGGGCTGATTCGAAGGTGGGGGGGCTGTTGCGGGCTGGAATGCTGGTGGCAGCGGGCTGATGACTTAGCTGAAAAATGGGTCGTCTGAAACGCCTGTGAGCAAGTGGGGCTGAACCTCCCCCCTGTTGGATGTGGCTGGAGCAGGGCCACATCACGGCGTGACCGCGGCGTGACCGCGGCGTGACCGCGGCGTGACCGCGGCGTGACCTCAGCGTGTTGGCCCGATCCAGCGACATCCGCGGGGCAGCATCTTCCGACCAGGAGCGAAGGGAGCGGGAGGAGGCTGGAATGTGGGTGAAAGGGGGCTGGTTGCAGGTGTTGGGGGGATGGTGCGGGCTGATTCGAAGGTGGGGGGGCTGTTGCGGGCTGGAATGCGGGTGGCAGCGGGCTGATGACTTTGCTGAAAAATGGGTCGTCTGAAACGCCTGTGAGCAAGTGGGGCTGAACCTCCCCCCTGTTGGATGTGGCTGGAGCAGGGCCACATCACGGCGTGACCGCGGCGTGACCGCGGCGTGACCGCGGCGTGACCGCAGCGTGTTGGCCCGATCCAGCGACATCCGCGGGGCAGCATCTTCCGACCAGGAGCGAAGGGAGCGGGAGGAGGCTGGAATGTGGGTGAAAGGGGGCTGGTTGCAGGTGTTGGGGGGATGGTGCGGGCTGATTCGAAGGTGGGGGGGCTGTTGCGGGCTGGAATGCTGGTGGCAGCGGGCTGATGACTTTGCTGAAAAATGGGTCGTCTGAAACGCCTGTGAGCAAGTGGGGCTGAACCTCCCCCCTGCTGGATGTGGCTGGAGCAGGGCCACATCACGGCGTGACCGCGGCGTGACCGCGGCGTGACCGCGGCGTGACCGCGGCGTGACCGCGGCGTGACCGCGGCGTGACCGCGGCGTGACCGCGGCGTGACCGCGGCGTGACCGCAGCGTGTTGGCCCGATCCAGCGACATCCGCGGGGCAGCATCTTCCGACCAGGAGCGAAGGGAGCGGGAGGAGGCTGGAATGTGGGTGAAAGGGGGCTGGTTGCAGGTGTTGGGGGGATGGTGCGGGCTGATTCGAAGGTGGGGGGGCTGTTGCGGGCTGGAATGCTGGTGGCAGCGGGCTGATGACTTTGCTGAAAAATGGGTCGTCTGAAACGCCTGTGAGCAAGTGGGGCTGAACCTCCCCCCTGCTGGATGTGGCTGGAGCAGGGCCACATCACGGCGTGACCGCGGCGTGACCGCGGCGTGACCGCGGCGTGACCGCGGCGTGACCGCGGCGTGACCGCGGCGTGACCGCAGCGTGTTGGCCCGATCCAGCGACATCCGCGGGGCAGCATCTTCCGACCAGGAGCGAAGGGAGCGGGAGGAGGCTGGAATGTGGGTGAAAGGGGGCTGGTTGCAGGTGTTGGGGGGATGGTGCGGGCTGATTCGAAGGTGGGGGGGCTGTTGCGGGCTGGAATGCTGGTGGCAGCGGGCTGATGACTTAGCTGAAAAATGGGTCGTCTGAAACGCCTGTGAGCAAGTGGGGCTGAACCTCCCCCCTGTTGGATGTGGCTGGAGCAGGGCCACATCACGGCGTGACCGCGGCGTGACCGCGGCGTGACCGCGGCGTGACCGCGGCGTGACCGCGGCGTGACCGCAGCGTGTTGGCCCGATCCAGCGACATCCGCGGGGCAGCATCTTCCGACCAGGAGCGAAGGGAGCGGGAGGAGGCTGGAATGTGTGTGAAAGGGGGCTGGTTGCAGGTGTTGGGGGGATGGTGCGGGCTGATTCGAAGGTGGGGGGGCTGTTGCGGGCTGGAATGCTGGTGGCAGCGGGCTGATGACTTTGCTGAAAAATGGGTCGTCGGAAACGCCTGTGAGCAAGTGGGGCTGAACCTCCCCCCTGCTGGATGTGGCTGGAGCAGGGCCACATCACGGCGTGACCGCGGCGTGACCGCGGCGTGACCGCGGCGTGACCGCGGCGTGACCGCGGCGTGACCGCAGCGTGTTGGCCCGATCCAGCGACATCCGCGGGGCAGCATCTTCTGACCAGGAGCGAAGGGAGCGGGAGGAGGCTGGAATGTGGGTGAAAGGGGGCTGGTTGCAGGTGTTGGGGGGATGGTGCGGGCTGATTCGAAGGTGGGGGGGCTGTTGCGGGCTGGAATGCTGGTGGCAGCGGGCTGATGACTTTGCTGAAAAATGGGTCGTCTGAAACGCCTGTGAGCAAGTGGGGCTGAACCTCCCCCCTGCTGGATGTGGCTGGAGCAGGGCCACATCACGGCGTGACCGCGGCGTGACCGCGGCGTGACCGCGGCGTGACCGCGGCGTGACCGCGGCGTGACCGCGGCGTGACCGCGGCGTGACCGCGGCGTGACCGCGGCGTGACCGCGGCGTGACCGCGGCGTGACCGCGGCGTGACCGCGGCGTGACCGCGGCGTGTTGGCCCGATCCAGCGACATCCGCGGGGCAGCATCTTCCGACCAGGAGCGAAGGGAGCGGGAGGAGACTGGAATGTGGGTGAAAGGGGGCTGGTTGCAGGTGTTGGGGGGATGGTGCGGGCTGATTCGAAGGTGGGGGGGGGGCTGTTGCGGGCTAGAATGCTGGTGGCAGCGGGCTGAAATGAAGGTGGAAGGGTCGTGCAATGACACGAATGGGCAGAGTGAGAATATCGGATTGATCATCGGATGGAGTACACTGTAATCAGAGGAAAGAATATGCGCTGTGAGAATACAATATGCAATGGAGGATCATCGGATGGTCCAATAAAATTGTACGCTAAGTAGACACCCTATTGAGAGCTTCACCTGGATTCAAACAGCACAACCATTAATCTCATAGTGATTAATTATTGATTTTCACAAATAACTCAAATGATCCAGCATGATAGTTGGTAAGAAATATTTAGATGTGAATACACTTTTTGAAAGTCAATTTGGCATTCTGAATTTCATTGACACCTCATTTTAATTATCTCCGATTGACGTGCCGTCTGCGCGTGCACGTCGCGAAGACTACCATGCTTTCAAATTCAGGCCAACTAGTGTGTACAGGTAAATAAAGAAGCCAATGATAAAGATTTTAGCACCCCTACAACCGAAAAAGCACATTCAGTAGAGGGAATAAGGGTCCCTATAGGAGAAACTACAGTCTAGAAAGAAAAAACCACATCTAGTTGCTTATTATTGTCCAACGAGTGGTTTTTTTGATGAATACATACAAAATTAAATACATACCCGCAAGTAAATACATACAAAATTAAATACAGAATTAAATACATACAAAATACATACCGAATACATACCTGCAACTAGAGAATCCATACATACCTACAACTAGAGACTCCATACATATAGAATTGAATACATACAGAATACATACAAAATACATACAGAATACATACAGAATGCATAACTACAACTAGAGACTCCATACATAAAGAATACATACATACTTGCAACTAGAGACTCTATACATATAGAATACATACCTGCAATTAGAGACTCCATTCCTCCCTCAATTAAAAATACATACAGAATTAAATAGATACATGAATTCAGAATACATACAGAATTGAATACATACCTACAAGTAAATACATACAGAATTCAGAATTAAATTCATACATGAAAGTATTATAACACATAATTCATACCTGTAAGTAAATACATACAAAATTCAGAATTGAATTCGGAATTCAGAATTGAATACATGCCTGCAAGTATTATAACAAATAATACATATCTGCAAGTAAATACATATAGATTTCAGAATTGAATTTAAAATTCAGAATTGAATACATACCTGCAATTACAACACATAAGCCATATCTTCAAGTAAATACATACAAAATTTAGAATTGAATTCAGAATTCAATACCTGCAAGTATAAAACATAATTCAGAAGGTAATTAAATACATACATAATTGAATTTATATTTTTCATTAAAACAGGATGAAAAATTTGGTTGATGTTGAATTAATAAAACAAAACAGTGGAAAAGAAATTAAAATGATGCAACGCCGAACCAGATGTTTGAAAAAAATCATATTTGACTTAAAACCAGCATTCAACACAAAGACAATCTGGTAGAATTCAATTAAATATGAACATTGAATAGCAACTGTTAAATAGAGATATTTAAATCGATGATGAACTGGTATTTTTAAGCCAAATCAATAGATTCAAAGAGAGTTGAACATCTACCAGTCAAGAAACAACTCAGAGGAAGGAATTTGGAGAATAATACCTCACTCAAACCCCCATCACGATTTAGACTTGGAGGGGAGTCCGTCGGCGTCGGGGGAGGCGCTGTCTTCCGGGGAGGGGGGAGGCGCGGTCGTCCGGGGAGGGGAGTGCATCGGGGGAGGGGAGTGAGTCGGGGAGGGTTCCGTAGGAGTGAGTCCGGGGAGGGGGGAAGCGCAGCGAGGAGGCGTCGGGGAGGAGGGGCGAGGAGGGCGCGACGACGAGGAGGGCGCGGCCACGAGGAGGGCGCGGCCACGAGGAGGGCGCGGCGAGGAGGGCGCGGCGAGGAGGGTGCGGCGAGGAGGGCGCGGCGAGGAGGAGATGCCGTCGGGGAGGAGGGCTGTGGATCGGGGAGGAGGAGGAGCCCGATAAAAGATCGGGAGAATAAAAGGATAGCCACGGACAAAAATTTAACCGTGGCCTAATAAGGGCTATAGCCACGGACCTATAAAACCGTGGCTATAGGTCCGTGGCTATAGCCCCAATTTCTAGTAGTGTACCTTATAAAAACAAACATTATATTTTTTAGTGGTATATGCTATAAGTTCTTCATTTTAATTTTAAACAGAAACACTCTCAATAAAAATGTGATTTAACAAACAAAACATAACTAAGGTATGTCAGGATTTGTATGAAATCTTGACTCTTGTATAATAAATTTATATTTTTATAATAATAAACCATAAACATAATAATCCCAATAACACCATACGTGGTTTATATATAAAATCTTATCACCCACTCATTAATAATACTTCATATCATTATCATTTCAAGTGTTAACTACTTCGTCCCTCGTGTCTATTATGATTTGGCTGTTATAGTCCTTATATATTGATAAATTTTTCATCATATAAATTTTTTTGATCATTATATAAATATTATATAGATTTTTTATATACATAATTATAATTATTCATATAATGTGATGATGGTAAATCAATTACATCACTATGTGGAGATAGTTGTTA